>JAYKKI010000118.1:2795000-3275000 GCA_039881145.1 Druceiella hillmani
GAGTAAGTATTATCTTGAATAACCATAACCGAGATTTATAGCGTCTACTTTATATCATCACTGAATATTATACACATTCCGATACCATCATCAGATCTTGGTCTCTACCTATGAGCACAGTATTCACTGAAAAGTCTCGAATGAACCCGAACTTGGGATGTCGATTTTCTGTGCTCCTCTACCAGCTCCTCCGTCATCCGACTAGCTCGTTGTGACATAAAATAGTGTGGTCATTGAAAACACAAATGTGTGCAAAATTTCAAAAACTTCAATTGTAATGGATTAAAATAGACTTGCAAGATTTGTCCTAAACAGATTAACGAGTCAAATGAAAACTTTTTTTTTTTAATATAATGAAAAGATTGAAAACCGTTACATTTAAAATATCTTTATATCTTATTGGAAATCCTAACGACAACTAATTTATAATTTATGTTTTATTATTATGAAAAGTTTATACGAAATTTTATTGTTAAAATTTACTTCTTAATTAATTTACTTTTAATTTATTAACCTTTTCGTATTCGAGCTTAATTTTTACAATATTTTTATTCATCAATATCAATTATAAATCTATACTAGGTTTTCATTTACTAGTAAGTAGTTCTAAAATACTAACAAATAAGTAATGAAATTAGTATAGCTATAAGAAGGAATCCTCAAAATTTAGTTAAGATAATCTCTTAATAAAATGATTAACAGCTAACGATTATTAATAAAATAAACTGAATAACGTTAGAGAAAGTATGTTCACGAGATTAAAAGTAAAAGCTTGCAAAAACTACCTGATAGATGATAAATACGAATTGTACAATAAGTTATTTGGATCATTTTGCCTAATACGAGTCCACCGAAGATTGTTTCTTATTTGAAGCTAATACTTTTTGTAACTGACTCGTGTGTATAAAGTTTGTTACCCACTGACAAAAGTATGATCGCTCAGAAGAAGCACTTCGTCAATTTTCTTGCCATAAGCTGAAATATTGACTTGATAGCTACATGCACATAAAAAGTCTGATCAAACCTTTTTTGTTTTGAAAAGACTATGTTTTAAGAAAATTACTTAATTGAATTTGCAATATTCTACTAGTCTTATTAAATTTGTTATGAAATAATTTGATTGGAAGATATAAATTACTTACATCTAATACGTAAACAACTTTGGATACACTGTTTTATAAAATCAATACACACATGTGGTGAAACCTTAAGAACGTTAAGTTTGTTGTCATCGTCACGTGTTCTAACGCGAGCTTTATGCTTGCATGTAATTCTATTGTCCTGAATGTGGCCTCAGTATTTGCACAATCGAATTTATCCATCCATCCATTTTGTTAACGTATATAATTTCTAACTGTATAATTTATGTTATATGTATCCTATGTAAAAGTGCAGGAATTACAATAATGTATACGTTTTTTATTACAATTGTAACTCGAATACCACACGCTGTAAAATTATTTTAACGCGGAAATTGCAGGGAAAATTTTTCATAATGATACGATTTGACTTTACAAACCTTGTGACTTATATCATTTAGAATAGTTTTATATAAACTATTTTCGAGAGATGTATGTTACACAAGTTAAAATAAATTTAATAATCGGTCAGCTACTTCCTTTATCCATTCCTTCCCGATTTTTTCAAGGGTTTGCTGGATTTCCATTCTCGATTTTCAACTTAAAAGGATAAGAAATTTATTTTTAAAAACAAACATGTTTTTTAGATTTCGTATAAAAAACTTCTTGCATCTAAAATCTGTTCAACCATCTGTCCATAGTCACATTTTTTTTTAGTTTTGTGATGAGTAAAACCAATTTTTTGAAATGTGCCATCTTTGCGTAATATGTATAACGTTGTAGAATTTATGAGTATAAGCGACGTGGGTACCGGTGATTAGTTCTCTCATCCTTACTGAAACTGGTAAGTGTACAACTGTAATGTTTATGTTACAGTATGTAAGTAAATATTCATTTTATCATCTAAAGTATTAATATCAAATTTTCTTTCCGCTTGTAAGCGAAACTTATTAGAACGGATAAGGTGTTGGGATTTGTCACTTAATATTCTTACGACTTTATTCATCGAGTGTACTGAAACTGGTAGGTGTACAACTGTAATTTTAATTTTAAAATATGTAAGCAAATATTGATTTTATCATCTAAAGCATGAATATCAAATTTTATTTCCGCTTGTAAGCGAAACTTATTAGAACGGATAAGGTGTTGGGATTTGTCACTTAATATTCTTACGACTTTATTTATCGAGTGTACTGAAACTGGTAGGTGTACAACTGTAATGTTTATTTTACAATATGTAAGCAAATATTCATTTTATCATCTAAAGTACGAATATCAAATTTTATTTCCGCTTGTAAGCGAAACTTATTAGAACAGATAAGGTGTTGGGATATGTCACTTGATATTCTTACGACTTTATTCATCGAGTGTACTGAAACTCTCTCTAATGTATAATTCCTGGCACGAATGTAGTCATTGGAATTTATATGAAGCAACTTATTTATCATAAAAAAATTTTGTCTCCTTTTAATTTAAGGCTGTTATTTTTGTAATAATTTTTTTAAATTATCTCTGAGTTTGGTTAATAAAAATGATATCGAGTTAAACGGCCTAGAGTACGGATGAATATACTAAAGCCTGTTTCTTATGCATTCATATTGATCAATGCGCTTCACCTGGACATTGTGTTTCCACGTATATAACCTTTTTTACTTATGTGTTTGTGAATTTGTGCGGAGGTTCATCACTATCCATTTTCTTATGTAATTTATTGTTAGGTGTAACACATATTCAATGCTTTGGTGAAATCCGAAATTTGAGTATTGAAACTGAATGTTATTACATTTATTTTAGTAAATATTATTATACTACATTCGATACTCTGTCCATTTTATATTTCTGCTATTTGGTTCGTTACATTTTATTTTATTTATGAAATTTTCATATTTATTTTATTTTTAGGTTTGGAAAATTTTTTAGACCATTATGTTTTATTGTTCTGTATATTATTAAAATGTGAATTTAAAAAAAGAAAATTCATCTCACATATTACAAGTAACTTCTGGCAGCCATTTTAGAGAATGGTAATTACCACTTTTTTCTTTTTTAATTGGTCTTTCTTATACTCCGTAAGTAAGTCTATAATTAAATTTATAGTTTAGCAGGAATATGAGATATTGTCTTTATTTTAGAACTTCCTGAATATAATTTTTTATCCTTGCCACATTATCCTGACTTTATCAATTACGTTTTATGTGTCATTATCTAGTAAATTTATCAGCAATGGATGTATTGTCATTTTAAACTCCAGATGGGCATTTCCACTTCTCACTTCCTCAATGCATATGACGTCGACTGACATTTTTTTGACGTACCACACATTCGCCCGCATCAGTGGGCGCGCCACGAACTCTTGTTTTCTTGGTGAATTAATGTTTTGTTATGACTTAGATATTAGTTCTTTATATGAGTAAGAGAATACACCCTTCCATAGTTCAAATTGGTTCTGGATTTGGCGAAGTGACCTAATTAAGATAAATACTAAAGAGTAAGATTTTAATAATACCTGCCTTGAATGTTACAATTTTATACTGGAATTCGCGTTTGTAATTTTTATTTAATTTTATCTTGCATATGGAAACCACATGTCACCAATTTTAAATAATTATTTTTATTAAATGATTATGTTTGTTTCACGTTTATTTTATTTTTTAAAAATGTTTATTTACTTTATTAATTATACCTTTGTTTTCGTATAATTTAAAAACTTCTTTTACACAAATTTATCAATTATGATGATGGGGTACAATGATAACGATAAGATAAAATAAACTGAAAATTAGCTGGATATTTAATTTATGACAGTCGAGGGTTATCTGGCTAAGCACGTGGCTTAGCTGGTGATGTCAATTAATGCATTTTTAAATTTTAGAATAGAAGTTTCTGTATTAATAATATCGTAAATTAGATAAAATTACATTTTTCGTGTTCGATTTTAATTTAAACATAAAAATATGGTACAGGATTTTGGGTTCGACCAGTATTTATCTGTCATATTGAATGTGTTAATACTCGTATATTTCATATGTGAACCAACATACGGTGGTGTTCTTCTGTCAACTGTCAGTTTACGTCGTGTAATTTGCTTTTAATTGATACTTCGGATTTTAATGTTTTTGTTGCTCTCGTGGTGTCTCCAAAAGTGTGCTTGTGGCGATTTTGATTGACAAAGGCTCCATGAAAAGCTTTCATAGCCGTCGCCTTTTTTGGACCGTCCGTTTGATGACATTTACTTATATGTGTAAATTTGCATCATAGTTCGATGTAGCACGCTGCTGGCTGGCTGGGCATTTGTAATAAACAAACAATACCAAACTAAAGAACAATAACCACACGACAAATATCGATTTGAGATGCGACATTATTATGATAAAAACATACGAGAAAACAAATTGAACGCTTTGAATAATAGGAGAGACAATATTTCGTCGTCGGCGGCCGTCGCGTTACGGGAGCGCCCGCCCGATAAACAATAAGAGGACAGCGTTTCGTATGTTTTATGCAGCGAGCGACTCGCCGGCCTGCGCTGGGGCTGCCTCGAACGTAGCTTCGCCATTCGGCGGGCTTATATTTCGATTTGTATTTTTCGATTATAGAATTTTACGGGTTTTACAACATTTTGTTTCAATCTGTTACCTGGATAATCGTAGTTATATTTATTTCTTAATTTATTCAAAGACACACAAAACACGTTACAGTCTTATTATGTTATGAAAAGATCAGAGTATGAAATTAGATTATAAATTTAATTATGTGTGCACAAAGTTGTTAGAATATTTACATATAAACTTCTAAGGGTTAATTGTGTTAACCGATTCATTGTATAACATATCGGTAAATTAGAATCTCATTTTCAGATAAGAATTATTGCTGTTTTTAGAATTACTTTTTTAAATTTCATTTCCAAAAGCCTGACTATTTATTATTGTATTATCCATTGGAAAATCTATCGCCTTGATCCATGACAAAATGATTCGTAAAATGAAGAGTTCATACCGTATGAAAGTGCGATGTTTTCCATTGTGTATTTGTCAAAATTAAGTAACTAAGAAAAAAAATAATGTAAAAAATATTTTACAATTTGTTAAAATGCTTTTATAAATAGCTCTCTTTTCTATTATAATTTAATACTTTTGATAAATAAAATATATTCCTAAAAATATTCGCTGAATAGTTTACGTTGTGGAACACTCCTTGTTCGGCGAATTTTAAACACAATAAGTGTTAGGGAAGTATAAACGAAGTGATAAAAAAATCTTGATGAATATTTATATTAAGAAAATCAGGGATTAGGGTTTCCTGTGGGCAGTTTAGTTCTTACACAAATATTTAGGCGGTTTCAAACAATATATCCTTAAATAAAACACACATTTTTTTTATTCATAACATTATAATTGTTTCCAGCAGTCGCACATTTCGGTAAAGCGAGGCCATAAATTTTGTTAGGGGCCTAACATTTTCTTAGAGTTAAAAAACTCTAAGAACATTTATGGCCCCTAAGAAACTGTTCGATTTAGTGGTATAAAAATAATCCATATGCTAGTCTTTAACGTGGTTTTTATATATAATTACGACTGTCCAAGTATTTCCTGGGGTATTAAGTAACGAACAAACTGATAAACAAACTTTTTATTTATATTATCGTCTATTCTAGGATTTAAAAACTCCCTAGTTATTTTCGATCCTTTTCGAGTAATAAATTTTCTATGATATATGACAATCCATATTTTTTTATAGTTACATAAAAAAATATATAGGTTTTCAATTGTCATCCCTAAGTACTTTGCTTTTATCTTAATTGTATATTGCAATTTTTTTACAAAAATCTACGATCACCGCATTCAGATACTGTACAGGGTTCGCTAAAAACACTCATAGGCGCATCTCAGCGCCGACATGCGGCCCGTCAGAGGGCATATTTACAGGTATTTGCAATAGAAGGAAACTGTGCAGGAAAATATATTTCAACCAGTCGATCGAACTGTGTAAACAAGTCTTCATACATTTTAATATTCTGCTTCTTTCAACTACGGTTCAACGTTAGCCTTTAGGCTGTAGTTTTAGGTGTGTTTTTTTAAAAACGTTATTTATTGTAAACATACTTTACTGTATAATTTAGAAAATCATTTAGGGAAAGTCATAGTTAAATTTCATGTATTACGACATTCTAAAGAAAATGCTGGCTGAATGTACGTTTTTCTCTCAGGAAAGATTTATTTTACAGCGATTTGTTACAGCAAGTTCGTTACTTTTTGAAGTCTTTTTTTTCTATAGGGTTATTGCAGTAAAGCTTTTCAAGTCTCACGTGTAATTTAGATATTTGTTGATTTTTAGTGTATTATTTATCGTTTTCTTTATCATTTTACATAAGTGATGAATAAAATAAGCAAAAAAATTATTATTTATCGTTTTCTTCATCACTTTATATAAGCGATGAAGAAATTAAGAAAAAAAAATATTATTTATCGTTTCACTTATGTAAAGTGATGAAGAAATTAAGAAACAAATTTTTTTTTAAATACATAATAAAATCGAATATAGCTTTTCAAATTTATGTCCTTCATTGTATTTAGTTTTGTAATACCTTACACTAGTAATAAAGCACATTAAATAAATTAATGAAAAAGCAAATTAAATCTTTGAAATTTTGTTATAAATAGATATACAGCTTTTTAACGATAATTTTATTTTCAACAACAGTAAATTGGTTTAGGCTCTTAAAATAGTTACTAATTCACTTGCAATAACCACATGTTTAATTTATCGACCCATGACAACTGTCTACGAGAATAAAGCCTATTGTAACACTTTATTCAATATTTCAAACGAAAAAGGAGACACATTTACACGCAGACACATAGAGAGTTATTACGTCCACAAGATTGGTTAAAATTTGCAAATGCCATCGTTTATTGGCCATATTAGGATCTTTTATTCTATACGAAAGTAGATATTTCCGTACTAAACACGGAATGGTTTAAATACTTGACAGCATTTTATTTGGGCCATGTTAAATTTTCATGTGAATTGTTCAGTCGAAGTTTAATTTAAAACTGCGTGACAATTTTGTAAATTGAATACGATTTTTGCTTTAAAGTGCATCTGTATTAGACGACTCTGTTAATCATAATTTAATATGGCTTCCATTTCAATGTCATCCTGCTTAGGAAGTCATTGCAGACTAAAGAAGCAGTAATCCAGGGACTTAAACCTTAATTTAATTGGTTATCAGAATGAAAGGAATGTATTGTGTTTTTGTTTTTAATTTTGTTATGACATTCACAACTATTATTTTAAAACCTTATTTTACATTATTTTAAATACTTACATTTATGTAAATAATATTTTAATAAATAATTTTTTTGGGTAAACTTAATTTTTATAAAATTTGTCTGATTTTCACTATTTTCATCCCGTCGAAGATTGATATATATATATATATCATACTTAAGGCAAGCGTCGTACTAGACATAATTTTGCGACGTTTCTAGTTATATGGAACACTGTATATCAGTTATCTCATCCATCTCTGACATTCTTAAAGTCTCCTTGCAGTACTAACTATTTCCAGTGATTTTTAGATATAAAATTGAAATAATGTTTTTTTTGGAAGACAAAACCCCACTTTTAAATAGTGGTCTTTGCTATTCAAACCCACGTTGACTATTCAGGCCACATGCAAAATAATAAAACGCCAGGTTACAGTTAAACGCTTTTCTCGTTTGGTCATTACATTGTCACATAAATCAGATATTTCTAAAAATAACAAATATAGTAATAAGAGTTATGTATGAACACATCAGATACATGTCAATGGTTTGAACTTTTTGTAATTTAAATGTTCATGTACATACGAGTAAATACGATATGTAGAGACGTAGTCACTTGAAGCGAGGCTGCATGTACATACTGGCTTTTTTAAAATGTGATTGCATTTTGGTATCCATGGTAATATCGAAATATCTTCCTTTACATTTTTATTTGTTTCTTTTACCGTATTGCATCAAACTCAAGAATTTAACTTGATTTTAAACGATATGGATTTTAGTCTAACATATGAGATACTGCATTATTACAAAGCAAAACTTCATTAGACAGTAAACCCTTGAACGAGTTATTAATGTTAGTAAAACTGTGTTTTCGAGATAGGAAAGTAGGCATTATAACAATAAACTGGTAACTGATGTAAAATATGAGAAAAATTAAATTGGAACTTCTGAATTTCTGTTCCTTTTATTACGAAATATCGTGGAAACTTTAAGAATGTAAATAATAAATGCCTACATAAAAATTGACATTTTCATATTTCAGCAATTTTTTAATTTTATGTCTTATTTGCGTCCTATTTAGACAAAACGGAACATTTTGCTTGTGTTCAAATTCCTTATTTATGCTTAAATTATGTTTATGACATAATCCATTTTTATAAACTTTTAAATTTAAGTTCGTAATATTCTTGTGTTAATTCGTACTGGTGCTTACTTTTAATCGCACTTCGCCGCTCTAAAGTTTAGACTGGTATCGCTTATCCATATTAGTTTTGATAAAAAAAAACGTATTGATATCACTAAGGAACATAGATACGTAACAAAACTTCATAGCTTTTCTCAGTCGGTTGGGATAGCCTAAGTAAATATTTTACGTTATTTATTAAAGTTCGATAAAACTCCAATAAAACAACGCGTTTTTGGTGCGCACAGTTCAATTAATCCCACAGACTTCCGAATATTGGAATCAACATTGTCGGGATCTATTAATATATTACATCAGGTAAATGTGTCTTTTACACACAAACAATATTATACGTACAGTTCGCATATTTTTAAAAATAATACTTCAGATATCGGCAAACAATAAATTGTATTATTCCAGAAATTGCAAGGCAATACAAAGTATTAACGGCAAAATTACGGCTGGAGAGAGCGAGCGAGCAGCCCACGAATGCCGCACTGCCGCGCCAGCCCACGGCCCGAACACAAAAGGACATACATATATTGTTATGAATAAATTCTCCTTTTATTCCAATTTGTCAACGAAGGCACTGGAAGAATGCTGGCCGTCCAGCTGACTCGCTTTTTTCCACGGGCGGCGCGGGCGCGGCCGCAGCGCGAGCAACAAAACCGACGCGCGTGCATTTATCATCGCTCGATTAAATATCATTGTCTTGTATTGCCAGACCGCGGGACTCCGATTGCGTTTTGAAAATTTCAATTCGTATTGTTTCTCGTTTTGCTACGTTCCTGCCGGTTTTGCTGGCGATTTTATGAGGGACGGCGGAGCCTGCCCGTCTGAGGCGGGCGCGGGTCGGCCGGCACCGTATTTATGCGTAAGTGGCGTATTTATTTATTGAAAAGACGCTTCTTTGTTTTGGGTTCAGGTCTGCTGACAGTATGAGCATTGTTTTTAATATGTCGAGAATGGGATAGGGATAATGCGAAGTGTGAAACGTCGCGAGTGTTTATGTAGTGATGCGATCGGTCGATCGTTTCGTTAAATGTGTATATTCGATATAAACAGCGAGAGTATCTACGTATAATGTTTTCTGGTGCAAGTGATAAAATATGATAATGTCTCGTGATTATTACGAAGGAAATACGAAAGCAAATTATGTACTGTGGAGACGAGAGAGTTACGGAACACGTGTGGACAGAGTACGTGACAGGATTAAATAAGAATATATTCAGAATTGATGCGATTCAAAGAAAGTTGTTTGTGCAAATATGAAAAAGGATTTTGAAGCGGTTCGATGAGAAAAATTTAATTCAAATTTATAATTTTTTCTTTTGATAATATAAGACATGAAAAGCTGAAGAGGTTCAGCTCAATTAGAGACGTGAAAATAGAGAAGATTGCAACATAAGGCTCGAACAAGCACTTATATATGTTATAAAGAAAGTTTGTATTCGAAAAATTAAATTAAATGCAGGGTAGAACGCACATAAACTTTAATTTATTAGTATTCTTACACCTATGGATATAACACACAAGAGAGCACGATTGAATGAATGAAATTTATTGAAATAATATTATAGCAGAGGTGTTCCAAAAAAAATAATTTCAAGAAATCTGCCAAGTGAGAGCCAAAATTATCCGATCCGTGCATCGTACAGTAATACATTTTGATTATACCTTTAACTCCAAAAAAAATGAAAAAAATTCACCTTTATTTATTTATACACTTATGCCATTTATTATAATAATATTTTTCCGCTGTTTCCGTTAAATATACCTAGTACAGAAATTACGACCTACAGTAGCCACAATAGAGACATATAAGAACAAGCGGATAAATTTTAGGATTTCGTAGTGAAAAATTAAACACTCATAACTTTGTCATGTCCGCCTCACTTCACCCCTTCCCCCCTCCCCGTTAGCTTCACAGTTTCTGCAATTAATAGATCCAAGTGCACAAAGTTTTGCGTGTTCAAATTAATTAGATCCAATTTAAGAGGATCTTAATTAATTTGAAGCAAAATAAAAAAAGTTAATGTAGGCCCCCATAAACGTAAAAAATAGGTGCGATATTTTTTCGGGTAACCTTCAATTGAATGTTTTTCAAAAAGAAACTGCGTTTTAATTTACCATTTTTCCGTTTTTGAACATAAGTTGTGAAAAATTAATATTTAAAGGAATGTGCAATGCGTCTTTCACCCCTTTAACTTTTAAATAATTTGAATAATTTTGTAATAAATTTGGTTATGGCATTTGATAAGTTTTAATTTAAAATAATTAATAATTGAAAAGTTAATTTTCATCAATAAATACAAGAACTATAGCTATATAACCCTATCCACGAGTCTTCCGTCTTTCACCGGTTTTATTCTTTATGGGATGAAAAAAAAATTTTTTTCTAAAATTCTTAGGGAAAAATTTCTCATGAAAATTGCGGCAGGTGAAACTTTACAAGAAAGCCAATAACTTGAAAAACTTTAAGAATTTAAATATGTTAAGAATAACAAACTATCAACGTAACGGAAGAGGGTTTAACTTTTCATTACTAACAGAAAAATTCCTTAATATTAGTTAATATACTAAACAGTTACTACCAACTATTACATATTCTTTTAGAGCGGAATATTCCCTTATAATATAACACGAAATCAACGTTGAATATTAACTCACCGCTGGTAAAATTGCTATTAACATTTTCCTTCTGGGTCGGAAAATAAAATAAGTGGGCAAATCAGGTATCAGGTACATTAGGAAGAAAACTAATATATTTAAAAATAGTTATTACATTTTTATTTGAGACACGAATAGTAAGTTTAATTGGCTGATTAAAACCCAACATGTTATAACTTATTCAAAATATCTAAACACATAGCAATAGTAACAGCAACGGTAGTTGAAACAAAATGGG
Source organism: Druceiella hillmani (assembly GCA_039881145.1). Classification (NCBI taxonomy): domain Eukaryota; kingdom Metazoa; phylum Arthropoda; class Insecta; order Lepidoptera; family Hepialidae; genus Druceiella; species Druceiella hillmani. The sequence continues at coordinate 2,806,440 of JAYKKI010000118.1, forward strand.
TACAATATAATTTGGTTTGTGATATACTTTTTAGCTTTATCGAGCTCGATGATAGTTTATACCCTATTACATCAACGTCAAAATGAAAGGTTATGAAATATATTTCATGTACGTTTGTAGGTATGTCAATTTCATATTTTTCACGTAAGTCTCAAACTATTGAAGTGTTTTTCACAAATAAGGTATCATCGTGATAAATAGTCAAAAATATTTTTTTACCTTGACAACTGATAGTTCGGTCAAAAATGATGAAACAATAATAAAGAAATCATTTTTAAATTGAAGTTGGCGACTCGCGGGATTTTATTATTGTTTTCTACTGGTTTCAGTTCTGGGTATGTCCTATGGCGTTGTTGATGGACATTACGGCAGCTTTCTCATCTACTTCAACCGTTTAGTCACGAGACAGCCTTTTGGTCAGATTTTCTCGACTGCCTTCTTTGTCTTCTTTCATTAAGCACTTTCTGTGTCTAGTCAAGACACGTGTACAGAAAATTTGTTTTTGAAAATTGATTGAACATACCAGGCTTCTTACTAGTAGTTTGAAATATATAAAACCTAATAAATTAGAAAATAATAATTAAACACTATAATAGAGGACAACCCTTTTCAATTTACTGATTGGTTGTTTGATTCGTCAGTCATATCTATTCTTTTAGCAGTTTTTGCAGTAGTCAGTTAAGTTAAATAATGAAACATGACACATGGAGCAATTTGGAGTAATTTATGGTGAGTTCATACTATATATACATATATATATGTATATATATATATATATATATATATATATATATATATGTATATATATATGTATATATATATGTATATATGTATATATATACACATACACATACACTCCAAAAATTGCGTCACTGATTTTGGGGATGTTAAATAAGCATTCAAAGTTCGTGTGCTTTTACATGTTACCGCAACGGCAGAGCTACAAGGCAAAAACTTTATGAAGAATGTGAAAGAATGAAGAAGTATAGGACGATAAAAGTAAACGTCGCAACGAGAATGTTATGCTCGTTGTGGTTTCTATTATGCATTTAGTTTGCTCATGTACCTACACATACGCATAGGTGGAGTTGAACGAGATATCAAATTATATTAATTTCTTTAATTTTTTTAAGAGAAAATTAAACATAATTAACGTACCTGTCCCCTTATCTGTGTATTACAGCCTTTTTTCAGAAACCGTTTTACGAAAACCTGGACATTTAGTCAGGAAACTAAATATTGGAAAAAAAAAATTTACTAGAGGTTTACCGAAAAACTAGAGCAAGCATTCTAAATTTCATAGTTTTTGCGAAATTGACGATATTTTTATGTTCCTGACATATAAAGTAGACAATATATTTATATGGTCAAAAATAATATTAATTTTGTATAAAGCGTAATATAAATTATTATGTACCGTTAAATATGTATTAGTGTCCAAATGGATATTGAAGTTTTATTGGTATTTAACAGGTTTTTATTTATTATTATTAACTTGTCAAAAAACATGTCAACTTGCAAGTCGTCCCAAATCATTGAACGTGTCCAAGCACCAAAATTATAATACTCTTAAGTACAATGCCAATAATAATTTATCAAACAGAAAAAATAATTTAAGTTAAACATAAAATTAATCATCAATTGTAAACTATCAAGAAACTCGATAATCGTACTCCTAAAGCAATTAGTGGAAAAGAAAAATATCATGGTTAGTTGCCTCCAGTCGTACAGCACTGATCTATGTGTAAGTGCGAGAAAAATAGTTGAGCGCTGCAGGATGTTCGTACGCATTCTACGCAGACGAAATAAATTATGAATTCGTCTTGCCACTTTGTAAACTTAACAGTGAGGTTATGCTTTCACGTTACCAAACACAAGAGAGAGGTGTTATTATTTAATAGTGTCAAAAATGTGTGATCAAAAGCAGTTACCGGCGTAGTTGAAGGGAAATAACATCCAACTACGTACATTATACAATATGAAGAAATAAGTTTTTATAAGTATTCTTACATATTAGCTGTGCTTGCATCTTTGTTTATTTTAAAAGCTAAGATTTTCACTGAAAGTTATTCACTTATTCAGTTGCATAATTTAAAAACCTTTACCATCGGTGCCGTGAAAAATGTTTGCAACAAACCTTTTTGTAGCGTGAATGTTGCGATCGCGGAAAAATATTATAAAAAAAATAATAGACAACTTATTGAAAGAATTCGCTTTCTCGGTTTGTGACGTAGAAACCCGACGTCTTTACCAATATATTACGAGATAAAAATAATCACCGAATAAATTAATTATAATTGTATTGAATATTTAAGATTATTTTTTTTGGGGACGCTAGGCTTAAGAACATTTTTTTCTCATACTAAACTATAGTCGGAAAAAATATAATGTACTTTTTAGGGTTTCATTGTGAAATAACGAATTATTTTCTTCATCCGTTCATCCGGCTGTCTGTCACAGCTTCTCAGTTGATAAAGTTTTATGTCTACATGCATTTCATCCGTAGATGGTTAATATTCAGATTTTCATAATTACATACTCCCAATTAAAGCCAACTGTAATTAAAAACATTTTTCACGTATCTCATTAAATGGAATACTGTTGACTGATACTTTTGAAATGATATAGAAAACTACGAAATGCTGCTTTGTAGGTGTTAAGACACGTATTTTGTTGTTTTTTTTATGTTTGATCGAGAAAATTCGTAATATGTCGGCCTAGTGAGTCATGAAAACTTTACTGCGTGTTTCCAGCAAGAATTTCTTCATTCTTTTTGCTGTTTTTCCTTTTTCGAATTTCTTTATTTTGTGTATTTGACGGAATGGCTCAATATTGTTCTGAAACCTCGGTCCATCTGGCAGCCATAGTTTAAAATAAAGAGACGATTTTTATTTGTATTGACGGTCGACGGCTGTGTAATGTCGATGGGGTTTATTTTATAACAGAAAAGCTTGTATTTTCTGGTAATGAGGTGTTCATTGATATTGCAGACTGTTTGCACCACGTTACTTCCATAACTGAACTTGAATATAAAGATTGAGCAAATTTTCAAATTGTCCACAACGGAAAGTAATTAATATTTAAAATGGAACACCATAACGTTTTAGCAAAATAGTGAAATACTGGAGTGAAGTGGTCAATACTAAAATCTGTAACATAAAGAAAACACCAAATAAAGACATAGATCATCTTAATTTTCGGTTTCAGTTTCAACAAGTTTCCGAGGCCAAAGCTTCCGACACAATATTTCATAGTACTATGTGGAAGTTTTTACATGAACGCAAAATACGACTGGTAACAATAACACTCATACAATACATATATAACCAAAAGCATTATTAGAGTTAAATTGGATAGGAAAGGCTCAGCAATAGACATATGTAGAGGCATGAGTTAGGATCCTTTCTTATCTCCAGCCATATATAACAGTACTCAAGAGTAACGTGATACATATATAACCAAAAAAATACATATATAACCAAAAGCGTTATTAGAGTTAAATTAGATAGGAAAGGCCCAGCAATAGACATATATAGAGGCATGAGACAAGACGATCCTTTCTTATCTCCAGCCATATATATAACAGTACTCAAGAGTATCGTGATGAAACTTAACGGTCTGAAAAAAGATACTAGTATTAAAGGAAATTACTTAAGCAACCTATTGAAATTAACAACCAGACATTAGAGTACGTACAAGAATACATACACACACACACATATATATATATATATATATATATATATATATATATATATATATATATATACATGTATGTAAACAGATATCCTTTAAAAATCTGGTCATCGCGACGAACTTAACAGATGTATGAATATGACGTGGAATAAATTATGAATCTATAAAGACGTAATAAAATCTCACGTCCTTTTAAGACCTCCTAGACTCGTGTCTACTACTTTGTCTCTCATATGGCAGCAAACATGGATTTACAACACATACATAAAAAAAGAAAAATTGAAACATGTCAAAGAGTCACGGAAAGGGGCACATTTAATCTTAAATTTAAAGCTAGAAAACGACATACTGAAATAAGGTCAAAAATGAAGGTCATAGATGCTGTACCATATTGCAAAAAACTAAAGCAGAAGTAGGTGGGACATATCGGACGAATGAATAATGCAAAATGGACTAAGTCAGTTACTACTTGGGTTGCCCCACCCCCCCTCCCCTTCCCTAAAAAGGAAAAGAGGTAGGCCACAGGTAAGATGGTCAGATGAAATTAATAAGATTGCTGAAAGGAATTGGATAATAAGGGTAAAAGACAGAAATAAGTAGAGAAAAATGGAGGAGGTCTAAACTCGTCGAGCGGTCCCTATTTCGTCGGAATCTTTTTTTTATGTATGTTCAGCGATAATACTTTACCGAGTGCTGATTTTGTGGAGTGATGATTCTTCTTTTATTTGAAAGAGGGTGATGTAGGTGTAGTTCCATCTAAATATAATGATGATCTGATGACGAGGTCCGGAAATGAACGATGGAACTCCTTAACGAATGGCAGTAAATCAACTATGATTCAAGATGTTTGCTACAGGTAGTTGTTATTTTACAAAATAACTACACCACTCACCAGGTCAGGGTCTGATGATAGGTTCTGGGTACGAACAATGGAATTCCTTAACGGATACTAGTAAATCAACCGTAATTAAAGATATTTGCTACTAGGAGAAGTTACTTTACAAAATCACTACACCGTCGACCAGATGAGGGTCTGATGATAAGTTCTGGATATGAACAATGGAACTCCTTAACGGATGGTAGTAAATTGAAAGTCATTCAATATATTTGCTACTGGTAGTTATTTCTTTGCAAAATAACTACACTATCGATCATGTCAGAGTCCGATGATGCGTTCTGGAGACGATCAATGGAACTTTTTATCGTATAAGTAGTAAATCAAAGGTAATTTAAGATATTTACTACTGGTAATTTTACTTTGCAAAATAACTACACCATCAACTAGGTCAGTATATGATGATGAGGTCTGAAGACGAATAATGTAACGCCTTAGTAGTATATCTATCGTAATTCAATATATATGTTAGTGGTTAGTTCTTACTTTAGTTATTACTTTGCAAAATCTGATATTAGATTTTAGACATGAAGAACGGGACTCCTCTTATGGTAGTTTTTAATCTGCAAAAAATGATATTGAACTTAGGATATGGAGAACCGAACTCTTCAACGGTTAACAGATAACAATTGGCGGTTACTAGAATCGCTTCAGTTCTGTGTATTGTTGATAATCAACTTTAGACAAAGGGGAAATTATGTATATACTAGCTTTTAATAAATATCCAATATTCTAAGAAAAAAAATAATCGTGATAATTAATATTAATATATTAATGTTTAAAAATTCTAAAATAAAATATCTTTTAAAAACCGATTTCAAAAAAGGTAGGTATTAAAAAGTAAAAAATAATTAACTCAAAATAGGTGCTTACTTATTTGTAATAAATAACTAAATTACTTAGTTTTGAAGTCGATGTCAGCACCGCCAATCGACTTAAACAAATTTATAATTAAATTTAATTCATAATGTAAATTTAAAATCATAACTTCTAACATACTCACAATATGAAATAGATTAATAAAAGTAATTATAATTTAAATTTTACAATCTAATAATTTAATAAGTAAGTGAATTAATTCTTAATATTTAATGAAACTTCTTTAAACTTAAAATTAACTTGTTCAGGTCATCATTAAGAACCAAATGTGTAAATATTTATTAAATATTTTTCTTTTTATATCAGCTTATGGAGTTTAATCATAACGACCTCATTGCATTGTCATTGGAGTTTAATCATAACGACCTCATGTATGTGCTTTTTCTGAACTTTATGTTCGTTCAACGAAGTGACAAATTTGGAGACTTGTACCATATAGATTTTTCTAATCGCTTAAATTTAAAATAACGTTAAAAAAATTGTTATACAAAATACTGTCTAGGTATTTTATTAAATTTGTGTCTAATATTTTATAAAATCTTTGAAGATATTTAGCCTAAAATAGTGTATCTGTAGATAGACACCATTGTCGTAATAATCGTTTCAGTGTAGAGTTCAAAACACCTTTTTTATAATTCGCATAGTTTGACGTATTAAAAATGAAATGAGTTTTACTCAGTTACGTAATGCTATCAAAGAATCGGGTGGCAATGAATTAAATTATGAAAGTATTTAAATGGATAAAGTACACAACAAAAACAAAAGTAAACACAAAAGTACAAAAGTAAACACTGGTAAACATTGGAGGCCACCAATAACATCAGGGTGTATATGTAATAAAGGCAAGTATCAAAGCGTTGGTACACGATCCGCATTGACTGTTCTTTGGTATCGATACATGGGTAATAGTGATTTTAAAGTTTTGTTACTGACAGGCAACTTTGTAAACGATTCAATCGAGATCTTTTCATTTAAATCGACGTTCTTGTCTGTCTAGATTTGCTATGTTCAGACAGGTAAAGGCTCACCTTACATGGCGTTAGTTTCGCGAATATCTTCGCTTGGACCTCCGACGGCGGCGACACATTCAGACGTTTTTTGTGGTCAGCGTCGGCGGAAATGACGTCGCGGAATGCCACCCGAGATGATCGCAGACTTCAAATAACTATCTTTGAAAAAATATTGGCTTTGATCTCGTCAAATCTATTGTATAAAGGCGATATCATAAGGGACTTTGATGTATTGGACGGGAATGGACCTGTTCATTGGCTAGTTATGTATAATGCAAATGGTTATAGGGGTTTGCTCCTTAAGAATGGATTTTCTTATGGAGCGAACGGTATGAAGTTTTATAAGGAGTAAAATCAGAAGTTCAGAGCGTTAAAAAAAGTGAAACAGTTTTTAAGTTTGGATGTACGAAGTAATCTCCGAAACTGCTTATCCGATTTCAAAAATTCTTTCACCAATATTTAGAAAGGATTTTTAGGATGGACATATATATTATATCGTTAAAAAAAATTCATGGCGACCAGTTTTGCAACGTAATTCAAAGAAAAACTAGTCGAGCGAATGCGTTTCTTATGAACGCTGCCTTAATCGTGAGAGATTAATTGATAGATGATATTATATTTATATACAGTGTTACCTATTTTACACATTCTAAGACAATCGTAATTAAGGAGTAAACTCCAGTGGCGCGTGCAGTGGAGCTGATACGCATAATATTTATTTGTTTGAATTACATGAAAATTGATAGTTTAAATTAATGGACACTGATGGGACTGTGAAAGGAGAATAGGCGTAATCATTTCTTCTAATATACTCTTCGAACTACTAAAGTTAGGAAACCCTCGGCTGAAAAAAAAACAGAGCTCAGCTATATTATTGCAGTTAAATTACTGTATTCTTTTCAAAGACGTCCTTTTGAAGTAATTATAAATAAACTACAAGTTAGTTTGTTTGTTGGACTTTCCATACATTGTCGCGTTTGATATTACTCGCATATCGTCGTTATGTACATAGGTATGATGTGTCAGTGTGGAAATATTTTTATATAATTAGAAAATAAAATTAACAATATTTTTCGACATTTAATTTTTCATTCCTCTCAAAAATAAAGTATATAGGGATAAAAGTACATATTTCTCATAAGAACACTCCGTTAAATTTTTATAATTGTTGAATTATAAGTATCATAAAATGTTAATGAATAAACAATTATAAATATATAGCAAAAATTGTCCTATATACATAATTCCCAATAAACACTAGACAATAATAGAGAATTATAACAGTATCATTATTAATACGATAAGTTGAAGAAGGAAAATACACCTCGCGTCAAGGAAACGCAAAAGAAAATTAAATATTAATTCTGTGCGTAGAATTCTATTTAAAGTAGCGCAACTTGTGTGCGTTGTGATTTCTCGCAGTTCATTAATCCCAGCGCGAATCGCTGCGCTATTCACCCCGCGCGCCCCTCGTAATTTTCTTCAGTAAGTGTATGTTTGATGGACGACTGTGTGCTGGTTATACTATGTTCCACACCACTATATTTGCAATGTAGTCTTTTGACGAGAAAAGTAAACAAGACAAAAGGTCTCGGATAATCGTTAAGACTAAAAACGATTGTAAGTGACGCAAAAATAGATACATAGAGAAGTATAAATATCTGTGTAAAACGTGCATAAAGATGTTTATTGCAGGTTCATAAAGTGATAAGAGATCTTAACTATAGAATTATCAAGTTTAAAGGATCATGCTTTTAATTTAACTTCTCGTAGTTTACCCCAGAAATTATATTTTTATATTTATTTGGCTGGCAAAACCGTTTGCCTGTTTAAGGATACAAAACTCTATCGTGAAATATACAGTCTTTATCACTTCCTTCTATACCTAAGTCCGTTTGTTGAAAATAATGAATTTCAATTGAATGTGGTCGGGTATATTTTATGAAATCTGATGTCGGCAGAAAGTGATAAGAAGTGTAATAAACGCCAAGATAAACATAAACGTTTACATTGCCCATATGATGGACAATATTAACTTTGATTTGTTAATATATGTATTTAACAATATATGTTAAATACATATATTTGCATAAATATATGTAATTAACAAGTAAAACGGAATGCATGCATGTAAGAAGATGAACGAATTTATGTATAAAAAAATACAATTTTATTCCACGATATTTGATTCATGCTTTCCATGAAGATTGTTCAGTTGAATAGAGAAACATACTTATTTGATTTTATATAGGAATTTACATAATTATCATTATGATGCTGAGACTATATTTGCTCTCAAAAAAAATGTTTAAAATAAATTTTCTTTCGTGTTGTGAATTACCACCTTTATACATCATGCCATGAATTCATCGAATACAAAATTGCCAAAATATTGTTAGTTTTGTCTTTGTATACTCGATGCAAAGATGCCCGAAGTCACAAAAACTAGATACGCTTCGCAAGGCGGGCGCGCGAAAGAAATGACCCGTACACCCGACTTAAAGTACCCAAACAGCGCAAAACAAAATTAATGTCCATCTATAATTATTGTTTATAAATTCGTGACAATAAATAACATGTCAAGCCGTGTAATGGCTCGTTTAGACGTGCGAACAAAAAGCGTCGGTCGCGTGGCGAACTGTGAGGCGCGGCGCGCTGTTGCTCTGTTGCGGACGCCATCTCGCGGGCGCGGGCAAAAACGCGACCGGGCAATTATAATTGCTGAATCAAACTTTGAAAACGGCCGACATCAATACTGGGTAGTATTGATTTTGAAGTATTGTACAATAGGTCGAATTGGGGGTGTAAACTGCAGTGGATTATTTCTAAAGGCATTTTTTATTAAATAAATAAAAGGTGTGTATATAGCTTTTCTTGTAGTCCTATATATATATATATATGTATATATAGAAGGAGAGATGAATACATTAGGAATTTTCCAGGAAAAATAGTTTATTGTAATTTACGTGTTAATTTCCAAATCGCTGGGAACGAAGAGTAACTAATTTACTTAAGGGAAAGCACTTCAATTGTAGGTAGTGAAAGCACTTCAATGTTACACTACATTAAATAGGCTTATGAAAATTGAAGAGAGTTGCTTCAGCGTTTGTTTTAAATTATCTAGTTTACATTTTATTTTCAGTAAATTATATTATAGTACGCAATGCAATATAAGTAGTTTATTGGTAGTTACTTGTGGCTTACTTAAGTACAATTTTGAAAAAAACAATTTTGAACTCTGGAAGTCTGGAAGTAGTCTATTGCAATATTTTCCAAGGAGTATGAAAAAGAACATACTGTAAATACTGTCAAAATATTATTTCCTGTAATATTTCTTGTCGATATGTTAATGAATCTTACAATTATTTTTCTACATAGAGTTTATCTCTCAAACATTAGCTTATCTCATAGTGCTCTTTGAAATAACAAAATGTAAGATTGCTCAGCATTATTTCGGTTTTAATAATCATACAGACGAAGTTATAAGAAACACCAAAAGTCGAAATTAATAAGGTTGTTTTGAAAAGAAAAATGTATTTGTTCGTAAAGAATGTGTTTGCATTTTTTTTATAATATTTTACAGGCATCCGCGGTTAATTTTGTTATGCAGTTATTCAGATAAACATAAACAGAAAAATCATTTTGATTTTCGTGTCGCCAATTTACGGAATCAAAAAATATTTTAAGCGAAAAAGTTCGATTTGAAGTCAATTTATAGTAATATAAGTTAATTTATACAGCAGTAAAATATTTTTCAATACGATTTCCTTCAAATTGACGTGAACATGATATAATCCGACTATCGTAACGAAAATGAGGGTTGTAGGAACGATTAAAAATAATGATAAGAAGAATATTTCCGTTATTACTTGTTTCATCCCTTAAATCAATACTTTGTATTTTTATTTCATAAAATTACGTACTGAATTTCTGAAATGTTTTCCATTCTTATTGAATTTGACATAAATACACCAACTATTTTAAAAAAGAATGTATTTTGTTGATCTTTCTAAATTAGGTTTTATTTTTTTTAAATTATCACCTAGTTTTAAAGCTTGTTAGACTAAAATAAATATAGCGATATCTCTTAAATTTATATAAATTTAAAAGCTTAAGCTTTAGAGAATATAAACCTCCAGATATATTTTGAGCCAAGCTATATTTTGTCTATGGCTTTAGTGGAATAAATTCTTTTAAATTATGGTTTTAGTTCAACTTTCTCTATTAAGATATGATTCATTTATATTAAATAGAAGCATTGAGTAATTATTTGGTATTAAGTAGAGTGTTTATGATGTTCTTTATGTTTCTTGATATTCTTAAATAATCGTATATTTGATTCTAAATAAATTAAATACAATGGCAAAAGTAGACTGTTATAATTTTTTTAACGAGCACTCTGATACTTAACTCCACATATTCAAAATAGATCATGGCTATTTGACACAATCGTCCATATTTTAATTTCTCATTTACTTCGTTAATGCATGAACGTTATCATTTAATTCGTATATGTATGTAAGTTATAAATAATTAACCGAATTATCATTTGTCTTTAATTCTTCCTTCGTAATTGATTGCAATTTTAAAATAAAACAAGTAACCAAATTTTTAACGTATGTTGTTATGTGATAACTCTAATGCAGGGAATGGAATGGATTACTTACCTTAAAATATTTATGGACTAATACACAATATCCCGCCGTTCGTGAATGGATATTTACTAGTTGTAAAATCATAAATACATGTGTAGCGACGCCGCTTATCGGTATGCAACAAATTTATAGTCCAATCAAATTATCTCGATCGCTTAAATTATGACTAAAATGAAAGTATGTGTTTTATATTTGTTTTGCGATCAATTTTATTTATTTCGTATCATTAAAATTACTTTGATACAATAATAACATATATTAGCATTATTCCAGTTTTAAGTCCGGGTTCGTTTAGTGACCAGGACGACTAACTAGAATAGCTGTGTAAAATGATTTTATCTTCCACATGCTGCTTTATAGAGGCAGTTAATAATTGACGGTGTTGATAATTTGCAATCATTTACGGCAAAAGACAAATGAAAAGGATAATCGTAGGGGAAATATTTTAAAACTCATTTAGATCTTTTATTCCTCGAGTTAAGGTTGACACAATAGAAACCCTCTTCTCGTAACGTAAAAATAAATCTTAATCATATGTGAGTGAAACTCTTCTTTTGCTTCTTTGTATAATTAGTCAATCATTTTTTGTTTCTGAGTGTTCCTTTCAAATTTATAGCATAATTAAAACTTTTACGAAATATTTCAGTTTTGTTTATTACAGAATTAGCGTTTGTTTTGAAAATAAATTTATAAACAAAAGATAGTAAATAGCCTGTATTAAAAGATACTATTGCAGCTGTACTTCGACTCCTATATGAACTTTGGAGAAAAGTTAACTCTCTTTGTCCTTACGATACATCGTATGAAATGCGCAAATTAAATATTTCTACTAAATTATTCTTTTGAACCAAACTATAATTTGTATTAGTATGATTAGTGATTATTTCCTGGTAAAAGGGATTCTTCTTTCAGACGTTTTAATAAAAAATGGATGAGTTGACCGTACTTACTAAAATAACTTATTGGGACGAATTAGTGAAATGAATTAAATAGCTGCATAAATGGAATGAAACCGACAAGCATAAGTTGAATCCGAACTACGAGGGTTCCATATACATTTAGCCAGTACAATAGCATTTCTATTAAAATATTTTTATTTATAAAAATAGAAGTGTCTCGTCAAAAATATAAATAAGCTCTTAAAAGATTAAAATTCTCCATGCGGTTTTTTTATCACGTGACTAGAATTTAATGGAAATGAAAAATAATAAGCCGGTGAATAGTTTTCTCTGCATTAAATAATTTAAGTAAAACAAACAAAGGCATGGTATACTATATGAATGACAATTCCACTAAGTAACTACTTCTGCGTATTACGTGAAACCGTGTTAAATATTTTAACTTCCATACTTACAATAACATAATCATTAAAGGCCACCTTCAATTTGTAGGAGTTTCCAGAATGTCCGAAATTAAATCTCGGGTCGAATATATTGAGCTGAGCTTATTTAATAAACTATTGCCAATAGTTAACCAAGGGTCTGAGACGTGGGTAATGAATTAATGACTCGTACGAATGAAGATATGCTGAATAGATAGGAGGTAGAACGAACCACTATAATTGCTGAAATTAAAGAGGTGTGCATCTAGTGGCTAGGACGTATGGAACATATGAAGGGGACAAACGGCCCGACAGAAAGAGACCAGGACGGACGGAGAGAGCACGGTGTCCGGACGGAATTATCGATAACCTGGTGATGATGGGCATACGGGTCGTACGGAGACATCTAAGAGATTGTATATATCGGCGTGAGGGGTGGAGCAGATCAAGGTATTTTATGGAATCCAGTGATGATGATAATTATATCTAACAAATTGTAATTTTTGTAATTTTATACTATTTATCTAAAAATGTGGCAAACAATTACATTTATAACATATTTCTGTTAGGTACTCATAAAGACCTCTAAGACTTAAAAGTTCGCTTATCACTTTTATTTTTTGCCGTGGAAATTTGAAATTTAGTTACTAAAAGCAATCGCATTTTAACCTATTTAGTATTTAGTATCACTTGTGTATAGATATGTTATTTATATTTTTATATAAGGTATTTCTTGCTACACCTGTTTCAGTATCGACAAGGATAAAAATGTATATATCCTGAACGAATAATGTACCCTTGCTGATATTTAAAAGTTTATTATTTAAAATTGAAATAATTTCATTTCTAATACAGAAGTGCGCGCGATTCTTCTTACTTAAAATTTAATTAACAGGTAGTCATAGTTTTTGTTTAATGAAAGGAGAAAATTTTAAACTTATGTCTATTTGAGCCATTGCAAGTTTCTTTCAGTTTATAGTTATTTTCATAATGTACTGTTGCATACTTTTGGTATAAATCATGAAAATTCTAGCGATTGTAAACTGATAAATATTCATGCCAAGCAGAAGCAGATTGTATATTGTATATGTATATTAATCGTATGTTTGATTTTTTAAAGAATAAACTTTAATTCTTAATGGACCTCTTCGTTTTTGGAGGCTCACTCGGCTCGGAAAATAAAATACTTGGCAGCTTGCGGTCTGGAAACTCGCCAATAACACTCACTTCCGACAATTCAATTTCGCGTATGCGAGTACGTCGGTTTACTGTCGGCTCGCATCAAAGGAACGCTTCGCACAGGACGCGATGACGTCGGTGAGAACCGTACGGGGCCGCATTTCGCCTGTGCAATATTAATGTGACTCGATGAATATAACAAGTCACGCGCCGGCTCTGGCACCGCTCCGATCGGCTGACGGACGTACCGACCGACACTTGCACTTTTTACTGGTCACCGGGAAGGTGTAACGTATCTACGCAGATCCTTGCTAGTGGAAGAGGTGGAACATACACCATGGTAATTATGTGGTATTGTAAATAAAATGGTATCGTACGTAATTTAGGCATTATTTTGTTTTACATATTTATAAATCTTTCGTCAATTCGTTCAACGTTTCGAAACATATTGTGTTCTTTGGTATTTTTGATAGGACAACCAAAATAATATTAATATAATTCAATAAAAGCAATAGCTTTACATGAGCTTTTCCAAAAGTATTAACGTAAATCCTTCATGCATTTCTTAATTACATAGAAGTTAGGAATTAAAATGCATATACCCCTCCACTCCATTCAGTTGTTTAAAATTTTCTGTGCGTTAATATACACATTAATATTTTACCCTAGCTTTGCTCTTTAAAAATATTATTGACCTTGTGCAAATAAAAAAGGAAGTACTGCGTATGACAAAGAAGGAAGGCAAAGAACAAAGAAGAGAGGAAGAAATTAATTTTATCCCTCTTTTTATTATGATACCAGAGAATTCTGTACAATGAGTGAACTTATTTTATTGACCGAAAAATTGACTCTAGTTTTTAAGGTCGATAGATGCTTTGCTAAGAACGACACCCATAGAAAAAATAAGTGTTGTGTTCTATTATCATTATTTATTCTATTTTAGTAGGAAACGAAATGTTAAAATAAGTAGATGGGCAATAGAGCTGCAGAATGCAAATTGCATTACAGGCAGTAAAAAATGTAATAGCAATGTTTATTCATAAAGCCGACTCGCATGCATTCATTCATGTAATGCTTCTCATGGGCTTTATCAATGAAATTATCATAATGGCATCCGTGGCGGTAGGGTTAGTGGTAAGATGTATGTCGGTGAGTTAAACGTGAGAATTGTTTGCGTGACAATGGCACGGCAGGGAAATCTACGGAGAAGTACTGCAAATTTAAATTTCAATATATAGAAGAAACTTTAGGTTAATATTTTGTTTCTGGAGACCGTACTTTTAGTATGAAACCTATAGGATTCTAATTACTCATGCGTTAAGACCGAACTAGTGCAAACGGTCTTGTTCTTGTTAATACAAGAACAACGTCTGACGTCCTAATTTTTTACATGTCATTAATTCACCGTAATAATTACTCAATATTTTCTTTGTTTTGCATTGGTTCGGTAATTTGTATAAGCATGCGTCACGACACTTAGGTGTGTTAATGAGATGGAGGTTTAGGGGAATTCACAACTTTATTCATGTTTGTCTGCAGTTTCTTCCGATGAAATGCGATATGGCAGTGATGAGAGAATGTTACATCGTGTTTCCATAAATTATTAAAAGAATGTCATTTTGGAATTTGAAATGCTTCCTCTTTGTGAAATGTTTTCGTTCTGTCTCCGTTCTCACATTAGTATACGTTATAATTATTTTAGACATGTGCCATATTACAATGTAATCTAGGAAGATCGTCATATAATTTTTATGTTGTGCTATAACGCTACATTAAAATAAATTATTTTTGTTAAATCAATATTATTTCGGCAGTACTGGTAGTGCACTAACTGTTCCATGTGACGAAGGTAGTCAAGATTAGTTAAAATAATACTGGCCTACTATTTGGTGCATTAAACAAGTCTCTAATAATTAAATTTAATTTTATACAGTTATTTCCGTTTTTCTTGAAATATTATACGGTAATTACTATTGAACCTGCGAATATTTGTGAGTGAAGAAAATGTTAAAAAAGAGTTTTTCTGAAATTATGGTAAATGGGAGGGTGTGGGATAAAAAAGTGCAGAAAGCCACCGAAGGGGCAGATTAAAGGAATTTTGAAGGATATTAATAAACAGTTTCTTAGTTGAACAATCTTTTCACTTCTATATGCGTTAGAGTATCTTTATGTTATTACTCAATGGGAAATGTATTTGAATTTTATTTAGATTGGAAAAAAACTCTATTGTAAAATTTATAATTACCTCACTTCAATTTATCCGAATTTCTTTTAACTGAGTTCTACACTTATATCTACGTAGTCCACTTTAGTCCCATCAGTTACCTTCTACCAGTTATATTTCTAAATAGTAGTCCCTTGTATTCTTTTGAACTACGTTATATAGTTATAATTCAACGTCATCCCCCGTAGTCCATTCGATTTTCTATTAAACTAGGATTTGTCTGTATGTTTGTTATAGGACTACTATATTTTCAGTTAGAATATATGTGCGACGACCGTCACCACTTTAGGGTATACTTTTCGTTGTTACTCCATTAGTGCCGATTTCGTGGTATTGAAAGGACATGAGACATGGTTAGTCCGTTACCATGTCTCATGTCCTTTCAATACCACGAAATCGGGCTCGATGAGTATTCCAATCACATAGGCCGCATCATTCCTCCCAACGTCGAGCGAACGAACCGAGTCAGTATTTGTAATGGAACTACCTCAGTTCAATTTACCTAAACATTTTATCCGTATACTCATCTGTCAAGCTCGCCTCGTGACAAGCCGAAAATTATGGCTACCAGTATTTTTTAGACCTCTTGATGGCCAGTGGCGATTAGGTTATTGCGAACGGAAGTGGTCAGCGTGATGGATGAAATGTCATAGTCACGTTGTTATAAACTCTACCATAAACCTTAAATAAGCAGAATTCGCACAGGAAACCAGCGTGTAAGTCGCCGTTGTTTTTATGTTCTAAACGTGTCTTCTGGAAAACTGGTTCGCCAAGAGCGAGTACTTTTTCAGCGTAAGTAACAAATTATGGTATTTCTTTTGCAATTTGTGTTTTAATATGTTGTGAGTATTTTTTCAGGTTTGTTGTTAATAAGGTTATTATAAACACAAAAGGGGTTCAATTAGTGTTGGTAGCTGGAAGTCAGTTACATTTATATAAATAAATACATGGCTTCCTAGTTGGATTCATAATGAACAAAAAACAATTTGTGTTATAATTAATTATTAGAATATGTATTTATTTTATAATTGTAATACGTATGCCGCAGATTGCGGTTCACAGATTTATAATTAAAAAATAAAACAAAGATTATATTAAGGACAATTTTACACATACTCTTATTTTGCTAGTCCATTAGTCCATCATCTCAATTTTTTATTTGATATGCTTAGGGAAAATGAATAGAACATAGTATAAAATAAGACGTAAAGAAAGGAAAATTGCCCTTACGTAATTTTCGAATGCATTTATTTTGAAAATATTTCTGAATATAAGGGGAGTGGAAATAGAAAATAGAGAGGATAATTGAAACAGGTCGTACAATTGGGCAGTTAGAGTAAATTAAGACTGTAGAATATAATCCCCTAAAATGATTGAATTATATAAAATAATATTTAATGTTATGTACAGCTTTATAAAGGTAGAATTAATATTGTAAACGACATATTAATATAATTCTAGGTAACAAACGTATGTCTTGTAGAATCAATTGACAGATTGGCACATAAATAATGTTTACAAGTTTAGAAGAAAGTCATATATTTTTATTGTCAGTGTGGTATAAAATTTATATTAATAAGCTTTACGATAAAATAGTTCCCGAATGAGTCAGTTACTAAAGGAAAATATGTTTTTCAGTTTCTAGATCCTGGTTAACCATATCAGTAGTGAGCAGTTATACATTATGCGATAAGACGAACATTTTATTTTATTCTGAAGAGAGCCGTTTTGTCTTATATTTATAAAAAATTATATTAAATTTATCACTTGGTACGGCTAAACTGTACGAAAGAAAATGCAGAATTATTACAATTATGTGAATCTACAATGCGTGGGCGAACACAAATGGAAACAATTACAAGTCCACTTATATAAGGATTGGTAAACCGGAGAAATGGGAAGATTTTGAAAAAAAAATTCAATAGAATGTACGATTAAAAAATGTCATGTTTCATCAGTATTATGTATTTAATACAATTTCTATGTACAAAATAAATTTTGTAACATTAAGTTACTTAAGAAGGTTTTGATTAACCTGTTATTTTTCCATATATCGCCTTGCTCGTTACTCCTTTTTTCCTCCAGTCAGGTTTTCCACGAGAATCCCTTGCGTTTTCTCTTGACAAATGATTATAGGCCGTAAATTATCAATATATTTAACTGAGAACATAAACCATTCATACATTCTGTCCCCTTTCTTGGGTATTTAAATCGTAATTACTACCTCAAATTTATGGACTTATCTAACACTATTCATTCAATCAGGTTATTAAACTCTTGAACTGGATTTATGTAAAGACATGTAGAATTTTATAAGATGCGTATATAAATGAGTTGTAACTTAAGATTACTGAAAAAGTTATTTAAATCTTATAATTAACAACAAGTAAAAACTTCTATGCAATACAACTTACCGTTTATTTTTTTGATTTAAACACTTGACGGTCATTATTTTTACACAGAAAACTCATTCTTTTCTTCGTGAAATCTTACTACTGGGCAATAGTAGCTCTGTAGCTTCATATAACTCCAATTTATTGAACCAACAAGCATACTCTGACAAATCAATTTGTTCTGGTACTGATACATAGTTAACAACGTAGAACATTTCTCGGATGACAGCACCAATATCGTATTTGACTCCACACAAGACACACTCTCCGCTGTTCCTTAGCTGTTCTCATTTTTTAAATGACATTCTTGTAAATCACGTGTGTTTGGAAATCATAATGTTATGAAGATGCTAGACATTTGAATAGTCATAGTCAGACTATTTTAATTGCTTATTTTCCTTCGTAGCTAATTTTCTCGCGATGGTTGACTATAATTTTTAAAATGGCTATTAAGAAAATATTGTATTGTTTGTATGTAACGCACGTTATTTTGATTCATCTATATATGACTTTGGACAGTTTTGTAGTAACAGTTAAATAATGTATGGCACCAAATTATAATTAAGGATTTTTTTAAACTATGCACAATCATCCTTATTTAATGAAATAAAATCTTCGGCATCCTTGTCATGGTATTTCTTACAAATATTTCTATGTTTTTCAAACTTTTTCTGTCAGTATTGAAATTGTACAACTCTAAGTTTCAGTAGGTTTGTCGAAATTGGCAGGTTTGCTCTTAATTTTCTTGACATTAGCAATTCAGCTGGAGGTTTTATATACACTATTTTATTAGAACGATAACATAAACGAGCTGACTTTTATCTCTTCATAAAAATTTTGTAGTATTCTTTCTATCTATTTTGACTATTTGAACACTTTACTTAGGAAAATTATGGCTTGATGTTACACGTTCTTTATCTCAACAAAATTTTTTCGCACCAATTGGGAGACCATCTATTAATAATAGTTAAGGAATATCATGACGTGCAAATATCGACTTCAAATGTATTATTACATGCTTTGAAAATAAAATGAAGCAAATTCAATATATTTTGAATAATGATCTAAAATTAGCAGGATTTTTTTATTTTTAAATTGCAATAAATAAACTTCTGCTTTTTACTAAAAACTCTACTCTATAAATTTTGTGGGTTAGTTGACCTGCATTTTACACATGTCTGACAATTATTTTATATCTTTACATACGCCCGGAATAATTAGATTTGTATTTTTAAGCACAATTTCAATTACTACGTAAATTTTAGATCTATATTTTCGAAATGCTCTGACTTTACATGTTTTATTTTTGTCATTTAAGTAATTCTCATAATAATCTTTAGTAATATCTGTAAACTTTTTTTTTGAAAATTTGAATTCATAGTTATTTCTTATTTGCATTTATAGTTATTTCTTGTTTGCATTTATAGTTATTTCTTTACCTATTACATGTTTATTTTTAGGTGGTCTCTTGAAAATTTATCTAGTGTATATAATTTTGTACCGGGATCTGCGTTATGCAGCTGTAAAGTTAACATAATTATTTGGTACTCGTCTCTACATTAACTTTATGGACATAAGCACATTTGGGAAATTTTTGACAACCAAATAAAACTTCAGACAATTTCCTTTTGAGCATATATTTTTACAGTCTGTTAAAGTTTTTTTATTCATAAGCGATGTCCTGACTGTAACAGGACTGGATCTAATGCTAACTGTAACGAATCGACATTTAAAGTCAATAATTTTGTATAGTCGTAATGACGCAAAACAGGAACGGATGTAAGTAATTGTATAAGTGTTTTGAAACCTTTGCCATGATCTTCATTCGACAGATATTGGATTTTTTTAAAAAGATTTCTGAAAATTACGGTCTCTTCATACAAGTTTTTTATGTACCGAAATAGTTAATAATTCATAAAAATCCTAGCGTGTTGTCTTTTTTAACTATCAGGGGATGAAATTTCACATATTATCTTATTTCTATTATAATCAGGACGCATTGCTACTGCACTAAATATTTGACTTAAATACTGTATTTGTTTTTGACAAATATGAATTTGCTTTGAGTAAATTTCAATTTCATAGTTTCCATCTTTTCTAATATTCTATTGAATATTCCATTAAGACCTTATTTTAGCCTTAAATATGTGCATCTCTCAAAAGGAGTATTAACAGTATACAAGCATGAACTGCATGAATCAAGTTGCACCATCCAAAAACCTGAATATGCATTAAGATGTTGCGCTATTTAATTTGTACTTAACATTTTCTATTAATGATGATGAAAAATGTGCATTTATGAAATGACACTTTTTTGCACATTTTTCAATTAATGATGATGAAAAATGTGCAAAAAAGTCTCATTTCAGATTTCTGGAAAAATAATGTCAGGCAATAGAAACTACCTTATTCAGATATGTGGAGTATAAACAAATTCTTAACTTTTTAATAGGCTTTTAAACTATGACAATCGAACTAACACAAGTCGTTGGTTCTAAGACTGATTTTATTGGACCTAATGCTGTTATTTGATCTAAATGTTCCTTTAACTTCTTTTGAATTGAAAAAAGAAACTTTACGTTGCGCATCTATTTTGACTGTACGTCAGACTTAATTGTCAGAAGACACTTGTTCCGTAAACTCCTAAGAAACCTCGAAAGATATTTTTATGATTAATAATACTATTTTCCAATTCCTTGAATTTCGTTACTGTTTATTCTTTTAAGATTCCCAGATCTGTACATATTTTTGTATCCGAATTTGCCACTATGAATTTAATTTCATAATGTTGCTTTTTATCTGACATTTTAAAGCACAACAACCTGTCATTTTTATTCTCTTCGCTCTATATGATTCTAGATTTAGTACTTGATACTGTATTATATATATATGTATCTACATATATATAATACAGTATCTCGTTTATTTTAACATTTATTTACTAATCTTTTGATACTAATAGTGGCATTAGTAAATTGTTATTTTCTGTAACTAAATTTCACATGAATAAATATTCATTTCAATTAGGAGAAACTCCATACAGATTATCTGAAGGTCATGTTTTATATTTCTTTATATAATTGAATGAAGTTCCACAGATATGTGTGAAGTGGCTCAGATTTTTAAACCTATTATATTGTATGAGATGGTTGATTGTCACGCTGAGAACTCATCTCACTTTTTTGTTTTGTCCACTTGTTGTTTCAATTGCCTTTAGCTCAAGTTGACGACTTAATTTGTTGACGATTTGAGGACATGTTGTTGGTAAATGCTCTTGGCTTATTTTTGCCTCTATTTTTGAAACATTTATTTCATTTTAAAACTAAATGGAATTGGTATGTGAAACTTTTATTAACTTGTAAATAATTATAATTTTTTTTTCTAATCAAATATAATTTTCAGTTAGTAAATTTTCCTTTATTTTCATCCATGCTGCAAAAGAGAACGTCTTGTATATAAATTTCCTTCCAAGTACTAAACTCACCTGTCGATACTAATTTCTTCAATTACGTTGGAATGATATCAAATAATTTTTTTTTATTTTGACTGAAAATCGCAGATTTTTTCTGATATGAAATAAATAATAATTCTACTTACAATTTGTAAGGAAAGACATAAATACTGTGTTCAAAAGAAGTTTTTCTCCTCTGTGAATTCGTTTTATGCATCTAAGCGCTACACTTCCATGAAAATAAGAAGAAATGCAATCTTCCTTGCTTACCGTTTCTTGTCTTATTTCATAGCAATAGCGAAGTTCTTCAATATATACTTCCATTTTTGTCAAATCCAATTGTCCAGTTTTCAGTCAGTGGATTTGAATAGTGCATTTGGTTATAAATTTTGTTAATTTACTTTGAACTTTGATTTACCACTGTTTTAACGTCCTTTCAATATGTGACAAATGATGAGCACTTTTTTATTTTTATTACAATATATCGATTGTCACCGTATATTATTGTATTGGATTATATGACTGAAAGAACAACTGGTTTTGATTTATAATTATTTATTCATTAATACTGTCAATTGTCTAGATGTCGCCTTGTTTGTTACTCCGCTTTCCCCCCACACACGTCCTCCAGAAGAGTCCTTTGCACCTTGTTTTAAACAATCATTCTTCATTTCTCAATTAACGCTTTTGAACTTGCTTTTTTGTTTCATTATGTATAATTTGGAAATAATTTCGATATTTTACAATCTAATTTTTCGCATTCGCTGTAAGGAATTTCTTTATTAGAAATTTGGTACTTATAATATATTTTATTTTAAATAAAACTTTTTAACCTCGTAGTTTTAGCATCTGATTAGAGTATGACTAGTACAGCTGCACAGTAAATATAATTGCACTTTTTTATGGTAAACTAGGTTTCAGTAAGAATTTGAATGTAAAATTATATCGGTAATAATAAACAAAGTAGATATGGGCTTCTAAGTTATTTGTCTTCCTTTTGTGAGAGATGTTTTGATTGAGCGATATATTTACATAGTGAAAAATAATATTAATATTTGATAAACAGAAATACTATGTTCCTTTAAATGTTTGTGTGTACGGTAAGTTGTTCGGAACCCTCGTAGTGTGAACTCTGCTGGTACTTAATACTTTATTTAGTTGCACATTTCAGTTGCTGAAACTTTTCGGAAACATGTACGAACTACAGTTCAGCCAGGTTTATTTTGATTTATATTTTATATAATTTTAATATTGTATTGGAGTTACGAGTTAATAAAACATGGAAAATATTTTTCTGCTCCTAGTGGAATTGGAGCCTTCATTCCTTCTGTGGTATTATTGAAGTGGTTATGCTGTTAGATCAATGCGACTAAGATACGTTAGTCAATTTGAGTTTTTATGCAAATTAAAAAAATTAAGGTACAATAATAAATTTTATTATTAAGTACAACTACATCAGAAACACTCAGTTTATTGTGGCAACATAAAAAAATATCCAATTGTTTTCGTTCGGTCAGTCAAATTGTCAGTAGTTACTTTTTTATAAATGTTAATAAAATATTAATTACGCAAGATCAATACTTGATGTAAGAAGAGTTGGCAATAATTGGCGCTGAATTGCAAACCCTTTCACGTGATTAGGATGTAGAACGAATTGGCAAAAGTTAAAGTACATTCACAATTAAACGGTGAAAAGCACTTCTGCGTCACTGAAATACTTCTAAAAATAATTTGCCTACATTGCTCAGTTGTTACTGCTAAGAAATATAAGAGCAAATATTATTGCTACACACAAAAACGTAAGTCTATCATTGTCAATTTTTCATTACAAAAACTCATAGGGAAAAGTTAGAAAGTGAAAGAAAGGAAAGTCTCTGAATTTTTCCCGATTCAAAGGTAAAGCCAACACAATTTTAAGTAAATGTTTTAATATCTTGATTTGTCCATAATTAAATGAAACTACGTGATGTAGTATTATTTCTACTTTCTTTAAGTTCTTTACCACGACCTAGGTTTCGTTGTATTACAATATCTTCAGGTGGGCTATTTGCAAAGATTCTTTGCTAATAGCCCACCTGAAAATGTAATACAACGAAACCTAGGTCGTGGTAAAGAACTTAAAGAAAGTGGAAATAATACTACATCACGTAGTTTCATTTAATTGTGACTAATGAATTTCTACAAAATTAACGCCAAATATATTCAATCTTGATTTGTATAAAAATCATATTAAAGTTTTGTAAAACTTAAGAAGGGAAACGTCATAAATATTAAGAAGTCTAGTGTAGTAACACGGAAATATTCTATGGAAGCCGTCCTGTCAATTGTCCGTTGTTTTGTCTATACAAATTGTGGTATATCAACATAAGTCTACTTCATTACATAAGTATAATACAATATACATGTAAGTAAGGTTTTCATTGCTACTAATAGTAACAATATTACACATTTACAAAAATTTTACGATGGATAATGTGCATAAAGAGTTTTTCATTATTAAATCTTAATTTTTCTGTGATCTATTTACAGCGATAAGACATTTATCTACTGTTTAAGTTTGCCTCTATACTTCAATTTGACAATAAATGAATATTTTTTGCCTTTTTGAGCTAGAGTCTTTGCAGTGACGTCGAATGGGTTGAGATGTGAATTCTGATATCACATTAAAAAAAGAAACAAAAACTACATTATTTGTCCTTGAATTAATTAAAGTTTGACCTTCAGCACCGAAGGAAAGAAGAACGACATTTTTAATTTTGAAAGCGTCTTCCCTTATTTTTTACCATTATTTTTTTGCAAAATCGCTTCTAAAATGAAGACTATTTGCCATAAATATTTTATTTATTATTTGTTCTTTTCTATCACGTTAAAGTCCCTTATTTTTCAAGATAAAACCTGGAGACATATCGTAACATTCGTAATATTTTAAGTCATATTGTAATTAATTTTACTATCTATTATAAAGAAAACGGTGCACTGAGAGGCCTCGAAGTGGTCAAGGAGTTTAACTATTTGGGATCTCTGATAACTACAAATGGGAATTGGGAAAAATAAATTCGTTGCCTTATCTTAACTGTAAAGAATCTTATGCTACAATTATCAAAGATATGGCACTGGTGATGTGGCGCTGGTGATGGTTTCTGTTAGTGTCTTAGATAGTCCATCGGATCAAAGCTTCTGCCGTTAAAGAAACCGGCCTTCGCAATAAGCTGTCCTCTATAGTTACCCGTTCGGTCTTAAGCTACTTCGGTTGTATTAGCTGAAAACAAACCCTGAAAACCTGGAGCACGTTACCCTGCTGTGAAAGATCGAGGAGACAAGACCTCGTGCCTGAAGACCGACTTGTTAGACCGACCATACCACAATCACCCTACAAATGACTACTCTACAAACGAAGCCATAAAATTAGTGCAATTAAATTAGTTTAAACTAAGATAGCACCTACAGTAGTGGGCCGCGACCTTTAGTAATGAGGGAGCGGTTGAAGAAGAAGAAGGAAAAGACCAAGAAAATATAATTAACATGTATTAATACTGTTCTTTTTGTAATTTATAAAAATGGTATTCGATGCTCTATTACTTTTCTAAGTATTGTGAAAAACCTTGCTTAGTTTTAAAATTGTTTTCTCAAGTTATGCTTCCTAATGCCACTCTAAATCCCAAGTCTATTACCAGTAGTTGTAGTACCACCTTGGAAGTTTTTATGATATAGACACACTAAGTATTTATTGTAAAATTAAAATTATAATTATGTTCATAAAGCCTATGTAATTGAAAGTACAATATTTTATTTAAAGATAGTGTACAGCCGGTTTTGTAAAAAGTGTACTTCGTGCACCTTCTTCTTGTCTATCTAGATTATAACATGGGCTATTGATATAATAGTTTAAAATTTCTTTAATGAAAAAAACAGCTATCTTTAATTCACATGAATGTGTTTTCGTAACGCCATAAAATATCTATTGTTAGCGATTATTTCTCTACACGTAATAATGACTACCATTTTTCAGTGAACTTTCCAATATCAGCATTTTTTTTTAAATCTCATTCAGTGAACATTATGAATACCAAAAAGATAAGTTTACTATTACAAGTCCACTCCCCGGTTGTCTCTGTATAATAATGATCTATTCGCTTTGGTGACCGAAGTTAGTGTATCTATTTATATTACAGACGTAAAGTAAATATTGAAGATGCATTGCCATAAACTTTTCTTGTAACTAATTACCATGACGTATAGTTTTTTATTTTTGGTCCACATTTAATTTTCTGAAATTAGTTTAACGTATAGATTGTTCTATTGTACGCGTACATATATTACAACAAACATAACTAAAATACAAATTTTATGTGCTGCAATTGTCACCCCAATTTTATGTAAATGTGAAAATTTGACTGTCATGTAGAATTTTTACTATGAGAAACCTTTCACTATGAGGTCTTATTGAAATTGTCTAATTTTACTTTTATAGTCTAAATGGCTACAATAGAAATAATGATTTTTAAACAAATCAGATGGATATCCTTTAAGATGGCATTTCACATCTAGTAGAAAGATAACATTTAAGATGACATTACATCTGAAGAACCGCACAGGAACTAGTATGAACTTGAAAACAATGACATGTAATTTTGGTATCGTATCTACATAACATAGCTCCATGTTGTTTTATTAGTAATAAGATCAAAAGTAGTCACATTTTTGACTTATTAAAACAAGTAAAGTACCCAATTTCTCATAAACCTAAAAACAAAGAGCCTTTAAAAGAACCTCATGTTACACGACCTGGCACTGGTGTACTCCAAAAGAGAAATCCTCCTTGCGAATTGAATAAGTGAATCGATTTCCGTATTATACGCACTCAAATCGAGTCTTTTTTTTTACCAAATTGAGGACAATACAATATAGTGTGACAAAGGCGTATGTTACGTTGACTTTTTATTTTATGTGTCATTGTTGTACAAGTTGTCACAAACACCGATGTACGTACGTAACCAATCATTAGGCCTTATTTACGATCATGATATACGTGTATGAGGAGGGAGTGGTTTAGCGAGCGATTTGTTGCCACCTACGCTGTTTTAAGGTAAATATCGCGACACGTCACCCAATTCAATCTCGATCGTAAGAGTGAGGAGGTGTTATGATGTAGTGTCAAGTGTACTTGTACGTCAGTGCGTTAATAATCGGCACTCACACGTTCAACGTCTGATAATTATGTGTTTGTGGGTTGACTTTACTTTGAGATATTTTTTTATGTGGCGGCTGACCACTGATAACCAGCTGAGAAATAACACTTGACTGAAATCAAAGTATTGAAGTACACTGAAAATCTGATTAGGTAGGCAGGAATTTTTGAATTGGAACTTTCTCTCGGGCGCGGTGAGAGTAAAATGCGAAGGTCACAACGTTTCTCATGCGACGTTTGTGGCATCAAAATGTAGCGAATTTATTGCAAGAAGAACGGAAAATAGGTACGTAGGCAACAACCGAGACAGATAAATGCATACGACACAATAAAACAAGAAGAGCACACATGCGCGAAAACAAAAATTGCTGTTTTGTACGTTATATATTTTAAAAGTAAACTGTCAACATTTTGGGGGAACAAAAATGACGCTCACTAATGTTATCAGTCGTTTCGTACGTTATGTGTGTCAAAAGTAAACTGTCAAAATTTTCTCGATTTATTTATCTATTTATGATTGATTTATATATATTTTTAAGGGATTATTTAACGTTGTTAGTAGTCTTCATTGATGTCATAGGCTAATTTAATTGAAAATTGTCTATGTAAATTGACATGAAGATTTGATTTTTAACATATTCACATATAATATATATATATATATATATATATATATATATATATATATATATATATATATATATATATATACAATGTTATCAAAAATGTATCTGTAAGTCTTAGAACATTTTCCTCTTTCTTTTGTTTCAAAGTGGTCCTCGTGAGGTGATTCTTTATAAATATGGTGATGATGTCATGATGAGATTAGGAAATAAAAAATCGAACTGCTTAATGGATGGTAATAAATCAACTGTGATTCAAGATATTTTCGACTGTTACTTTGCAAAATAACTTCACTATCTGTCAGGTCAGAGTCTGATGATGAGTTCTGGAGACGAACAATGAACTTGATAGATGGTAGAAATTCAACCGTGATTCAAGATATTTGTTACTTTCTCTTTTTATCTCTCTCTCTGCCGTTTTACTCTTCATTTCACATACAAATTGAGGTTTACATCGCCAAAGAAGTTTGGCTTCTGTCCTGTGTATTGAGTTGTACGCGCATTTTTCTGTGTGTTGTATAGAGGTTTCCACGTCGATAAAATTCCTTGAGAAAGTCCGTCCTGAAAGAGGCACGCGGTCGGCACCACACCCAGCGTACAACGCCACCGCACGTTCGCCGAGCGCTGGAGCAATCGTTGTCGCGACCGCGATAGCATCGGCCGCCACGCGCAGCTATGCGCCCGCCGCTTCACACGTCCTTTGAGCGGCGTGCCGCGTCGTCTTTGAAGTGCCGCCGCCCGCCGCCTATGAAGATGTCAACGAGGCCGAAGTAAGAGTTAAGTTATTTGCGATAACATATCGCACTATTGCTCGGCTAGGCCGCCGTTCTAGCCGCGGCGGTAACGAGCGCGCAGCTCTTGCAATTATGGAGTTGACAGGACGCAGAGTTATCTCTGTTTGCCTGAGGGAATATTTTACATCGCTGTGTGGACCGTGAATTGTTTGTAATGTCTCGAATTGTTGCAAATATTTTAGCAATCACCTTTTGAATTCTTACCGGTTGGAAGGTTGTCGCTATTAATTTTGTTTACTTCATAAAACGTGATGCGATGACCCTATTTGTCTGTCGATACAATTAAGACATGTAGTATCGAGGGGATACCTCACAGTTCTTGACGGGTATGGTACCTTCCGTGCCAGTTTGTGTAGACTCGCATTGAGAGATAGCCTGTCGTGGATCCGCGGTTTTGAGAAGCAAGACACGAATCACGTATTACATGTTCCTCTAAAGTGAGTACGACAATACGTGTAGAATTTTTATTGAGAGTATACGTCTTCATAGTGGAGTAGATCCTCACCGTATAACCCCGTAGTATGTTGGGTTTATCACCAAGGCATACGGCCTTTGACTGCGAGGCGCACCGCGGGGACCCGGGTTCGATTCCTGGCCGCTCGTCGAGTGAGGCTGGACTGGTGTTCTGGTTGGCTGTAAGAGATTGCTCTTCTAGCAATAAGTCCGCCATACGTATAAATTAGATACATCAAAGTCTCCTTAGAATCTCACGACTCTTCAGAACGCTGTTGCTGTAGCCACTGTGATTTAGTTCAGAGTAGAGCGATCTTTGAGTCAGAGTGTTCGCTAAAGGTGTTCTCGAAAAAATGGAGATCTTCAATGATTCATTGCGAAGCGACGATCATTAACCCTGTCGGGTGGAAGCGCTATTAGGGAATCTTCAAAAGTCTCCGTTCTTACTATGAGGGTGCATGTCAAGGGATTCCTGAAGAGGCACTGTAATAACTAGAGCGGAAGGTGGGAATAGTACAAACGAGTGTAGTTAAATCCTACGTGGTACATATATATATATATATATATATATATATATATATATAAGACATATATGGGAAGAGGATGTAGTTTAGCGACATTAATATTTGACTAGATATTCTGTTTTAAATCTTGAAAATTTTACCAACATGATGTTTTTACAATTAGTTAAAATTACGTTTTATCACGGTATCACTTTCTATATCCTATTCGCGCAGCAAGGAAACGTTTACTTCAGTGCATTGAGACAAATAAAGACTGTTTTGTCAAAACCATTGATTAGAAAAATGCCATAAGGTTGTCATGAAAACATTATATTTAAAAATATTTTATTATCGGTTAAAAATATTCACACCTCCTTCATAATAATATTACTGCGTATAAGTTATGGCCGCCCCGAGCCAATCGATCGCTTAATGTGATTCAAAAGCTGAACAAAAAGGCGCAAAATAAGGCAGTCGGCGGCCAGTTCCCGCTTGGGCTGTAATTTGTAGGGCACAGCTCGGAGCGGGGGCGGATTCGAGCGGGCAGATGCGCCCCGGCTCTAGCTGTATTATTATGTCGTAAGTCCTCTTAGATTGTGGTCGTTAATATTATGTACGGAGGGATTTATCGGGAATTTTTAGCTCTGGTAATGTTGGCCAGTATTGAATAAATAAGAAGTTTTTGGTTTGCATAATTTAAGTTTTTTATTGGGACGAGGAATTTCGATTTATTTTTTTACTCGTTGTAGATTTAGAATATCGAATGTGAAAGAAAGTAATAATTTTTTGTTATAATTATTCATTTATTTAACTAATCATTAAATTTTAGAAGGTGGAATACAGTTTACAGTGTCTTTTCTTAATCTACAATCAATCGAAATCGAAAACTTAATTTACTAAGCTTACCTTTGTTTTCCATTGTGTGCGATTTTAACAAACCATCAGAATACTGAAATCTGCTGACAATAAGGTTTACGTAGATAAAATAAATTTAAATTAATTTTATGATATTTATTACCGCATTCAGATAAAATACGTTTGATAGCATACTAATTACATACGAAGTTCTTTTGAGTATATTTTATCAAAACACAGTTAATAGAGCATCAAATGATGATAGTCTTATAACAAAAGGCGCACAAAAATGTATGGTTCACGTTTTATTACTAACACTTATTTAAATTTTTTTGCAACTAATTTCTTGTAATTGCTTTAAAACTTGTGGTAATGAAGTAATTATAATTTAAAATCGTAGTAAAGTAAAACTATGTGCTTAAGAATGTATCTTATCTACTGTGTGAAATTTTGAAATCATTTTCAATAAAGTGTATAAAGATTATGAAATTAGTTTTAGATAAACATTTTAAAATTACAAGAAAAAGAAATTACTATTAAAAATTATTTATTTGTCTTCTTAAAATGATACTTTAAACGATATATTTTGTATTTATGATTTCAATAAAATGTTAGGTTAGGTTAGTTGGCTAAAAGGTAAGTTGCTTAAAAAAATTACTAATATAACTTGATCTTTGGGTTAAGGAATTCAAAAAATTAAAAACATGTGTGAAAACAGTTTAAATCAATTTGTTATAATGTTTCTTCTGCAATCTAATTAAATTAGTGTACATTCTTGTTTCAAATTACGTACAAAATCTTTTCCCAGGTCTGTTTGTTTTCCAAATCTTCAAACATAATATAACTGTTGTCTGTCTGTCAAGACCCTTTTTCTCAGGATGTATCAAGTTGAAATTAATGTCAAATACTTAGGTCTACGTCCTTTGGATTTATAAAAAACCAAACTTCCAAGTCAGCGCAATAAAAAAACTAAAAATGCGGCCACTTCGTCTTATTTTTTGACACTCGTAACTAAATCAAAACCTATAGGATACATCCCGCTGTCAGCTGAATCATGCAATTTGACCAAAAGCAAGACAATGCAAGACCAAAGCAAGGCAAATCGACGAAAATCGATAATTTGTAGTTTTACCACATAAAAAACTTTTTTTTAAATATGCAACTGTGAAAGAAATAGTAGTCAATATAATTCCATTTAAAATAATTAAAATTTTTGTAAATAGTTTAATAGGAATATTATGTACCATTGAATGTTTATAAATGTACATATGTACATATGTATACAGTACATTTATGTAATTACTAAGCTTTAAGTAGATGGGCATTTCTTTATTATAATAATGCAATATAAATGCATTTTTGAAAATATTAAATTCACTCATCTTCTGATTAAGTACGATGAAATAAAAACTAGATATTAATTCAACTTCATCCCTATATTTTCTTAAACTTCATCCGAATTCGGTCAGTAGTTTTTACGTGATGCGTGCACAAACAAGCACATAAATAAACAAAAATTCCACAAATGATCTTAATGCATTTTATCATTTACTTTTTATTCCCTCCAACGGTATTATTGAATATTTTCAATGTAAATTCACACAAAGTTTATAGTTTATATTATATGTACAAACATATTCTGTTTTTAAATAGTTTTTGTAAGTTTTTTTTAATACAATTATGAAATATATCCGTCCATACTTTTATCTCTGATGATTCACTACTTACTTGTTATCATATTTTTATCTTTTATTAAATGAACTGTCAAATTTAAACTACTGTAGAAGCATGTATCTATCTGATAATCATATTATTGCTTGGCAACGCTATCCGCCGAGTATTGCTGTGAAGTACTCTATTCCTCACAACATTCATGTTGCACCGACAGTAACTTATCTTCTATCTAAAGTAACGCAGTTGAAATCTAAACCACACCCGAAGCTCCGTTTATTGAATTACAATTCAATCGATGATAATTTCAAGCATTCATGGCATTCGAGAACCTCGCACATGGGTTAGGGTGTCAAAGTCAGTGGCCTTAAGACCTCCTCCGTGTACCGTAGTTCGTTCCGCGTTTAAAAATTGTTATTAAATTATTAACAAATTACTGTTTAGCTGTAACACTATACTTAACGACTTTTCAACTTGCCGCGTGTTCACATTTCGTTCCACGTATATGTTAATTGGAAATATCGTGAGAAAATTACTCGCCTGTACGCGGTGTCCGTCCGCGTGGAGGCTGTAGTGCGCGCCGTGGAAATTGTTTCTTAAATGCGGGTTATTAGAATATATTAATATTGTTTGTTATCGAAGCGCGATAAATGTATTTCTCGGCTTGTACGCTGGTTTAGTTACAGTACAAATACAGCATCGATTGGTTTCAAAAAAAGGACATGTAAATTGAAATTCAATGTTTTTTATTTACGTACCTACAATATATGATTGGCAATTTGTAGTTATTTTGATGTTGATATTGAATTACAAATAGAAAATAATGAACTTAAGATATATTTCACATAATGGTATCAGCCAATGAAAAACTGTTTTATAATATTATTGCTGTTTATATACCGAATTAACATTGTTCTGCATTTTTTATTTAATGTTAGTGTTTCGGTAGTCAATATTTGATATATACAAATCTTTCATGTTTAGTATTGAAATAACTAATAAATATATAACTGTAATAATGGTTGATGTTAAGTAAACGAAGTGCAAGTGACGGTTTAAAAATGCAGCTTATGTTTAAAACAAAAATTTATTTGTGGGCCGATTTCGCTATAGAATTGTTATTGTACAATGTATAATTATTTGTAGATACAATATTATTTGAAACAAAACAATGATTCACATAAATATATTGCAAATATTAGTTTAATGTTATCAGGTGTATTATTAAAATGTTTTATTCGTTGTATTACGGAGGTTGAAACCTGCAAGAACGAATTATATTTCTAATTAAATTAATAATCTCTAAATATTATATAAATGAAAACTGGTTTGAAATGGAAAATAGAGAACGATTTAAAAAATGGCAACTTATGAACATTAAAAGAACAGTGCAAGAGCAATAGATGTAATATATTTATATCGACAAGGAACCGAGGTTTTTGTGACTTATAACTTAAGAAATTGACATTTGGAAGACACGCGTGTTACTGCTTGCCTTTTCGTAAAAAAATAATGTGGCTTGTATAAATACGTTTATAGCATTATGGATGGTTTATTCGACGTTATCTAAGACGTTAAGAACGTTAATATATACCCATTCCTCACCGTAAGTATCGGCCTGCAGACCGTGCAATTACGGGTCACAGCGAGCGCAGATGATTGAACATATAAAAATGGTTAATCTCGTTACTGAGAGGCAAGCCCCGCCTTCGCGCTCAGCCAATGATCTCTCCGTGATCTTGCGACTCCTCCGCTGCCCTTAATCACGTAAAATTATGGAGGTATTTTGTACTTGATTTAACTACGTAACGTGTATTTATGCGTGGAGGTAAGTAAAGTTAAATTTAATGTAGGTTTTTAGAGGTATATGTTACATTTGTTGTTATATGTTTAATAGTTTATTTGAATAGGTGGGTGTAAAGGGTAATTATATTTGACAATATTTTTGATATGTCAAATTTGAGATATTCCTTGTTTTATTTGTAAATTGCAACGATAACTTCTTGACTATATTTAATTTCGTGTTCGATGTTTTGTTTAAATGGTTGGATATTGAAAGAAATATAGTTCAAGTATATATGTTTTAATAACTCAAGGCATGTACATAAGTGGGTACTGTTGTTCGATTTCACTTAATGTGTAATTTATACGTGGAGTTATATAGGCTTTGAAGCAAAAATGAAGACATTTTAAACTAAACTGAAGAGTATGTACTGTTGTGTTTATATATTTAGCAGTATTTATAATGGGTACGTGGTTGGAGTTCATCTAAAAATGATTGTTAAGTTATTTAATAGATGGAATATAATTGTTTAGAAACAACAATTATCAGATATCCGTAAATAATATATTACTATACTTCTTTCTTTTCTTTGCGACGTGGCGGTACCTTTTTCTGCGCTAATTAAATTGTGTGAAATTAAATCTTATCTCAAGCTAAAGTTTATTTCTTATTTCGTTTATCAAATGCTTACATCTTGGAAACAAAAGATGCTTCGTATTAAAAAACGAGCTTATCGCCTATGTGAAGTAGTGGTCGCAGGCGACAGCGGGTGTTGTGATCAAAAGCGCCGCTGATTGCAATTCAAATATTGAAAATTACGATTTTACTGTTTCCGTTCTAAGTTTAAAGTCGTGCCAAGAAATATCGCAGGATACAAAAAACGATTGCACCAGTGATTTATTTATTTAATGAATTAATTAATTAACTTTTGCACTCATAACTTTCGCTCGAACCAGTAATTTTTCCGGTACTAAGTAATAATTATGAAAAATTTGTAAAAACCGGAAACGTACGTCTAATGAAATAGAAAGTCCATGGTCTATTGTTTATAAAAATGTATATATTTAAAAATCAACATGGTATATCAGACAGATATGAACAGCAATTTTAAGGAAAATAATTTAGATTATAAAATTTTTGGCCTAATAAAAATTAGCATTTATAGAAAATACCCAACAACTGTTTGAACTACATAATGGTATTTTTTTAGTTAGTTGAAAGTACTTCTAATTTTGTCTATGCAGTAGCGACACATACGTCAAAATTGATTAATCCTTGATATTGATACCTTGGTCATAACCGTCGAAATAAATTGATCCATAGTGTGGCCAAAAAACAACTATTAGTAATATATTGAAGCAATTAGAATACTATGTATATTATGGTTATTCTCGATTGCGTACTTGATGTCTTACACGAGGAACGGCTTACATTTGTTCTTAGATTTATTTATTTAACATATCCACAAAAACAAATTTAGGCATGAAAGTGCATTTTCAGGGTTTCCTCTTATTTCCAGATATTTATTTTTTTTAAATCATTAAATATTGAATTGGATAAAATGCGAGGTTAAAGATATGAAATCAGCTCAAACTTGAAAAGTTAAAATAAAGGTCTCCAAGAGTTAGATGGTCTCCAAGAGTAAGAAGTAGTTTCATTTATATATTTTAATTACTGAGGGATTTGCGTATAAACTCCCAGTTCCAAGCATTGGCCGACCACGTCTCAGGAAATTATTTTTTAGTTATGAGTTTATCGATGAACCGATTACAGATCCACAGAAAAATTTTAAACTTAATTTTTCTTTTTATATTGAAAAAAATTAGAAACAGGCCAGAAAATACGAGAACATTTAAATTTGCAACGTGAATTGGGTTACGGAGAAGATTTAGTGTACGAGTTAGAACCATTTTTTCAATACAGGCTCAACTCCAACAGGTATCTTAATATATTTATACACAAATAAGTTCGTATCATTTTTTCCGAACCTGCTCTCATTCTTATACTTGTACCTTAGAATAAGGGAAGCTGAAGGATAAAGGTGTTTTTCAAAATTGAAGATAACGCAAAATTGCTTAAAGTTGACTATAACTAAGGATAGATTTTCAAAGCTAGCCAGGATGAGCATTGAAT
Organism: Druceiella hillmani; assembly: GCA_039881145.1. Lineage (NCBI taxonomy): Eukaryota > Metazoa > Arthropoda > Insecta > Lepidoptera > Hepialidae > Druceiella > Druceiella hillmani. The sequence continues at coordinate 2,842,146 of JAYKKI010000118.1, forward strand.
ATTACGTAGTGATTTAAATGAATGACATCACCGAAGACTTTGCTCATGCAAAAGCTTGAAGATTTTTTTCTGTAGCACCGTAGAATAATAATTATTTTAATAGATTATTTACATGTAGTTTTCCAATCAGACAATAACGTTACCACATCTTTTATATGTACATAATGCGATTTCTATGTAAATGTCTGATTTCAATATATAGTTATAATTATAACTATAAATAAATTAATAGTATAATTGTTCATGTTTGTTTTCTGTTTTCCTTTCCTGAATGAGTCGGGTCAAGTATGGTAGTTCCTTAGAAACTCCGTGCTGCGTTGATGTAGCTATGTATGCCGGTAACTATCGCTGGATTGCTTGATGAAATAATCGTTTTATAAAGTTTACCACTAAATTGCTAGGCGAAGTAAAGGTACTTGAAGCAAGAAAGGGGAGATTCAGGGACAAACCAGAGATTTCTTTGCATCACGGACCTGAATGTATTGTTCCTATGTCTTTTTATGTCTAATGGAAGAGAGACCCTCCTAAAATAATGATCTAATATTGGCCTATATGTATGATACTGCGCTACGTTATTAGGGCTGTTTCAGTGAGAAAGTGGATAAAAAAGTACTTTAGAGAGTGACAAGAATGGTTATTTATTTATTTGACAACTTTAATGCACCTTACATGTGGCGTACTTATCGCTACAGCAGTCAACTAATCTCTTCCATCAACAAAAATAAGTTCTGAAATATTAGTATTTTGGTAGATTTCAAAAGAAGTAACAATATAAATTAAAAGGTTTATAGATAAAATATTAAAAAAAACAAAACCTTAATAAATAATACTAACAGTTAGTTACTTTTACGGAGCTAAAAATTTGAATACAAATATTCACATGAGTCAGGATGGAAAAAGGAAAAGACAAGAACGCGGAAGAACTACGGTTTAGCAGAAGTAGGACTTTTCAGTCAATCCTTGAAGGCATTTATCGAGTGTTTCGATCTAGACGTTTCCAACATTTCGCTGCTTCAACAGCACGGGGTTCTCGTAAGAGATAGAAGTATGCTTGGGAATAAAGAGGCTGAGAAAGTTTTCAGAGGTACGGTAAGACCCAGATGAGTTTTTAAATCTGCCAGTGACGATTTTTAATACGTTACATTTTTCCTATCTCCATTCCCTACTCTTTTATAAAAAATATCATACGGTTTAAATTTATTTGACTCTGTAGGATTGGTTACGTCACTTTCTTCGTAACAATATCATCGCACATTTCTAACGTAACGTGGATACCGGTTATCTACATTTACAAATATATACGATATTGAACATTTGAAAATACGAATCTCGCATACCTAATTCATTATTTTTAAGCTTTATGAGATTTGTGAATGTAAAAAAAGAAAATCTTTTTCCACCCAAATCACACCAGTAGAAAACAAACAAAATAAGTCACTAAAAACATATTTCACTAAATCTCATTGTCTTTGTGTTTGAGATTAAGCGAGCACAGCATTGGCGCCTCGAGCACTCCGAGTATCGATAAATAGCGGCGGTCAGCAAACACCGTAGCGGCTTTTAATCAGCGCCGCCGCAGAGCGCGTGTCGTGCGCGGCGCCGCGTCCCTCCGCTTAATAACAGACTCGCGGCTCTCGCCTGTTTTAAAGGCCCTCACACGAGCTGAATTTAGGTTGAACCCGATCACGTCGTCCATTCTGGAGGAATAGTATTTTGTAAATTAAGGTCGACTATTGCTTTAGTTCAGTTCGCTTCGTAATTTACTATGAAATGTTACTTCATCTTAATGTTACACAAAAAAATTATTTCTCAGCTTGACCTGAAATAATTTCTCAGTTACATATATATATCATAACTGATCTTCACTTTGACTTGAAACTGACATGCAGCACAAGGTGAAATGTGAAATGGTTACAGTCAACCGTAAAGTGAAATCCCAGTTGGATTTGAAGTTGCAACTTTGTTTGGTATCCCATTATATGTATTTAAATTCATTCGAAATTAAAATTTTACAACAATTTCAGTAGTAGTAGGCAAGAGTTAAGATATAGTTAATATACAAGTACGCATAAACTCTAATTAAGTCGAGATATGGTGTCATCAAAGACTGTATCTATAACTTGCAAGAATAACTGACAAATATTTTAACATGTGGATTAAAATAAACGTGGTTTAAATTCAGATATGTACAATACCTGCGGTAGCTCATACATCATGACGTTGCTATTTCGGTAGGTAATATGAGGTAATGTTTGTGATGAAAATCTATGCTTAGCAGTAAATTACCTGTGACATTGTGAACATATACATTGATTATTTTTTCATCTTAAATGGTTCACCGTTCTCAAAGTTACGTCGATGTAAATCCAGGGTTGGAGCGGATGCAAATTCTGGCTATATTTAGAATTTTCTTTCAAATATTTTAAGAATCATGAAGTTAGGTTATCTAAATTTCGATTCACAGCCCTAGCTATATATCGTCATGGATTACGTTTCAAATCTCTTTTTCCCTTTTCTGTTTCTTTACGTTTAAACACGGTACTATTTTTTATAAAAAACTATTTTAGTATAAATACTAAATTATGGAACAAACTGGAAAGTAAAAAGAATTATTCTTCAATAAATTTATTACCTGTAAATAATTTATTACTTCTTCATATACCACATCCCAACCTAAACCATCATTCATTTATATTTCATTTATAATATATTTCGATTGACTTAAGAGACAGCTAGTTTAGCATCTTTATTTTCTTAATACGTTAATGTATTGAGATCTTGAGAGTATTTTTAATATATTGGATCGTTATCAAAAGTATGGGAAATTTGTAATAAAGTAATTATAAGAGCTCAGGTTATAATCTCAGGTTTATATCGGAAACTGAAGAAATTATTTTCTCCTTGAGAACAAAGTTAACGACTCTGGTGTCATGCAAAAATAATTTGCGATGTGTTTTTCAATTGAAGATATAAGTATAACGTCCATTTACTTAGAAATATTTGTTCATTATCGTCTTTATTTATCGTCGCTAAAATGTTATTTTTTAATGAAACGGAAGGTGATGCGCGACTTGAATATTGAAGGTTCAGTTTTGGAGGATCTGATGCGGTATAACTTTATATCGTGTGGGGTCATGTTTAACGAGTCGCAGGTCGTCGGTGCGGGCGGACAGGTGTAGCTTGGGCGGTTTTTGTTGGTGCCTGGCTAATTATACGGTCGGGTGATCTATGCGCATGAGGGCGGGAGGGATGCGGGGGTTAGGGAATTGATTGGAATTTAAGTCCAAGGAAGCTTTTAACTTGGTCAAATCGATTAAAATAGCTGTTTGAAATCGGGTAGATTTTCTCGTAGCAATTGATTTAGAAAAGAAAAGGTGAAGTCTTTTTCTGGTTTCAGTTAGAGTTTTTCTTGATTAAATATTGAATAAAACTAAGAATTTGTATAGTAAAATGAACAGAAAGGTTTACAAATTACTGTGACGTTCTGGTTTTACAGGTGTAATTTAAAGTTAAGCTTATTAATTTGAAGTGAATATTTTCATAGGATATTTATTATAGTCAATCTGAAGATTTAGTGATTATCAGAGTCAGCATTTTTTTCAAATTTTATAATTGTATTTAAAGCAAATTGTTGATATGACTACCTTTAAAAATAAAATCATATTTTTACTTTACACTAGTTGAATATAATACTAACACCATAATACTAATACTTATGTATAAATTTGTGACCAAAATTACAAACATCAATTTGTGACCAAAATTAATGATTTAGTTATAATCAAAAAATTTACAACGGGATAATAAAAGATGCGAAAACATATGGTGTTGAATGGGTGAAATAAATTGTTAATAATAAATTCGTAAATTTTCTCACTCAGCGACTGCTTAACGTTTATAGATTCCAAACAGATGTTCAAATAAATGATAAAACATGTTTATCAATTTCAACTAACTTCCACTGATCTATTTAAAAATATTTACACCGATATATGATATTTTCACCGACATATGAAAAAATAGAAGACGTAAAAATTTTTTGGATTTTTACGTAAAGTCAATATGGTCATTGGATTAAAAATTACATAAATTTAAAAAAAAGGGATCAAAATATTCCGATCAAAAAATTGGTGCTTAATTGTTTTACTGATTCCTTAGTAACCAAAAACTTTTTGTTCTTCCTCTATTTTTGATAAATCCTTGTAAATTAAATCTTATAATGTAATATTTTATTGGTCAACATATCCAAATACAAGTGTGATTAACTGCGATGATTAAAATGTCAACTGTTTACTATTCAAATCTTCTAAATAATTTAAAACTTTCGACTAGACAAATTTACAAATTAAAACGACTAAAAAAGCTTGAGGCGCCTCAAAATAGGCCTAAGTGTTACCATTATATTTTTTATTTAATCTTATAAATTAAAAATATGTTATGACAAATTTAAAATGTTATTTTTGAATCTATAAACTCTTCAAACGAGTTTTTTGCTGCGAATAAAACTGTTTAAAAACTTATTTCGTATAGTCTTTTTTGTCAGGAAGATATTTATTTACAAAGTTTGTTATGTGTATGCTTTAAGTTACAATGGGTTTTAAAAATATATTGATCTTTTTGAACTTTTATTATTAAATCATGGTTAAACTATACTCAATATGTAAAGGAATATTCGAATAGTTTGCTACCACGAAAATTGCCTTGGGGTAAACTAGGGCAATATTTCTGGAAAATCTACAGTATTTTCGTTTACAACTACTGTAATATCATAATATTCATCTGGTATCATCGGCTAAACAAAATATAGTGGACGTCATGTCGAGTGCTACCGGTAAAGACTAAAAAATTGAACGCGCAGTCATTAACGAATCCTGCGTAACGGCCTCTCAGACCGCCCAATATAACACACACACGTTATATTATTATTGGTGCGGTCACTTATCTTGGGCGTATCACGTTGTCGGGTTGCACGTCAACTTTATTGGGCGTAAAATCGTTGGCCGGGATGTTGTTTATTGAAAAAAGGCACTCGGCAGCGATCCGGTTCCGATAAGGCAGTTATCGGCTGTTCGCGCACGCTCGCCGCTCCGCTTCTTCCATTTCGAAGAAAGCTCTGAAGTCCTTACATTTTTACTGAGAAGAACTATGTAGCTCCGATTTTGCAGAAAACATGAAACTAATGTTTTGGAGATGCAGAATTATTATAAGTATAATTTTTATCATGTTTTTGGCGACTCGCACCGAGTCCTTTCCAATAGGCCTAAAGACTTTTTTCTCACGTAATGTTTAATGTTTATTACTAGGTGCTAACATGGAACGGCCTTACACTAAACTACTAGGTATGATAAATAATGTAAAGTCAATATGGTTTTAGTAAGTAAAAAAATAGTAATGGTAGAAATGAATGAAAATGATGTTCGCTGGTCCTGTAAATGCTAGGAGTTGGACCTATGTAAGTAGCATTACTTTAATTCTGTAAAACAGTACGGTAGACAAGACATTCGGCTTCGAATGAATGTTTTTACTAAGGAAACAAGACAAAATGATGAATAAATTACAATTGTTCTTTTAAGCTAAAATGGTTAGTAAAATTAATGTACAGTCTGTCTTTTAGTATTAACTATCTGACAATTGGAGTAGTTATATTGTTTAGTTATTTAAATAAACAATGAATTTTCATAATTAAGCGTATATATCTGTATACGATATATTGATAATTGCTTTATCTTTATTATTTACATTATAATAATGGAAAATATTGCAATTATTTTGTTTAATATATATTTAAATTAATGCATTAAGATGTTTGTATGTTAAAACATCATCAAAAAGAGTCATTGTCCTTTGTGTGTATAGATTTTTTAAGAGTTACAAATCCGTCATAGTTATATTTTTTCATATATTTATAAAAGCTTTTAGAGTATTTTACATAGGAAATATTTCGAGGTTACTGAACGTTTAGAATCATAATTCTATATAGTGATCCAATTTACTTTCTTTATTGATTCTCCATTGTTTTAAAATAGGGTCACACTTGGCAATTTCCTACAAATGTTTAAAGTGTACTAAGTTCACCAAATTAATACTCAGGTGTGTTGCAGTGGAGTCTATGCATATTAACACGTAATATTACGTTAATATAAATATACGTACGTTACATGCACAGACACATACATGCGGGACTTTTGGGATGATTTCATGTGTGAATCCTTCGATCTTGCGAGTGCCGTTTGGAGGTGTGAAACAATTTTCAGTTTCACAGTGCTTAAACAAGTGTTTTTATAAAAATATATTATTCGTATATATGTAATAGTTTAGCACATATATTTATTGTTAAATAAAATATGGACATATCACATTTTTGGTGAGGCCCGTGCGTACGTTCGTCGAGTGAGATTGCTTCAAGCGCCTTTTGTCCAGAGCCTGGCGTCTCTCCGGTAAAAGAGCGTTATTTTACGTTAAGTACAGGGTATTTAAAGTATTTGAAAATGCTAGCAGCTATTAAATATTTTACATTCCACGCCAGCAAACCGACATTTTCTTCGTTGTGTGCTTAAAACAGGCGCATGGTCTTTACGAAATTCTTGTGGTAATTTGTTAAAATTTTGTTTGATTTAGTTTTGAAATTTTTAAATGTAGTAAAAGGCGTAAAACATAATGGAAAAGACAGTTTTAAGCATGTGGCTAATTACGTAAGACAAGAATGAGAGAAAAATAAAACCAGGAGAAACACGATTATAAAAAATATATGAGGAAATATCTCGACGAAGAGATTAAGATATCCAATTCATAAAGTGTAGAACCTAAAGACAGCGTGAATTAAAAAATCAAGAAATATTTGTTGGAGCGATTCTGTCACGTAGATCTTATAAAAAGGCAATAGCACATGTCAATTAACTATAAAAAATGCGTCTTGAAACCATATTCCCAGACCAAAGTCAATATTTACTATCATAGTAAATTATAATTTATAACTATGGAATTATAACACATAATTAACAAATTTATGACGATCACTTTCATTGAAGAAGCCAAGTGAGATAGGAAATCATATCTATAACTTCTAAAAATGCCAAAATGCGTTAAAATACGGTATTAAAAATAACCTGATTATATAAATTTGTTTTATTTGACAATATTTAACTTTGCGCGAAAAACGGAAACAGGGAAGGTATTTTATATTGGGTTATGATGGAAAATGTTCGATCTTGGCATTCGAAATCGCTAAGTGATTTAAAATACACGTAATTAAAAGAATTCCATAAAAAAGAAGAAACCATTGCGGTAGAAAACCGTAAGCTATCAAGTTGCCATGACATATTATTAATATTTAGATTCACTTTCTTACTTATGTTAATTATAATTGGAAAAAAGAACTATTTAGGCGGACATGAATTCTATTTAGACGGACATGTATAAATGTTTAATTATAATGGAAAAAAGAATTATTTAGGGGGACATGAATACTATTTAGACGGACATGTATAAATGTTTAATTATAATGGAAAAAATAACTATTTAGGCGGACATGAGTGTTACTTAGGCGTACATGTATAAATGTTTAATTATAATGGAAGAAGGAATTATTTAGGCGGACATGAATACTATTTAGACGGACATGTATAAATGTTTAATTATAATGGAAAAAATAATTATTTAGGCGGACATGAATACTATTTAGACGGACATGTATAAATGTTTAATTATAATGGAAAAAAGAATTATTTAGACGGACATGTATAAATGTTTAATTATAATGGAAAAACGAATTAGTTAGGCGGACATGAATGCTACTGAGGCGGACATGTATGAATGTTTAATTATAAATGAGATAAAGAACTGTTTAAGAGGGACATGAATATTGGGCGCCTTATTTTATTTATTTTAGCGGGGAAAAGCATGGCGAAATAAATCAAAGTATCAGTTTGTTCTCTGCAAGGTATTTGGTGGCGTGTACAGCGTTTTTAAGAATTGTATTATCAATGCGGAACTTTCATTTTGTACGTGGAAATGTCAATACGGAAGAAAGCGGGGCTTTAAGTTCATTACGTGAACATGGGTTCACGCAATGAACTTGAACTTCACGATTCTGTGTCAATAAATATTATACTAAACTATTTGTAAACGCGATATAAATAATTATTATAATTCACCCATCTTTGGTGGTCGAAACGTAGATGTGTTGCAAATAAAAGGCGAACCGGCTTCAGGCCGGGTTTGCAAGTATATTGTGTAGAACATATTTTACAATGTTGTCGTGATAAATGTGCTCGTAATATCTTATAATTAAGTGCGGTAGCGACCGGTTGTGACGACAGTACGTGAATAGTTTTTGCCAGGCGTATTAATATGGGAATTATATTTAATTGCCGTGTCAATAAAACTCATATATCTATTTAAGATAATGTAGTTGGTTATGGGAAAATTTTTGTCAATGCATTAATAGACCATTCAACCATTCTTTGATAATCACACTTGGACAGATAATAAATTAAACACTAGTAATATATATATTAAATAATTCTTAGAAATAAATTTAAAAACATGTTAAGGTTAATAATGATAAGGTGTCAATTAATTCATTTCGCCTTTCACCATCACAAGTATTTTTCAATATTTACGTATAGTTCTGATTTTATTTCGTAGGGTTCAAGGTCATTATGTTAGTGTTTGATTTTGAAGCGATTTTTTCCTTCACATATTTTATAAATGAACCACGCAACCTTAAAGAGGGTTAGCATCCAACAAGTTGTTGCAAAAGACGATGTTCAAGGTGCGTCCTTGATGTTTGAGAACCGTCATCTTGATAAATATATAATTTATCATATCATGTTTCTTATTGAGCTTTCCAAAAACCACGGTTACCTTGTTTATGCTAATAATCCCGCATCAAGGGGCAAATCGCGACTCTCATCAAATGTAAATTGGTAACCACCTGAAACTGTGTATTTTAAAATATTTCACTTGCATATTCCATCTGTAACAAATGAGAAAATCAAAATATCGATAGTTACGTAAAATGATTCAATTTAGGAAAATTAGTTCATAGATGGAGGGGAGGTTGGTGTAGGTCTTGGTGGTGCTTGTCTTGCTGTAAGACACTCACCTATAAAATGCTGAGCAAAAACCGGAACATACACCCAAGTGTGCGGAGTTGGGTTTTATGTGTCACCAACAAGTTCATCATACACGTCCACGCTGCCCTCAGACCGCCGTGGCGGGCTGGGGGTAGGCTCACTACTATACCAGTGAGTCGTCCCTCCTGGGCAATGCTACAGTCCTTAGGACCCCGCACATTCCATCTACTCCCGGACTGCAGTAGCAAAGTATGATGGGCGAAAGCAAGCCCTAGGCGCTTTAACCTAGTATACAGCTAGGGGAGACAACCCTGAATTAAAAACCAGTGTGTAGCTCAAACGAGCTGCCCCAGACCGTAATCCTGTGGTCATGTTTCGCAGGAACGGGGGTCTGAGCTTCGCCACTTCGACCGGGAGGAAGGCCACCTCTATAAAAAACCCCTAAATCCTAAGGTGTGGTACGTGCCAACAGGACTCTTTGGCTGAAAGGACAGATCAGTCACTAGCGACCAAACTCGACGAAACAGGCGACTCGTCGATCTATGTAGCCCTCTACCTGGAATAGGCGTCACCCTAGGTAGCGACCGTATTATCGTCCTATACTCATGGGAACAAAAATGAGTGATCCAATCAATAATAAAAATAATAATAATAAAAATGAAAACTGCACCAAGATTAATAAAAACCAACCACAGCAGATAAGCCATAATGTAATATTTGAAAGTCGACCTAGAACACATTCTCTGGGTAACTATCCAACAACAACCTACCCAAAACAAACTACTGACCAAGAACCAAGTACAAATAAGGAAGATGACTGGAAGGAAGTCACCGGTAAGAAAAGACCTCACTCAAGCCCGGAAAATGTTGGAACACAAAAACAAACAAAACTGGATACATACTGGCTATCTCAAACTCAACCGATACCAACAAAAAATAGTTTTACTCAACTAGCAGAAGAAGAAACCCAAGTAGACAACTCCACTACTGTAGAAAAGACAACAAAACCACCTCCAATATTTGTTGACAAAGTGGGTAATGTCCCACCTCTACTTAACATGCTTAATGAACATGCTCCAAATATGTACGCTTTGAAGGTCCTCCACAATGATCAAGTCAAAATCCAGACCAAATCTGCCGATACATACAGAATTATCGTCAAACAATTGGAACAAAAACAGACTGAGTTTTTTACTTATAAGCCTAAACAGGATCGAGCGTTCAAAGCTGTGCTTAAAAATATGCATCCATCTACTAACCCTGATGACATCAAAGAAGCATTAAATGATATGGACTACAGCTGCATAAACGTTTGGAATATCAAACAAAGAACCACAAAGAAGCCATTGCCCATGTTCATTATTGAATTATTACCGAATGACAACAACAAGCGGATATATGAAGTTAAAAGCCTAATGCAGTGTATGGTATCCTTTGAACCTCCACGACCAAAACGGGAAATCTCACAGTGTGCGAAATGTCAACAATATGGACATACCAAAGCTTATTGTCGCCGACAACCTAAATGTATCAAATGCGCTGGTGACCACCTCTCCATTGACTGCCCAAGGAAAACTAGGTCCGACCAAGTCAAGTGTATATTCTGCGATGGTAACCATCCAGCAAATTACAAAGGCTGTGGAGTCTATCGTGAGCTTCAAAATTTGAAATTCCCAAAAGCATCAGATCGTAGATCCAGGAATAAAAATCAGTTTGATAAAACAGAAAGTCATGAACAAGAAACACTAACGGCTCATAAAGGGAACTCTCAGAATACCATACGACAAACATATAGAGACGTATTAACCAAAGGACATCAACTTCCACAAAATAGCGACATACGTACAAATGATATGCATGAAATAATGGACTTAATGAAACAAGTGATGCAGCAATTGACTACATTGACAAACCTAATAATAGCGCTCACGACGAATCTCTCAAAATAGATTGCTTAAAAATAGCTCTATGGAATGCCAATGGGCTGCCACAACACACCCTTGAGGTTCAATCGTATTTGCAGACACATAATATTGATATCTTGCTAGTCTCTGAAACCCACTTTACAAAAAAGAGTTATTTCCAAATACAAAACTATAAGACTTACCACACAATGCACCCTGATGGAACTGCACATGGGGGGAGTGCAATAATTATAAAAAATAATATTAAGCATTACGAAACAGTACAATATTGTACTGAAGAGATCCAAGCAACAAATGTGCGAATCGAAGACTGGGTAGGATCTTTTGTAATATCGGCTGTCTACAGCCCACCGAAACATAAACTTAAGGAAGCAGATTATGTAAGGTTTCTCGCCACACTGGGCCACCGATTCGTTGCTGGTGGAGATTATAATGCGAAACATCATTACTGGGGCTCGCGTACAGTAACAACAAAGGGACGGCAACTAAAAATGTCAATTGACAAACTAAATCTTAGTGTTGTCTCGCCTGGGCAACCCACTTACTGGCCCACTGATAGAAGAAAAATACCAGATGTGATAGATTTCTTCATAACCAAAGGATTCCCTAGCAGCTTTATCACAAGTAGAACTAGCCTAGATTTGTCTTCTGATCATTCACCTGTAGAAATGACCCTCAAAAGGTCCATCACATTAGCTCCAAAACCATGTAAGCTGCACACACGCAAAACTGACTGGGATCTCTTTAGGCAATTAATGGCTCAATGCCTGGACGAGTCACTACCTATGAAAACCGAAGAGAACATAATGGAAGCTGTTGAACACCTCAACTATTGTGTACAAAGGTCTGCCTGCGCTGCTACCCCAACACTTACAGACACAAACCGTAAACTCGAATGTCCTCTGTCTATTCGTGAACTCCTGACTGAAAAACGTAGTGCTAGAAAAAAATGGCAACAGTCTCGACATGCATCAGATAAAAAACATCTAAACTACTTGCAATCTAAGCTAAAATCAGCACTTAGCGATAACAAGAACGAAGGAATACAATCCTTCTTAAAAAGTCTAGACGTGACATCGGCTACTGATTACTCACTGTGGAAAGTCACAAAAAATATGAAACGTCCAGTCTTAAACCAACCCCATCTACGCAAAGAGAACAATGAATGGGCAGCCAGTGAAGCGGAAAAAGCAGTTACATTCGCCGAACACTTAAAACGCGTCTTTGTACCAAACCCCGAAATAAATTCCCCCAAATTGCAAGAAGTGTCAACTTTTCTGAATCAATGCCACCAACTCGATCCCCCTATTTCGATTTTCACTAAGAGAGAAATAAAAGCTGTTATTGATACACTTTATATCAACAAGGCACCTGGCTATGATCTAATAACTGCCAAAATTCTAAGAGAGCTCCCAGAGGAAGGAATTTCATTCCTCACAATCCTGTACAATGCAATCGTACGTACGTGTTCGATTCCTCCCCAGTGGAAAGTGGCTCAAATAATAATGGTCTTCAAGCCTGGCAAAAATGCTGTTGAAGTGAAATCTTACAGACCTATTAGCTTGCTACCAATTACTTCCAAGGTTATGGAAATTTTATTTCTGCGAAGATTAATGCCACATATCTATGATAATAATCTACTGCCTGATCACCAGTTTGGCTTTCGTCAGAGACATGGAACCATTGAGCAGGTCCATCGATTGGTCAAAAATATCCATAATGCCTTTGAGTCAAACCAATATAGTTCTGCATCTTTCTTGGACATATCCCAGGCATTTGATCGGGTATGGCACGAGGGACTGCTGTTTAAAATTAAAAAGAACCTACCCATAAATTACTACAACTTCATCAGATCATATCTACACAACAGACACTTCTACGTTAAACAGGGAACTGAAACTACGTCTCTCTATCCGATCCAAACAGGAGTTCCCCAGGGAAGCGTTATGGGCCCAATACTGTACCTGCTCTACACAGCTGACCTCCCAGTCACAGAAGGTCTTGTTACGGGCACTTTTGCTGATGACACAGCAATTCTCGCAGCAGACAACCGACCAGACATAGCCTCACAAAAACTCCAAACAAGCCTTGACCAAATATCACAGTGGCTGCAAGATTGGCGAATCAAAGTTAACGAAATCAAATCAATACAAGTTACTTTTACTACCAAACGAGATACGTGTCCGGCAGTAAATCTAAATGGAGTACAGTTACCGCAAGCCGATTACGCAAAATACCTTGGCGTGTATCTCGACAGACGTCTGACATGGTCCAAACACATCCTGACCAAACGATGTGCAGCGGGCCAAAAAGTGCGAAACATGTACTGGCTCCTTAACAAAAACTCTCAATTGTCGCTCGAAAATAAACTATTAATTTATAAATGCACGATCAAGCCTATATGGACTTATGGCCTACAACTGTGGGGAACCGCGGCAAAATCAAATATTGAAATACTACAAAGGTTTCAATCAAAAACGCTTAGAATGATAGCTGGTGCACCCTGGTATGTGACAAACAACAGACTCCATTTGGAGCTTGGCATAAAATTGGTCCAAGAAGAAATCTCAGAGATGATAAAGACATACAGAGACCGAATCGCTAATCATCCCAATCCACTGGCTATAAACCTGATGAACCCAATAACGGCACCCAGAAGGCTTAAGAAAAAACTTCCCCAAGACCTTATATAGGAGCAAAATGAAATGAGTTCAAAAGGACGAACTCAGTACAAGACATGCTAACATACGCACCAATTGCTGAATGTCTCAAATGACAGATTGCAATAATAATAATAAAAAAAAAAAAAAAAAGAAAAAATTTAGGAAAATTAGTTCATAGATGGGTTTTATATGCTCAGTGACAATATGCGAAATATATTTATATGTATGTACCATGAAAATACAGAATTCGATGTAGGTAAAATGAGTTTAAATTTTAAAAAAAACTGCTTTCTTAATTCGTCTGGGCAGAGCGTAAGAATTACCAAAGTTTGGATCAATTGTCCCGAAGCACACAAAAATAATTGTCCCAAATATGCTGGTATTATTTGGTAAAGTTTGTATGCTTTTTGATTTACCTTACTAGTAATGAGTTTTTCAATATTATATTTAGAATCCCTACGACAGTTTTTGGAGTTTTAACATAAAAAAACTAATTTGTATTTTTCAAACGTTAAAAACTTGAAAGTTTCAAATGTTAATTAATTATTATTTTCATGTACATATAATTATTTGTTTATTCACGATCAGTGCTCTCAAATTATACTCAGCTTTCCTATTTTCAACACTATATTGTGCCTCTTTTCCAAATCGATTTTTTTTAATTTACCAAGTCCTGATATCAAGGTATAATATTTTTTGAAGTCTTACTTCTTAAAATGCTTAGTAATTCTAGTACTCAGTTTCATCTGGTATTTTGAAATATTTTAGTTTAAAGTTTCATTTTTCATATCTCTTAGATTTTCTTAAGAACAGTGCAGATAAATAAACAAAAATATACCTAATATACATTAAGTTATAAATAGCAGCGAAGCAAAAGCCTTATATACTGAATATATTTGGCGTTAATTTTGTAGAAATTCATTATTCACAATTAAATGAAACTACGTGATGTAGTATTATTTCTACTTTCTTTAAGTTCTTTACCACGGTCTAGGTTTCGTTGTATTACAACATCTTCAGATGGGCTATTATCAAAGATTTATTGGGATATTAGCAAAGATCTTTGCTAATAGCCCATCTGAAGATGTAATAAAACGAAACCTAGGTCGTGGTGAGGAACTTAAAGAAAGTAGAAATAATACTACATCACGTAGTTTCATTTAATTGTGAGCCCTATATACGTCAAATTATAAGAAAGTGAAATCAACATTTATGAATCTTGCGTGCTATATATATTTTAGAAATAGAAACTAAACGAGATTGAGACACTGATACTCTATTATTTTATTTATTAAAGAAAAGAACATTGGTATCACAAAATTGGTATCACGTACGACAATAGTGGAGCAATCAACCCGTGCAAAATTTTAGTTTCTTTCCATAACCTAACTTAATCGAATTAGTTCCTAATCAAAATTTATTAGACTATACCCTGTGTCAATGTTGATAATTTTTATGTATAAAACGAACCAAATCCCAGGTTTATTTTAATATAATTGATACAATATGACTTAAAAATATCACAGAAGATTAATAATGTTCAGGATATGTGAAGTTTGTACAATAAATTGAATTCTTATCAGGAGGATGGATGTGTCAGGATTGTGGATGAGCAACATTATCATGTTTTGTAAATAATCATCACATCGCAGTCATTATAGATTAAAAAACTAATTGGATAATTATCTTAAATTGTGACAAAACTTGTTTAAATAATCATTAATACTTACTATATTAACAAATACTTGGCGGATCATTCAGACAAAAGAATTGCATTAGTTTGTGTAATATCAGAAATTACCTGGTTACAAAAAAACTAGTTGATGCTTAAAATTAAGTTAAATTTATCAAAAGAAAAAAAAATTCTGATTTATCTTGACATATTATAAATAATTACATACAAACTATATGCAACCGCTAAAAACGAACAGCTCTCGTTTAGATATCACACATCGAAGACGAAAGTGGTCGCGTTTAAATCGAATTAAAGTAAATGTTTGTGTTGAATATCGCACATAAAAACGTTGTTTAACTAAATAAGACGACTTTTATTTACGCTAAAAATATTATTTAGCATATCTAGCGAAAGGAAATTTAAAAAAAATCAAATTAATAATTAGTTAAAGAAAAACTTTTATCGCATCATTTATTCAGTCACCAATAATTTATTTTGAATAAGCGTAAATGCGTTTAAAGTTTTAATTCAGCCAGTTCAGTAGACAATTGTCACGGGAAGCAGTGTGAGAGGCTACATATGTACCCATATATTAAGGTACTATTCTTTGATAGTTTACAGGTTATGCTGTATGCTATCTTGGACCTTTAATTCAGTAAACTTTTAAAATTAGGTCTGTTTCATTATGAAGTTGTGATATGGCAATGGTTCTTTTTTCGCACCGATAACACGTTAGTATTTTCCATTTAAAATAATAAGTTGCAAATGGTTTTGATAATTGTCAGCATAAACATGCTTTTGTAAAATCTATAATATACTTACAAATACGTCGGATTTATTTATTTCCGACATATTATTGAATTGCAAGAAAAATCATTGTCTGTTCAAATTATAAAACTTTAGGTTTACTTAGAGCAGATGCAACTATTCAGGTGTCTTAGTAGATTTTACTTTATAGAAAATTCATTACGAACGTATGTATTGTATTATTTCATGAATCGGTATGCCTTGTGTATGTTTATTTGGTTGTCTGTAAGATCAAGGTACGCATCGCATTCAACATATTTTTTCCAGTTGACTAAGCTTATCCCCATTATTATTTCAAATTTATTGAATTCTTTAGCTATTAGTAGCTATTAGTATAATTTTTGTTGGATAATAATGGTGCAAATAGCTGTGAGATGGGAGGTGGCGAGGAATACAAACGTAGCTATACTGAATACGTGGGACGGATTATGTTGTGATGTTTGTGAAAATATTTCGACTAATGAAGTTGATCTATATTGAATACTATGTTGAAAAGTACTAAGTTGGGGTTTGTTCCCTAAAACTATGTACACCTAGGTAGATGGAAAATTATTTTTGATCATTTGAAATTTTATTAAAACTTTCGAAATGATAGTCAATTAGACGGTCATAGGATCATCATATATATTAATACGCTAAGGTTAAGATGTTACACTCCCATTTTAGGAAAAACCTCACAACTAATCCACATAAATTATATATCATTTTATAGATAATTGCTTGCTCTACCGGCATCCACAACTAAAAAATTTATTATTGCTATTGTTTTTGCAAATTAATTAATTATTAAAATTATATACACAAAACAGCAATGCTGCCATCTAACGGCTCAACGTCAATATGATTGACGGTCGGTAAAATTTTTGTTTAATTTCAAATCCACTCACGTATAAATAAAGTGGCGCTTTAGCTCAATGCTTTTCATACTTGCGCCTCTATATGTCAATTTTAGTAAAATATTTGTTTGATCTGTCATCTGAGCTTCATAATGGAATAAATAATGCGAAGACTTCGCACGTCTCACGCTAGTTTTTTATATTTGATTAATGATCTCTTTATAATGAGAAAAATGATGTAAAAAAAATCAAAATAACAGAACTACATTTAAAATTATTGCTTGTATATTTAGTGATGGTACCAGATATTATTGAAAATAATGTACGCAATGGGCACTGAGATCAGAGCCGATGTACATCAGCGGGGTTCGATCGGCGGAGCATGCAACAGAGAGTTCTAGCAGAGAGATCAGAACGATAATAAAAAATAAACAAAAATCAATTTAAAGCTTAACGGCAATTATATGACATAGTAATAGATGGCTGAATTTATCAAAATTCTAAAAACATTTTTCTCGGAACCATGTTTTCCAAAATGACATACAATATATTTCAGGAACAAGCAAACAAATCTCATTGGAATTTTACACAAAGATTCTTTATATGTTTATCTAGACATTACAGTACGTTATTTTTATAAGTCATGGCTTTTTAGCAAGAAAGGTTTATTTTTTTTTGGAAAATCATTCTTCCATATAGTTTCCATGTAACCGCCATTAAAAAAAAATATTTAAAAAAATCGTATTCGATGAAAAACTCTTTTTTTATTCAAGAAGCTATTTTTTATTTTTCGTTTTATATAAAAAACTCAAAAATTAACATGGGCTACGTAGAAGCTCTTGCCACGAACAGCTTCTACAAAGCAAGATTCATTAACATAAAAACTGTAGAATATACCTAATTACACTAATAATAAAAGTGTACATTCGATGTAGTTAAAATGTATCTGGTGTAGTATATATTTTTCAATATACTTAAGTTTTCTGAAAATATACTTAAGTTTTCGTTTAATGATATTTCATTCCTCCATTCCGTTTTTATGATGAATCTAAATAATTGGGTAAAATTTAAGAATGGTGAGAACAAATATTCAGGAAGGGGTGTGATTATTATGGAATAAAATGAAACGGCGCGAAGGGGGAAGATGGAAAGGTAAAAGATCAAAGTCATAAAATATGTTATCAGAAATTACTGGGCGATTTGATCCAAATTTTGAAAAGATTTAATGTTTTTACTAATACTATTATCGCACACCTACCACATATTTTCCGTGTGGTGGGGTCCATGGTTAGAACTAGATTATTACATACCATCGTTTTTTTCCATTTCAGTTCTAGATTCACATAATTATGTCTTAGAAAACAAATGTTTTATTTAAATACGGAAAATAAAAGTAGAAAAAGAATTCTAACAGGGCTTCACGCGCATTCGTAAAATATACAATCGCCTTAATAAATATACAATCGCCTTAATAAATAAGTAAACAACTTATTTACAAGTAAGATAACAAAAAATCATGTTTTAGATATTTGATGATTGTTTTTCTACAATCAATAATAATGCAATTAAAAACGTTATCTTAAGGAATTAAATATTTATTGAGGTTATATAAATAAATATTTCAAATAATCCTTTCAATCCACAAAGAAATTGATAATTTTTTGCCTTCTATTCGTCAAATAAAGGAAAATAAATTTAAATTAGACTGGCTGAGCAAACTGGACCCAAGTTAATATAAGTATTGAAATAGTAGTAATTTAAAACAACGATGGAATTAATATACAATACATATATATGGATTACCCTTGGCGCATATTTAATTTAAAGTACATGCTTCCAAAATATGTTAACCTAATTTGTTTCACATTTAAGTTAAAAATAACGCTTGGCACTTTCTCTTCAAGGACAAGTCATCAATGACGTGAGTTTATGTATGAGTATACAGTAAGAACCTGTGTAGGTACTCGTATTGTATGAGGTCAGTAAACTTTTTTCGACTCTTGCTTGCTAAATATTATACTTAATTTTCTTTTTAGTGAGAATATGAAGACTATATTAGCAAAATGTAAGATATAAATCTCTCTTTTTAGCTTCTGCCCGAGACTTCGTTTGTGACTTCATTTGACAGACAACTGTAATGTAGTCCATTTATCAATTCGGGCTATAATTTATCTTTGTTTCAATTTTTTCATAATCGTGAGCGAATTATAAAAGGGGGAAAATTTTATATGTTATCCCAGGGTACCACGCTCTGATTGAGATATTGGGGATGATGTCCTCCTTGATGCATCCATCGACGGCGAACTATGTCAGTGCCGGGAATGACAACGAGTCCATATTTGTTTAAACAACCTGTTGTTTAATGGGCAGTGTAACTATCATAAATCATATAATAGGAATTGTAAGTATAGTTGTAGGAAATCTTCGGGAAGCTATTTTTAAGAAGACAGTTTGTGCGAGTCGTTGCCGCCTGAATGGCACAAACTGTCTTCTATTATGAGTTAATACATGCTAAAATAAAACTTACAGACGATACTCCATGATAAAGTAGGAGCGTAATGAATATGATAAAAGATGGACAAATATGTTATTTTAAGATTAGGTCGGTATATGTTATTCCAAGCTACAAATATATTCTTATATCAAGTTTTCAGGTTTTACGGAGTTGTACAGGAACAAACGTGTATTCATCCATTAAAATTTATGTACTAGTTAGGAGAAATAAAAGTACATATAGGGGAGAGTGGTGATATTGTGGATACTTATATAAGTGAACACTTAATAAACCTAAAGTATTAAAACTAATCAGTCGGCGTTTATTAATTTTTAAACTTTGATTTTTACTTTACAAAATCAACATATAAATCTATTATTACTTATTTTTTTGTAAATAACCAAACCCTTGCTGTCCGCATTTACCCGATGCCTACCCGGGTAAATACGGACAGAGGATGGGGTAATTACGGCCAGTCTACTTCTCCATACAAAAATCACAAATATAGCCACAGCTTGTGCTCCCGCTTATGCAATTATTGTGTGCCCAAATCTTCAGTTGGGGTGAATTATATTTTTCATTACAATATATACAAAAATATTTATTGTCATCTGCATTGTTTTCAAAACTGCCAAGATTTTTTATATCTTTCTGCAACTTTTTCTTCTGTTCCGCAATTTTTTTATGTTTAGATATCACTTTTGCTTTTGTTCTGCAGCTTCTTGTTTACTTCTTTTTTAAATCTCTTTACTTCCTTTCTCTCTAATTCTATTCTTTTCAGGAGTATTAGTAACAATTGTGAGTGTTTCCTTTTCTTTTTTGTTTTTTTTTGCTTAAACTCTTAAGGTGGTGGGTTCTCATGTTACCTTGCTGAAATCAGGATGACTTGTGTTATTCATAGATTCATCTGCATTTGCTAGGTCAGTAACTTTTTCACCCGGATTTGTGATTCGCGTTTGGGGTTGGGAATTACTTGCCGCTTGAGTGGCATTAATCTGTTCATTTAAATTAAAGAATTCGAGTTCTTTGTGAGTAAAAGATTCATTTAAATTTTGGGTACTAGTCCTGATGTTGGAGCTTGACTGTGGTACCGTGTCAAGTTAGAAAAAGTGGTTCCAAAAATGTTCTTATCCAACGGCAGAATCCTGGCAGCTCTAATACCATTCATAGCTTTTTCTACATTTGTAGTTCATTGATTGAAAGCCTTCGTGTATAGTCCAACAATATCATAACTGACAATTTTGGCACCAGGATTATTAACCATATACGTTTCACATTCTCGGTTGTATGCTGTTTTTAGGGAACTATAGAATGTAAGGTCCAAGGGTTGCATTTTATGATAAGTATGCCGTGGTAACGTAGTAACATGAATATAATTTCTCTTGAAGATAAAAGATGGTGGAACGTAATCGCACCTTGCGAAGCATGCATTCACTACTGTTGTCAAGATTCCTCTTTCGGAACTTGTGCGTTTGCCAACTTATTTTAGACCTCTAGGGGCAAGAATTTTTGAAATTCCTCTGCACAATGCTAATGTCAATTTCATCAACATTATATATAGCATCTGGCCTAAAGTGGTATTTGGATGTCAAGTATGTTAAGTTTGTAAAAAAAATGTCTAGTTCATTTTCGTTAAAAGAATTGATTCGAAATTGTGTGCTAAGTCATTAGTTGTTGCAAAATTAAATGCGACTTTTCGGAGTGCGGGTGGAGTTTTCCGAAATCATTTTTACACGATTTCAGAATAAACTGAAGTAGCTCTTCTTCTTCAGATTCATTAAAAATTAGTTTCTTACCGCGTTTTGGATCTCTGACATCTTCAGCAGACTTTTTGACTTGATCTGACAATAAAGCTCTAGGCACGTTGTACTTTTCCGCAGCTTTTCTAAAGCTTAATTTATTTTCTTGAATCGTCTTCATAGCTATTTTTAAAGTTTCAGGCGTGTATATTTTTTTCGTTTTCCGTTTGTATACACGAGGCATTTGAAACATAATACAACCATAATAAATCACGTGTCCGTATTCTACCCAACCGTGTTGGGTATATACGAACGTCCATATTTATCCCAAGAAAATGTCCGCGACCCTATCAGCCTTTTGACATGACACTTTGAAGTTATTATTTCACTAATACAGTTTTTATCTGAAGCATATGCATGCTACTGAAAATCAAAAAAAATTATAAGAAAATACTTAAAAATTATCAAATTTTCTTACCTTGAAACGGATGCACGGCCTTCGGTGTTGACAACCTGCGGAACACTAAAGGTGGAGGAATGAAACGCGCGAGTTGAATAGCGGGGCGCGGGGCTAGTTGTATCAGCCGGTAAGATAGTGTCCGCAATTACCCGCTGTCCATAATCACCTCACCCTCCTCTATAATTAACACTTCTTGAGCGTTGTTATCATACGCGCCTATGCAAGTAATATTGGAGAATTGCTCAAGATGAAAATTATATTACAAATTTAAATTTACTTTATTATATCGAAAGATAAATAATATAAACAACATAAATAAAAGACCCATAGATAATCGCCGAATGTTTAACGCTGTATTTAACATCACCGCAAAGCTGAAAATTACGAAATAGACATAATCTCACAAACCAGCATCCATTAAGCTCACCGACCGGCGAGCAAGAAATCAATTGATGGCATGTACTACATCAAACCCCACCATCAAACGTGGGAAATAATACGATATTATCATATTATTAGTGGAACCGCGTCATTATGTGATAAAATTCATAACTCTAACCAGCTTTTAATATATTCAAAATATATAAATAAAAAAAATCATAATAAATGCCGCGTTTATGACAAAACGGAAATGAAAAGAAAAAAAGCGTTGAGTCAAAAGTCAAGATAAACTTGGTGAAGATACGATTCCGAGTCGGTTCCCGCGCATTGCACTCGCGCGACACCGCCATTGGTCGTGGCGACGCCCGGGGGCGGGTTCGCTTGCGATGCCATTGGTTGGACCATTGCGTGGTCAGACGTAGGCGCGCTCTGTCATCCACTAACAACTCGTATTAATATGAATGTTGTGTTGTCTTTGTTTAATTTTAACCCCTTCATCGGCGGCGTCGAATCTTAATAGAATTTGTCTTATCGAAAATGAATTTCAAAGGTTGATTTCGAACTTCCAGGCAATCGTATTTATCATCAATCGATTTTCACTGCAGATCAATTTATATGAATCATTTGCTCAATTGGTATTAAATTTTTTGAACCAATTATGCAGTAATAATAGGAAAATATATCTGAATATGGAGTATTTTGGAAATTAAGATTGCTCAAGGTATAAAATTTAAAATGATGCGTGAACTAATGCCATACGATTTAGAATGGTTTTAATTTTTAAGTATCTAACGCATTACAAAATGGGTAGTGGGTTTCCAAATGCAAGTTTTGTTTTTGATTATTCTTACTATTTTAGCCACTAAAATGTCGTAATATTTCGTAATATTTCAGACATAACTTCGTTATTGGGGTTGATCGGTAACTTTGTTATTGGGATTGATCACAACCTTATTGTTTTTTAATTAAGGATTTTTTTTTATCATGATTATACATTTGTTCTTAAATATGTTAGTTTAACTTGAAATATGATTATAAAGATACAATAAAATATTTAAGAAATAATGATTGTTACATTAGATTTGTAGAAAAATAATTATATTAGTACATAACTATCTAAAGTGCATGTTAAAATTGTTTTACTTTAACGTTTGTAAACACAATTTGATTCCCAAAATTATAGGTATTATTCTTTACATAAATGACATTTTAAGAAAACGTTTTGAACGATGGAGGGAATGGAGAATATATAAGTTCTCTGATATACTCTTACTTATAATATTCTTTTTGATATATTGTAAGTATCTATCTAATTACTAGTTCCTAATATTTTTAAATATACTATTAGTACATCGAAACATTCCATTGAATAATATATCAAACATAAGACAGCAATAAAATAGTCCTAATAAATATGTATGATATTTTATCTTGAGACTTCACTTTCGTGCGATACATTCTGCATTGTTTTTGGAAGTTAATATTATTAAATAAGTTTAGTTATAAATATTTCTGAGAATAAAATGAAATATTATTACTTCGAAAGAATAGCAATTATTTTATTTATCCAATCTCAAAATTATGACTTTTGAAGACAAGAATTATGAATAAAAAATAAGGACTAAAAATTAAAGGGAAGCTGACAGAGCTTACCTTTATTTTAAAAGGTGAAGTCAGATGTATAAAATAAAGGAATCGACCTTAATTTTCGCTTATCATTTTATAGATGTCATTCAAATTACTAATAAAAATGAGTGTATTACTTATTGACTCAAATAGTTGCTTTAGATTTCAGTAAGTCCTGATTAGCACTGGCGCGTCGTGCCTAATAGGTAAGCAATTACATATAGCTCGCCCTGAACATCTGACGTATTTACATTATATATTTGAACATATTTAATTTATGGTATTCAAGCGATGTTCGTAATTTAGCTAATGGCTTGTAGTCATAATGCACAAACGAAACGCTATAAATGTGTGCAATTTTAAATGAAAAGTGCAAACTTCATTTCTATGCGAATTATGGTATTATTTTCTACGAGAAAATAAAATTGGTTACGTCATTTTGAGCAGTCGTTTTCCAGAAAGATAACAAACTAACTTTGCATAGCTTATTTTCGGCTACATTCAGAGTGATAACATTTCGATTCGATTTATTGACGAATCACACATACACATACACACATACACACGCACACACAAAATCACTATTTTTGATTATTGTCACTGACATTCAGTGTAATCAAACTAAAAACAAAGTAATAATATCTAGTTTTCCATTTCATAAGTATCTATATATATATATATATATATATATATATATATATATATATATATATATATATATATATATATATATTTATTTATAAACATATATATCTAGTTTTCTATTTACAAAGCAAACTTTAAAACTACATTTTCCTAATAAATGTGTCATATGCTATATTGCCATAGTCGATATGTAATTGTTAGCCGGAGTTATTATTTTGATAAAATATTGTGCTGACGTTGACGGTACTTTGACTTTTTCTT
The DNA here is from genome assembly GCA_039881145.1 of Druceiella hillmani. Lineage (NCBI taxonomy): Eukaryota > Metazoa > Arthropoda > Insecta > Lepidoptera > Hepialidae > Druceiella > Druceiella hillmani. The sequence continues at coordinate 2,866,735 of JAYKKI010000118.1, forward strand.
TATGTAAATGAAAGAATATTATTAAAAATAAGGTCCTTAATGAAAAATAAAATGTCGACTATTGATGAAATTAATAAAAAAATGAATTTGAATTGTGCTTTTATTATGAATATTCAGTGTTTAGTGTCACTAAAAATAGTAATATTAACAAGCACTACGCAAAAATATCCTTATTATGAGAGATATTTTCTTGTTAAATACATTGTTTTTAAGGTATCAATAAAGGGTGAAATTTCCTTTGGTGTTAAACTGAATTTGTTCTGATCTAAGCTATTTTAGAAATTCTGATAAAACGCATTATAGCAGGACATTTCGAGAAACAGTTGAGAACATGTTAATGCAAAACGAGGATATAGTGGTTTTGGTATATCCTGTGTTTGTTTGGTATAAAATTTAACATAATTTGATTAATATATATATATATATATATATATATATATATATATATACTTATACGGATTTATCATATATTAAAATCATCAGGAACGAGAAGCAGGAAACTATATAAAATATAGCAATTTCGTGTTAAGTGAATGAATTAGCATGTCAAATCTTTTCACAGGTACATACTTTTGTATTGTTTTGTAATTCATAATTAAGGTTGAAAATACATTTATGGTTTTACTAATAACACAGGATAATAAAAATTACGACTATGACGTCAATTCTACTGTACTTATTGTTATTGATATTATGTCTAAATATAGATTAGTTTTGTATTAGTGTTTTTTTTTTCAAATAGCTTTTTTTATTTATCTCATACACATGAATTTAAAATGAGATGCACTATTTTTACACATACATATTGGGATTATATTTTTGGCACTTCTATTTTTTTTTAAATCAAAATAGATGCCAAATGTAATTTAGGTGTGAGAAAATATTCGTTCAAAATTTTATAAATTGCCTGATGTTTACAGTGAAATTTATTTAATGATTTGTTGTTGCTTTGCTTTTAAAAGCTTGTTAAATATGTTCTTCGTGTTGTTTTATATATTTAGCCGTAAGTGAAAATACAAAGAGCGTAAAATATTTCTGGCATAATTTTAATTTAATCAATTTATGTAATTAAGTTTAAATTGTAAAATTGTGAAGAGTAGAAAAAAAGCTTGCAAGGAAAAATCTAGAACTCGCTAAGGCATGAATATAAGAGTAGTAACAGCACGATATCATTGCATCTGGGTTTGAAAATAATATGTTTCAACCGGCAAAACTTAAATTAACGACAATTTGAAAGAAAAAGGAAAAACCCGTGGACTCAAATGTTTTTATTTCTGTGGAAAATAAAAAAAAATTGAATATTTAGTCTCAAATTAATAAATCTTTAGGTATAATTACATCTAAAAAATCTTTAATATTTGTCATAGACGAAGTTTACTACAGAGTTATGTATATATTACCAAAATCATACTTCTTCATCATCGTTGAATTTTATATATACGGAACAAACGTCTACGGTAAGGGAAAGGCATTTCCCATATAATTGCTGAAACATTATTATGAATTTGAGAAATATCTTTCTTATTGATGTGGCCGTTTTTGTGTTAACCCAATTCACTCTAGTTAGAATGTAGATTATGGCAACCATATAATGTAACATCGAGTAGCTGCATTCTATGGAAAGTATTAGGTGGCAGGGACAGAACACGAATTCTAGTTCTACAAAAATATTCGTGCGCTGCTAGTGGAAAGTGGCTGGCCTTATTATTAAGAATCAGTAAGGTATAATATATTGAGCGTACAGTGAAGCCATTTCCAAAAGTGATCCAACTAAATTTAAAGTCTTCATATTCTGTTCCTATCGTGCCTTAAATAGTTAGACTTGAGCGCAGGTTAAAATATTTGTCAATAGTTAAAGCAGAATCTGAAACTGGATTAAAATACGAGTTTATGATTAATTTAGTTGTAATTAAGTGGTAACAATTAATTCATTTTTAAGGAATAACATCAATTTTATTTGGTTATTTCAATAAATAAAATATCTATTGCCTACAAATGCAGATCACAAGGTATGACGTCAATGGGATAGATCGTAGATAGATAGTTTCCATTTCTTAGTGCCAATGCTATTTTTTAAACAGTCATGTTTGGTGTGTGCATGTATTGATTTAAACAATTATTTTCATTTACTTAGACATTACATCAAATTTGATACTTTATTATTTTACCAAGTGTTCGTTAAGTCTTTTTCTAACTTAGGAGTTCACACGTCAGGTTTGGATAAGGCATTTAAACATATTTTCGTATATGTAAACTCTATAATTTACAAGTAATACATATGTTTCCGTGAATATTTACGCCCAATATTTCATTTCAAATATTTTTGAGAAAATTGTCAATGATATTATTATCGAACGCCGCTGTATTGTCCTATGATCTGAAAATGAATTATAAAAATTAAAAATTCGATACGATAATCTACATTCGCATTACTCTATACTATATTTGGTAATATTTGGCATTCAAATAACACAGTGCTGGAAAAAAACTGGCCTTTTTAAATGAAGCAAAAATAACAATGAAAGCTTGAAAACGGTACAATAGACGTCATACTACAATATAATTTTTTTTAATAATTTTAATTTAAAGACGTTGAAATCTATGCGATTTTCCTCGGTTAAATAAAAAAAATGATAAAAATATTCTTCTTAGATTATATGAGTATGATAAATACAAAGAATTTTATAAAATATAAATTACTCAAAAAAAATCGAAACATAAATTTATAGAATTTGAAATTTTTACTGAAATATTACCTATTTTAAACAAATAATATTCCAGCAAAGATTTCAATTTCTAATACTAATGACATAGACCTGATAAGCCATGAGAAACTTGCAACCAATAATTTATTCCGGGATCTGTTTTTAAAATTAGACCTTTATAAACAAAATCCATTATCAGACCACTACGTGTAATTTCGAAGGTTTATTTTAAGATTTTCCAAAGATGCAGGAAACGGCAAATCGAGTGTGAGCAGTAACTATAAAATAGAGTAACAACTGTGAAATCAAAAACAAATAAATAAATTCCCAAAGTATAAATATTGTTAAAATTATTATTTTTACTCCCCAATTTACTGAAATGAAAATGATAGGTTTTTGGAAACATTTTTCTTTAAGTTGATTTTTTATTATTTTTCATTATATATTTTTCCTTTGTAAAATATTCACCGCACACAATTATTCAAACTTACCTTATATTTTCCATTTACTCTCTAATTAATAATAATTAAGCTTCGCTGATTTTTTCCAATAAACTTAATCAAAAATATTGTGTATACTTTTTATTATGTTTATTATCAATTTGAATATATTATTTCATTTTAATTTCCTCTATCCTTTCATGTAATCTAATTTTCTTAATGCGTATATATGTATATATATATATATACATATATATATATATATATATATATATATATATATATATATGTGTGTGTGTATATATGTAAACTATTTGTTTAAAAGATATAACTGCTTCATTTAATGAACTAAAACTTTTTGAAGCAAATATTTAAAAGTAAAAACCTAAACTGTAGTTTCGTCCGAACATACTTTATTAACGAATCTCGCCATCCACACTTAGCCATCAGCAAAGACTTGACGTAAACCCGTTTCATGACATTATGAAAAAGTATGCTCTCCGAATAAGGAATTTCATGTCGCGTTTCGTCAAGTGAAGTGTTAATACGTTTATCTCGTTGGGCGAGTACGTTCGAGGAGGCTTCACACGGGCAGCGGCCGCGTGTAAATACGTGAGCGCTCCCGCTTCCATCTACGTCGCACAGAGCGAGGAGGCGCCGGTCGCAACGCCTGCACTTTTGTCGTAGTCTCGCACGTAGCTGCCTCTTGGGTGCTGCACGTATATACGTGCCAAGATGATGTAAATACCTGACCAAACGAGTTATTATATAATTTTTCAAATCATTTTACCAAATATTCGTTAACTTTTTCTTTACTTGTCTTTGAAAATATAGTTAGTATAACCACATAATTTTATTTTGAGGGAGGTTGCTTATTACTTATGTGATACGCGTAAATATTCTGAGTATTCTTCATTTTGTAGATATGATGAACATTATGTATGATTTTAAAATGAGGAAAAGTACATGATTACAGTTCAATGAATGTATGTATGTACGTATGTTTTATTTTGTAACAATTGTAACCAAATAAAACCATAATTTACAACATATTTTTATAGGTAAATATAAATACGATTCTTTGTTTTCGCATCACGTTCATTTTTTGTAAGTAGGGAAAATGTTATGAATATAATAATACTTAGTATTGGAAGAATATTAAGATCTCCATTGAAGTATTTCATGTTTCATTTTGATATATATTATATTAATAATAACCACGTTTAATCTATTCTGCATCACCGTCGATTATTGTTACATTTAATGCACGCATTGCTCAATTTTTAAGAAATAAAATATAATTAGTTGAATATTAATAGAGTGTACTGTTTCTGGACCGTTCATCGTAAAGATCTAATGACAATTTTATACTTTATGGTCGGTTAAAAAGCTTTTTACTAATTTTGTTCAGCTTATGAGTTTGCTCTTCAACGTCCAGAGTTATTTAGGTTGAATTCCTTTTCAAAGTGTAAGAAGATGTGAATCGATTTACATACGCAATCACGAAATCACATGCTTATTAGAATGTATTGGCACTCTGTTGTGCGTTAAGTGCGATAAACACATTATCTTTGCTTTTTTCGTTCTTTTTTATTTATTTTTGTTTTAATTATAATAAAGTAAATAGTTATACAAGTAAACACATACGACTTAAAATAATTAATGATATTTTTTTGCAATAAATATAAAAAAAATTAATTACTTATGGAAGGGTAAAATTTGAAGAAATGTTCACGAAATTAATTTATATCCTTTGCTAATATATGCGACATCTGAGTCAGAAAAATTGTCACGCTAAAATTGTGTAACGCACATTCGAAGCGTGCGTAAAAGTTGGCCAATGTATAATAAATAATGATATATATATATATATATATATATATATATATATATATATATATAAATTTGTTTATACTACAATTGATAGTAATGGCTTAATATTCCATTTTGACACTTCAACCGGTGGATATTTTTTTGATAATTAATTAAAAATTTATAAACTGTCGTTTCCTTTACATGTATTTATAACCTAAAATATTAGGAAATGACTTGCGTCAAGTTATTGGGCACTCACAGTTTCTTTAGCCTCTACAATAAATAAATATACAAAATTGTTTCAACCTAATGATGATTCTTATAAATTATTATCCAGCATGTACCTTTAAAGAAGTCACACTTCTATCACGTTCTAATCGATGAAACAGAAACAGATGAACGAATGCTGGCAGAGATGATGGTGACATACTACACACTCATAGGTATGAATATTATAGATTATTAGGATATATTCTATCCTGCTGCAGTACCGCACTAGAAGTAATAAAATATAATTAAAATTATATTCTTACATCTTTTGCTTCGAAAGATTATTTCTTTCGAAAGATCATTTAATTTGAGGTTCCAATAAATATCCACGGGCAGTTCGTATTTAATTATTTATGGTTTCATTTGTCATGTTTTCAATCTGAAATACTTGTGGCAAGGCTCAAACCTTTTTTTCTAACTATATGGGTGACCCTTTATTTAAATTAATACATTATTTTTATGATTAACACGTTTTCTATGTAAATATACATATATATTCACGGGCGAATAAACTCTCGAATATTCATGAAAGCGCCAACTATGTATTATTTTCTTATTCTAGACTTAATATAATATGCGATTTCCTTATTGGAAACTTTCAATATCGTAACTGTGGCCATAAAACTATCGTACACTAATCGTAGGCGAATATATATAAAACGATTTTATTTATACGAAGAAAACTTAATATTTGTAAATTACTAATTGTAGTTATATTGATTTACATACATCATTGATCTTGTTTAAGTTTTAAGCCAGTTTAAAATCATTTATTATTGCTATAAAATTGCTAACTTCACGGTGAATGTAAGAAAATCGATGCCAATGACTCGGCTAATAAAATTATTTTTCCGACTTAGATAAAATTCGGAGTGGATCTACAGTCCTTCGTAGTCTAGGTATACTGATGCTTAATGTCGTAACGCAAATAAATAATTTATTAAGTATCGAATGAGATTATTTGTTAGTTATGTATATTAAGTATACGTAAGTTTTTCATTTAAGGTGCGTTACTATTTATTTTCTGCACCTTGTAATATAATATATGATATATAGAGAGCATAAGTAATTTCAGACTTGTATCTTAGGTTTAAATATTATAATGGGTTATTGTCGTACTTAGATCTTCATATCAAAGTCTTTAAATAGACCAACTATGATTCATTACCCCCATACAGTAATTGTAATTAACTATACGACGACACATTTTTGTTATTACTTTATGAAACTGCATGTATATAATATTTTGTATTTAAATAGAAACAGCATCACCTTATCAACGACATCATTGCATTAAATTGATACACTCGGTTGTGGCCATTTGAAATTTATAGTGATTTCCTTATTGTGGTCTTATCTCGTATTTTCGTCTGTTAATTTTTATGAGATTCACACAAAATATGAAACATGTATAGGAATGACAGTTTCAATCAAATTTTAATTAAATACTTATAACTTGAAGAGTACTTATATACTGTTACTTATTAGTTATTTTTATTCTAATTTCTATAAAATTAGTATATAAATATCAAATAAACTTATTACGACATTTATGTATGATTAGAGTCATGACGTGATGTAAATGTATAGTCCTATTATTTAAAAATATATATTAAGTCATACTTTTTCGTATTTCATAAAAAGTTTCGCGAACATAAAATATTCAGAGATAATGGAATTGTAGGACAATCCAGGGTCATAAATTTTCGCCGTGCCCGTATGCAGTATTGTGACAAATAGAATCTAGAACTAATGTAGGTGGTGCAACAAGGTAGATAACGTCACATAGGATCTTCAATTTTATATATCTGGCTTTTTTGAAGCTTTTTTTTTCCAAAAATTGTTAAATTTGGCATTTACTGACTCACTGACAGATCATCAAGAGTTAACGACTGCTTCCATTTTATCAAAAATATTTATATTTGGAATCAGGGTAGGACTGGAAATTGGAAACAAACTTGTGTTTTAGTTACTGTACAAGAGATTGTATGGAGATGCAATTTCTACTAATAATGTTGTTTAACTTTTATGAATTTGGCGTTTCGTAATATCTTCTAACTGTAAACAAGTCGCCTATTTAAATTTAAGTATTAACCTGAGGGTATGTTTTATTTATTTCTTATATTTTTTAAAAATAAAGGTTGATACAAAGACTTGGCAAAGTTTTATTTTTCAAATCTTTTCATTGAAGACCGAATATTTTCTTCATACTATTCGGTGTGAAGAAAAATTGGCACATTTCTTCGTGTGAATATTTTTGGTGAGATTAATTCTACAATATTTCTTAGTATGCAATAGGTGTTTGATTAGCTTATTACACATATTGCTTAAATGCTTACTATTTACATTCTTAACAATTCATGTGTTAAACAAATAACACACATGCGAACTAATAATACAAACAAATGAAGTAAAGAATAAAAAAGGGTCTTCAAAAGGAATATGAACCATATAAATATTATTTAAAACAGATCTTAATACATAGAGTTGAATAAAAACCACAAATACTAATTATGAAATCGTTATAGTAGGATCTTAAACGAAGTAAAGAGTCGATGTAATGTGTTAGTAGATAAGAAGAAATCCAATCGTTAAAACATCCACAAGTTATAAATGTTATTTAAAGAAATACCAACATAGACACTTGTTGGAAAGAGTGAATTACTCATATGTTCGGTCATGCCGATCAATTGTTTGCTTTTCTTTAAAATAAAGATATTTTACCGGGAATCTTATGGAGTTTCCAGCTTACAATTAATGAATAAAATAAAACATTTTATCATGGATTTTTAGAAGATTTCGGGTATAATAATATTATTAACAATTCATAATCAATCCTGTAATAAGCTATAATTCACGATCATAACGAGATCCCGATTGGAAGTAAATTTTAAGTAACCTGTAGCAATCTTATGAGCAATGGGAATATTTGAAATACCACATTTGCTGACTTTAAGCTATACGATGTGATTGATATTAGGTTTTAACATTCTGATAACTCACCTCACCTGTAATTGCAATTCCTATGAATAGTTTCAGAAGGTTAGCAAACGCCAAAGTCGAGTCGTATTGACAACAACAAGGGCGATTATTTTTGACAGTATGACACTTAAAAAAATGGAATGTAACACTTGAATGTAGCTATTTATAAACTCCTTTAAATTAAAAAAAAAATTGTGATTTACCAAATATAATGTAACAATAAAGTAACGTAAACGTTGAAAACAATTGAAAAAGTTTAGAATCATTCCTCATCATCTCGAAAGTCGTAAAAAAACTGAGAGAAATTTCGGTCCAGTGCGGTGGACGAGCTTTTGGTACTCCGTTACGCGAGGCCATTCAATGGCCTTGCGTAGAGTATTTAAATTATAATGAAAAAGTTTGTTAAAAGAAAAAAATTATTTACAAAGACGTTTATAATTAATTTAATGAAAGAAAACAATTATTTGCAAGGACGCTTATTATTAATTGAAAAATTTGTCTGTTTACTATAACATTCCTGAATAATGTAATCTTTAACGTCAATTTCACTAATAAATTATCTCTATATATTATATTACAAGGTGCAGAAAATAAATAGTAACGCACCTTAAATGAAAAACTTACGTATACTTAATATACATAACTAACAAATCATCTCATTCGACACTTAATAAATTATTTATTTGCGTTACGAAATTATATTATCTAAATCGGAAAATAATTTTATTAGCCTAGTCATTGGCATCGATTTTCTTACATTCACAGTGAAGTTAGCAATTTCTTAGCAATAACAAACTATTTGAAACTGGCTTAAAACTTAAACGAGATCAATCATGTATGTAAATTAACGTAACTGCAGTTGGTAATTTACAAATATTAAGTTTTCTTTGTACGAATATATATATATATATATATATATATATATATATATATATATATATATATGTATATGTATATGTATATATATCTAAACATATTATTTGATGTGAGATGTCAACTTAATTAAGCTCGAAAATAAATAATGAGTACTGTGCTTTTTTTACTTCAGTCAGAAGTGCTTGTCATTTCATATTAGTATAATAAATAGGTATTAGACATGAAGTTGTACACTTCCGGATCGAATCGAATTAATAATAGTTTATTGGTAAAATATGAATTCTTGTCAATAATTAAGTTCTTGTAATTAAATTCTTGTAATTATTTTATTGCAACTAAGGCATAATACAGGACCAGGCTTTCTACCTTGGCGTTAACTATGACAACTAATGGCTCATTCGAAATGAATTGTAGAAATTATGAAGAACTTAAAAAATGGCTTGAGCGAGTCTTGTTTAATAAAATTGTTTTTAAGTAATTATGCTATTGTTGTTGCCGTGTCCACATGAGATGAAGGATATCTCATATGGAAAAATGGTTGCCAGAGCCTCGAAAGGTTGGACTTCTTCCAGTCCAGCTTGATGAGCGGCCGGGAATCGAATCCGGGTTCTCGCGGTGCGTGTCTTGCGCTCAACCCAACACACCACGGTGACGAATTATGCTATTACTGTAATTAAGAGTAATTGAAAATGAGTAATTATCTTAACTACTGACTCATTCGAAATGAATTGTAGAAATTATGAAGATCTTAAAAAATGGCTTGAGCGAGTCTTGTTTAATAAAATTGTTTTTGAAGAATTATGCTATTACGGTAATTATGAGTAATTGAAAATGAATAATTATATTAGAATATAGGATTACAGACATTATTATTTAAATTTTCTACGAAACAAGAAGTTTCGGCAAGCAGGTGACTGTATTTATAGCTTAAAACAATGCATCACTTCAGTATGCCGGCGTCCGCCGCTGCGCTAATCAGTATGCCCGCCGCGACTGATCTGGAGACAAATATTGTCATTTTGAATATAAATTTTGTTAAACATTAAAATGGAAACATTTCCGTGACTCAAATGCTGCATACGATGTATGAATTTTAATATTGCGTTTTATGTTTTCCGCGTTTAATGCGCACGAATTTTGTAATAATTTTAATGGTTTCTCATAGTTTTTTTTCCGTTGAACCGTTGCTCGTGTAACTTTATGTTTGTATATATGCATCGCTTTCAAACTTTTCGGCCGTATAATGAACTATATAAACCGGAGCTTTTTATAATGTTAATTATATTCCTTGCCCTTGGAATATTTCTACTTACGTTTAGGTGGAGTTTTGAAACACGATGTATTTTATAAATGAGGATACATCGTGGCCCGAAAATGTAATTGTTCGTAATCGTATTATTGTATACGTTTCGCGTTACAATTCATTTCAATATTGGGGAATCAATCGATGTTATTTTGTGGAATCATTAATTGTACAGTACAATTAAGTATATTCATTTATGTTTATTATAGTGTAATATTATTATAGTATAGTTTTTGCCCGATTTTTTAAAATAAATTATACATGACTCTAATTTAGAATTTTACGAAGTAAAAGCAATATCGGCTTTCGATTTTTAAACAAAAAACCTGTAAAGATTTAGAATTTCAGAATTATATTTGTGTATGTGGTTTGCTTCATATTTACTACCGAATGAAGTGTTCTGAGCATGTTAAAGTTATGTCCTCATAATTTTATTACAAATTTTAGGATGAGGTAAAACCTAATCTTGTTAACTTGTTTTAGATCTTGGTCGGTTGCAAGATGAAGTGTTCTTCTTAACAGAGATAATAATGGCAAACTGTTATATTTCAATTAAAAAGTAATATTGTAGTAAACTATGATATATCTACGTTGAACCAGGAATTTAAAAAATCTTAGATAAGTAATAATCACATAACTTTTAATGTAACGCATTTTTTTTAAATGTTCCCTTTAAAGTGTTTATAAATACAACAACCTAACAACGTTTTTAAACTATTGAAAAAGTATTGCATTTTAACTGTACATTCAGAAGATAAATGAAATTAATGTGTAGTAAGTGTTATTTTACTCTTGGCATTTTATTTATTTTTCTTACTAATTAAACACAACTGTGAAAGGGCCTCTCTTTTTTAATTATTTTTTTATAACTCTTTTTTTTATATCCTTCATTATTTAATCACACAAATTATTTCATTTTAATTTTTGCTACTATTATTCAAAATTTTCGTAGGTAACATATATATTTTTGAAGTGATCATTCAAAGTCTTTCCATTTGTGTATGGCGGAATTGAGTGAAACAATTTTCTTCTCGATTTTCTCGTGAATTATTAAGGAACGCTAATTAAAAATTGACGGTTGAAGCCAAGATTTTTAATTCAAGTATTGCTAAATGTTATAACGCCTAATTCTTAATAAATCCTTAAATAACTTAGCGAATTTTTAAAACTTTTTTCATTACATGTCGTATTTATGCATATAACATATTATTTATTTTTTAAATTTGCTCACCAAAATCTTTGATTCGATACCTGTCTCGACTATTATTCAGAATTTTGATATTTTCACGTTGGGCACAGGGAAAACCTGTCGAAGGATATGTGAAATATTATAGTAATTCTAATGATACCTTACGTGTCCAAATCAGATTATGCGTTTCAGTTAAGTGATATCTGGACACATCGACATACATGTATATATAAATTGATAAACACAACGTACAAAATAATTGTTCACTGGTGTTACCATCCAAAAAAAAATATTTTACTTTAAGACCAAATCCAAAAACGAAACCTAAAATACTTAATTCTTTAAAAATCTTTAAAACTTGTATTTATTTGATATTTCTTAGAATTTTTTAACAGACTAATATTCTTAGTCAAAATCAATTAATGGATTTGAATTTCCTGACATTTTTTTTACCCGAAACTAAAATAAATTATTTGCAATTTCTGTTAGTTTTTCAAATTTATAAAGGAAAGATTCTAGAAAGTGTTACATCCGATTCAAAAATAAATAAATCACAGGAATTTTGGATACAAATTTATGGCATGGGAGTACGACAGTGTTAATGAATGTAATTTTTTACATTTCAATATCTATTATCTTATAAAAATATGGATATTGTACTGTCAAAATTAATTAAAACAAAGTCCAACTGTACACGAGGAATAACTACACGAGAAAAAACTACTCAACTTAAAAAAGAAAATTCAATGAAATTAATAGAATCTGTATAAAAATTAAAAAAAGTATGCTTTTTTACATTGGAGTAGATATTATATTGAACGGTGAACAATGTTGGCAACATAAAATAAAAAAATAGATACCGTGTTGCGAAAGTTTTCTTAATTAAATCTTCGTAAAGTTTTTTACGATCAACACCTAATGTTATTTAATAATATTTAAATTAATGGTTACAAAATGTTTTTTTTAATGACGATATTTCATTGTATTTAATGTATAAATTAATAGTCGAAAATAATTAAAAAAGAGGGAATGGAGAACGGGGGTGATCGTAGAAAGATGTATTAGTTAAAAAAAAAGTAAAAATGTCATTCTGGACCTATAACCAAAGGACCTATAACGAAACCTATATAAATCAACGGGCCTAAACTCCATGGGTTTAGTGCCAACTATTGGAAAGTTACCATGGCTACCTACCCCCTCCATAATCAAACTGTCCTGGTTACAATATGAAGTCAAAGGGCTCACTGAAATAAGTAAAATGTGTTCAAACTCAAAGGTTTATTATTAGCCTTTAAAAAGTTTATAAGACCACCTCTCTCCTCTATTATCAGTTCCTTCTGGATATAACATGTAACCAAAGAGTTCTTTGTAACAAGACATAGTTTTATAAACTCTATAAGTTTACTGTTAGCCATTGAGAAGTTTCTATGACCATCCCCGTTCTTCATCTTCACATCAGTTCGATGATATCATGTTATTGTACTGTCATCAGAGTTGCAAATGTCCGCGACGTTTAAAATTGTTACAAGAAATAGTGAAAAGTAAGTTATTATTATTGCTTAAAATGTTCGGAAGTTGCAGACTGACCTAATGAGAATGTGTTAAAAATATCATAATCCAGTTAGAACACAGAGAAAGTATAATTTCTAATAGGTATATTTACAATACAATTAAGTACAGTACGGTAGTAATTCTGTAATCCGTGCAACGGAAAATGTATCGCGATCCAAGGGTATATTTAATATCGACTGTTTATTTATATAATCACCAAGCATTAATTATTAATTTTAGATACCTCTTTTAATTATCGGTAAAATTGTTAATTTTATCTAATTGCTTATCTACTTTATGAATCAATAAACGTATTTAAAATTTAGAGATAATCTAATATATTAATCAAACATATATTTATGTTCATGCCTGCTGACCCTAGTTAATTTAAATGAAAATATTTATACATTGTAATTAACGTGATAAATTTGTTAATGTTCTTTAAATTTAAAATTCCTACTCTGAAATTTTGAAAATTTATCAAGACTTCAGTCTTTAGGATTTTTTGGAGTAGTTTATTATGAACTTAGTTATGTAAATATAGCAATTTAAAATTTAAAGTTTATGTATCTCATATGGACAATATACTCCAGACATGTGAATAAAATACGTTTTAGATATGTATGTAAAATATGTCTCCTTTTTAATACGATTTAATAAAGCCTCATTGAATGAATTTAACCTTTGTGTAGTTGTTCTCAAAAATGTCTTAAAACAGTCTGTATGACATTTGAATCATTCTAAATTTAATATATCTTTTGTGTTGAATACAATCCATAACGACAAGTGGTGTTTAATACAACTATAATTATGAATATTCAGGTTGATAAAATCATTAGACATGCATTTACTAAGTACTTAAATGACGAACAAAAGCAACATCTAATAAATCTCACTTGCAAGAGCGAGATAATGATGTTGTGGCAGCTTTTTTTTTCAAACTAATATCGCCAAATCTGTTTATATATTTATTTATATTCTATGATAGTAAATTATTCATTAAATTATGTGTTTACATTGTTAATTATAATTATAAAGTATTGTAATAATACTATGGCGTATATAGTGTGTATTATATAATTTTGTAATGTATAGGTACAGTATTTTTGGAACACTTGTCTACCTATAATCATAAAGTAGCATAATATTTTACACTTGATTTCTATGCTATGTATGTCTTCATGCTGTTATTCAAAGTTATGATAGCACAATATAGTACTTATAATCTTGTAGCTATTTACGAAAGTTTAGTTTATATAGGACTAGTAACAATTCCGCTATTGTTAAGTTATATTTAAGTTTTATCAATTCTGCTTCGCGGTTCTAATGCCGTCAACCTGGTGTAGGGTTGATCATAAGGCAAGGCCTTTGAGGGCGCGGCGTACCGTGGGGACCCGCTCGCCGAACGAGGCTGAACTGGTGTTTATAGTTGGGTGTAAGAGAATACTCTCGTAGAAATAAGTCCTCCGTATGTATCAATTAGATACATTAATGTAGATAAATATAAATATGTAAATATAAATAATGCTGTATTATCTACGGCTTTTTAGTGAAGTGTTTTAGCATTTTAAAACTTAATGTTTATAACATAAAAATTATGAAAGACTGAAAAAATTCTGTACTTGCAAAATTTGAACTCAAGCTCGTGCGATTTTGTTGCTGTATTATTACATAATGAGTTAATGTTAAGAGTGATGTTAAGCTTTTAAGATCAATTAAAATTGGTATAAATGTTTTTAATGTATAGACACTTTTTGACCATAGTTATCCAGAATAAGAAACACACAATGGTAACTTGTGCTATCATTTCCGTTTTACCCGTCGGTTTATAAATATCTTACCGATTATAACAGGAATTTATTGAGAAAAACACAATAGACATCAGCCTAAATAGTACAGCTGGTATTTTAGACACTTACGTTACATTCTCTAGGCGTTAACTTACGCAAGTCACAGTCGCTCTCATCGGAACTATCGCTGTGTGAAAAGTAATAGTAACGAGAGTCGCTGCGGCGTGCATACAAAACGATAGCTACATAGGTTCAATCTATCAACGCATTCGTAGTAACAATAAACATCACCTAGCCGAGACACGAACCTCGAGATGCTAGTTTAGATAAGAACCGATGCTCGGTAGTGCAGGGCGCGGCCGCACACGACGCCAGCGCCGCTCCGTGCATAACAAAAGCGGCAATTTGGTGGCACAATCGGACCATATCTCGTGGTTGAATATTATAAATATTTATGTTAAATTTTCATAATAATGTGCCGGAGATATTATGCAGTTTGTCGAGTGCTTATTGTGATTAGATTTTGTTTAATACGGAAAAGATTAGTGAGCTAAGTTGAGCCCGCAGAGTGGAAACTTGTGAGCGGTTTTGTCGTAGCTTTACCCCTCCTAATATCATAAATTTGGTTTAATATTACCTATGTTCCATTTATTTCATTGTAGAGGTATTGAAGTTAGAGTAATTTCCTAGGCTGTCATTAGAACTTTTAAAAGGGGAAGGTGTAAGGTTTCAAGGGTTTCCAGTATTACAGTAAATTTATGCTAATGGGGAACTTGGATGTCCATCAAAAATGATGTGATCTTTAAAAAAATGTAATTGTAAAAAATTGTGTTAAAAACTCAATAATTGCGAGATTTTAAGTACAAATTAATCTTGACCACAGAAGTAATTAAAAGCTTTTATTTTTCTTTAATTTCTTTTAATGTGCAGTTTCGGTTACTCACTTTGTCCTAGAATTTTTATAATTTCTCTCAATTTAGTGGCTATCGAACGTGTGATCATAAGCGATTTTCATAATTGATTATTTGTAGGAGATAAAACTGCGTGTAACTTACATAAATGGGAAAGACGAATAATGTGCAAATTTTATGTTACTATAACAACGTTGTATTTAGTTATATAATTTACGCAACTTTTGCAAGTAGGCTGGTTGCATCATTTTAGACAACACGTGCCTACACTATAAAGCAGATAAGTTATCAGCATTATCATGATTTTATTTAAACAACGGGGTTATTTTCCTCTTAGGGTGACGTAATATTTCTCTCGTACTCAAGTTTAGTCAGCGGTTTTTTTGCAGTAATATAATAAGTATACTATTGAAGCAACTTGTATTCGGTAATGTTATAAACTGGCTGTTGTGAACAAGAGGATTTTCCATTAAAATCTCCAATACACATATTTTTTATTTGACATACCACTTGGTAAATTCAACCACCTTTATAAAAATAATGTTTTAGTTAATGACTGTAAAAGTGATATTAGCTAAATTTAATAAGCAACAAGCTGGAAAATTTTGAAATGATACTGAAATTTATGAAAACTATATACTTATATGAATTTATTGTCTCCTTGTTAAGCTTCTGATAAGCCTTCGTGCATTTGTTTCAAGCCTCATAATATTATATAGATTTCAAAATGACAAAACATTATTAAATTAAACGAAAGCCTAAGCTTTCTTTATAATATCTTCAAGAATCAGCTAGTTTAGACAGTACACACTGTAAGTTCTGTCACTAACAGTCTACAACTCGTAAATTGACTTTAAAATTGCAAATATATAATTTTACAGCAACTGCTATAGCTACTGCAACAGAGCTAGATGCACCATTTAATCTGCTGTATATTTTGATGACACCATTTAACATAGTATTCGATTTATAAAGATCTCAAAGTACATATTTTCAGGCAAATTCCGGTGGCCGATAATTCTGATTTCAATTTTAGATTTAAATTGAAAATTACATATATTATACGACAATGATACATCTGTTATTTTGGTAATTTTATAGGAGAGCGTCTAAAGATTTTCAGATTGTTTGAGTTAAAATTATTATTATTAATTAAAGAATAAAGTATGTTTTAAATTAACATGTGTTGCTGAAAAAAATTCTGTGAAAGGATTGACACCCTACAAATGTGTCATTGTTCATTACATATATATATATATAATTATATTTATTAATTATATTATAATATATATATATATATATATATATATATATATATATATATATATATATATATATTAATTATATTTTATTTATGTTTTTATTATCAAGTTACAATTGACTTTATTCTTTTTTTACTAAATGCCACAAAAATCACATCAACTCATAAGATAAGTATCTTGTTCCACCTATCTTAATTAGTATTTCTTAAATACCAACTAACTGGTAACGTTACAAGGAACTGATGTTACTGTCAGTCTTCTACTTATTCATTAGGTACAGTATATATCTTTTATCTAATTATAGAAAGTATAAAATTAATAAAAAAATTATTATTATGAAAATTATGACAGAGTAATCATAAAAATATTTAATTAAAGGGTATTGTCTCAAAATTGCTTAGTTATTATTCTAAACAAAATTCTACTTTTTGTGTAAAAATTTTCACTTATAATTACTAGTATAAACTCAATGTAATAATTTTTTCTTTGTACTTGGTACGAATTTCACTAGTTTTGTTCAATAAAATATAATTCACATAACCAAAATAATTAAAGAAAAAAAATCTAGAAAAAATAAAATGTGTTGGCCCTTCTTGGCACAATAATAAACGTAACAATGGACTTCTTATACCTATCAGTTTTCAAAAATAGAATCTTAGAAATAACTGTACTGTTTTGGCACAATGTTGTGATGTATTAATTAAGATAAATGTTTCTTCTTTCGCCCTGTGATAGCAAGTTTTGAATTATATGCGGGTTTAAGTGTCAAATAATTAATATCAGTGCTCGTATTACGAGTATCTTTACGTGATTTGCGTTCAGAATTTGGCGTTGTCTCAATTGGAACTTTTCTCCGATTCACTTCTTTGCAGTACGTAGTCTTATATTCATAGGTTTCACTGTTCTTCACAAATGGTATCATTTTGACTTACGTTAATTTCATGGTCTCGCCGTTAATGTCTTTTGCCGTATTCACCCCTATATCGTCAGTGCCTTCACATCAATAAAATGATCGTACTTCAGTTCTATAAATTTGAAAGCATTTCCAGTTTTTTTTACATTGCGTATTATTTGCGCGTACTGACTTACCGCATAGATTGGTCCCGATTTCTTAGCCTTTTTCACAGCTTTTTCAATTACAGAATGAGCATTATCACATTAGTTCTGGGTGTGTCCATGGATGAGAAATTTATGAGTCACCGAGTTAATATTAAATGTCGATACGGCGTAGTAATACATCGTTAGTATAAATCTTCAGTAAGTTAAGAAAAAAATAGTTAAATAGAGAATACTAACTATATATCAACAGATTTACATAAAACGCATATTCTAATAAATATTTACCTGTTTTTTTCCTTACCGCAACAATTGTCATAGTAAAACATTACGTTACAGTTAGGATGGCATTCGGCGGAATGTTCTAAAAATGTTAAAACATGCGACCCGATTTCTATGGCTCCACGATTGCCCAATTCTTCATGTCAGAAGTAGCATGTTGTGCTTTTTTGTTAACATTAGTGACCTGCAGAAGAAAGTTATTAATTTGATTTGTGTAAATTTATTAAAAAACGATAGTTTTTTATTAAATTTTTCAAATGGTATGAGATTTCCGTAAAGTTGTAGCAATTCAATTTAGACTTGTAAAAAAACGCCGAGGTTTCTCCTTTTGGCACTGGCATCACGGCTTGTAAGTCGTAAATTGCAATGAGACTGAATTTGTTAGATTGCTGGCAATCTTTTATGTCTTGAGCCTTTTCTTTCCTGCTCAATTTTTTTTTCTTTCATATGTACCTTAAAATTTCCTATAAATGCCTTTCTTTCTTGGTCAAATGCGTTTTTGTACGCTACACACACGTCACACTGGTCTTTTTTCGAAAAAAAAGGAATATTAAATTAAGTGTTAAAAAATCGGCATAGTATTTATATTTTGCTGCAGTTTTGCTGAGAGATTTTCTTTGCTTTTTATAGTATCTGTAAATTTTGGCTATAGTAAGGCCACCATCAATGAATTCGCGACTAGTGTTAGCTCTGATATAGTGGCTTTCTACTGAAAAATCGAGTTGATGTGATTACGTACAGACTGAGTTACTTCTGGGTCTTGTTTACATATTTCCCACGGTCGTCGGTGGGAACTATTCATGAACCACTACTTTTCCTTCAGTGACAATTTGTAACAAGCAAAGTGTTCATTAAGTATGTTTTACACACTCTTGTAGTTTTACCTCTCAATAAAAAAGAAAAACAGCAATTTGGTCGTCTTTTCAAGTGATGCATAGAAACTTACAGAATCGTCACACATGTTGATAAATAGCCACGTTGTCTTTCCAATGAAGATAAATCCCAAAAAATGTCAAAAAAGCTTGCGCCTCTCGCTATCAGTAAATTTATTTGAACAAGACAATCGACATTTATTTGAACAGTAGACTTCACCTCTTTGGCCTTGACAACTTTTCCAGTACGAGAAACATATTGCTTTCTGGAGTTTCTCAACCGTTTAACTTTATTTTATTTCATTTTTTAATAGAAATTGAAGATCTAGAAGAAGATGAACCAGACGAAGAACTGGAAGATGTGTTAGAGGAGGAGCTAGATTAAGAGCTGGAGGAGGAACTAGATGAAGAGCTCGATAAAGAACTGGAAGTTGAGCTAGAACTCGAATTACTTGATACAAGACGCTTGCGTTTTTTTTTCTTGTTTACAACAAAACCATTATCATCACCAGTTCCAGCGAAATCATTGTTTTCTTCAAAATCTGGCAAAGTAGTAAAGGTTCCTTTGAGCTCTCTTATTGCTTTCAAACATAACAACTGAAGACTTTTAACACACGATACTTTTTGCATCTTTCAATATGGGTGACGGTGATAGTAACGAAAAACACTCATCTATAAAACCAATACCTGAAATTTATTTACAATAAATTTATCTTTTAGGTATCATCCTTTGCAATAAAATGTTAAAATAAGTATGACTAGAGCACGAAAATTACTCACCAGTTTCATTAGATTCAATATCTTTTTTATTTAAAGTAGATGATGAACTTTGTCCATTTTGAGATCAAATTCTCTAATCAATGATGGATTCAGCGGTAAAGAAATTTTCAAACTTGCTGTAACAGAAAAAAAACATTAATTCACAAGCAAGACATCGAATCAAGATATAAAAAAAAATCAGACTTACGAAATTTTTTCACAGTTTCTTGAGGTTTTTTTAAACCGTTAAACACATCATCTTGAATTGAATCATCACAACTTTGAATTTGTGGTTCAAAAGTACAAATTTGTTCATTGATTACTGTAAAATATTTGAATACATTTAAATCATAAGCAGATTGATCAAATAATAATCAAAACTATACAATGATTTTGTCTATAACTTACGGGATTGAGGGGCGAGAGAGATATCAATGATATCAAACATACTTTTCTCTATAATCACCTTGACATGTCTTTGAGTTTGAGATTAGGTGGTTCGTTGGGTTCAGTAAAATGAAATGTAATTTTTTCAGCAAGTTTTTTTCGGCCTCTCCTGATAATAATTGTGTAGATGGTTCGTTTCCTTTTCCACTTTACTTATTTCTAGCAGGCTGAACATTTACATATCAGACTTCTTTTAGATCTTTTGAAAAAGGCGCAGAAATATGCCCCTCTGTGGCATTTTAACCACTCTTAAATTGCGATTACTAGCCATTATAAAAATCCATCAAATTATTTTAGTGCGATTCTGTAGACTAAAAAAATTAAGCTCTCAAGGCAAACAATGAGATACCTGGTAAAACATACAATTCATAGGAGCGTTTCCTTAATTCCCATTTTTTTGTACTTAAAATTATTAGCATTAAATGCAGCAATACATATTTTAATCACAATTTTAAACACGTAACACTTTTGCAAACAAATGAAATATTCTTAATAGAGATCTTCATCTTAAAACGAACGCCGTACTCTTATACTACGTCACATGCAAAATATTCCTTATTTACAATTGAAGTGAATACACACAAATTAATTATTCGGCATTGGTGATGAGCGTGATTATGGCCGGCCGTGTTAAGGCGTGGCGGGTGAGTAATGGAGCGATCAGTTTTAGACTAGAAGATCTCCAGTTGTGATGAACAAATGTGATAAGTGGTAATTATATTGACAGACTAAACAGTTAAGTCATAATTAGCAAATAGGCTACGAGAGCTACATTGCCATAAATTACAATTACGCCATTGTTGTTTTAGAAATTGAGTTCGCTTTAGTGCTATAATGGCGCAAAATACTTCTATGCCATTGTTGCTCTATAAGTTAATATCGTATCTAGTGCAACATTGTCACAAAACTACAGTTGCGCCATTGTGCATTTAAGAATGAAAAAAATGAATATCATAATTACCTTTTTCGTTTTAGCACTTAATACACAACCGAACGCAGCGGGGGGTCCCGCGCAATTGACCAATGGGTTGTCGTTGCACCCTTTTTCGCGCCAGTGCAACAACGACATTGTCGCCATCTAGTGCAGGTTTCTTGAAGTAAAAGAAAGTTATTCTAGCACGAAACATATTGACCCTTTAGAGATGTTCTGGCATTATCATCTCAATTTTGCATTTTTTGACAGTTGTGCCATTGTAGTACTACATGTGCGATATTCTGTTATTCTTATCACTAAATTGATAACGAACAAGCGAACGAATTGAGAAAACTTTCATTTCCACCACAAAATGTTACATGAAACAAGAAATTTAAATCAATTAGGTTATGCACTGTAGTTTTTACCATGGAACGGAGTTCGTGTAAATTTTGTAGATTGTTCAAATCCAAATTTATACGTATCTTTGAAAATTGTTTCTTGTATTTGGGACGCACAAGTAAGAGACAAAATAGTAATTTCATTTTTCACTTAATGGTAAAGTTAGGTACTCGTGCATTACCTGCGAGAAAATTTATTACAAGTTAACAAGTATTTACCATTAGGGGTGATTTCTTCGCTTTCAAGGAAAGTGTTTAATATTTTAAATGTAACCTAAAACTACGTAGAGAAGATAGTAAAAATAAATGCTTAAGAACACAGTTTCTTTTACATCGTAAAATTTATCAGAAAAAATGTCAATTATATAAGACAGAGCTTTTAAGGTTCTTCTTAAACGTTTCCAACTAATTTTAAGTATCGAATACGGTAATAAGTCCACGAAATGTTTATATTCAAAAGTCGGCCTCGCCTCTCACGGTGGCAAGGGCTATTTTCGTCTGTGAGAGGTGGAACCTTTTCATGTCTTTTATTATCGAGTCCATTTTTTGTTTACTCGGAATACAAAAAGCATTGTGTCCTCCGAATTTACTTAATTGTGAATGCGCGTGGGTCAGTGAGTTGCTTGTTCGCAATGGTACTGGTGTTTATTCCTGTTTACGATATTTTATTAAATAGTATTATTTTATATCATTTGACAAAATATTGTCGATAGTAATAATGTGTAATATGCATGTGTAGCGTGATTGACATTCATATATGAGAATGTTTTAATAGTTTGGTTTTAAAATTTATTTCAACGTCACTAATATTATAAACCTGAAACTGTCTTTGTTTATTTGTTATTACTAACACAGTAGCTACTGGAACAATCGTTATCGAATTTGGCACAAATATAAACTGTATTAGGTACCTGTAGGTTATTACTTTACATATGATATTGTCCTAGAAAATTAAGGAGTTTTTAAGGGAATAACCAAATTTTATAAATATAGCGTAAAACAACTAACATTTTTTTTCTAAATAGTTGTGTTATTATACGTTTATATATTTAATTATTGTGTCAGCTAGTTTATTCATAACGTTCAATAGTAGTAAAAACTTCCTTGAAAGCAATGTTTTCTAAAGTATAATTTAAAAAAAATAGTGCACACCTCCATCTCGCCCTAATAATTTAAAGGTAACAGGATATCTCTGAGATCGTTTTTTAAAATTAATCTTTTGAAAGGAAAATGCATAATATTAATCTTATTTTGAAAACCATAGTTTCACATTAGAAAACATAATAAGACAGTGAAATTAGTTAAAGTAAACTATGGGTCAAAATAAATATTTTGGGACGCTCAACACAACTACCTAACAAAAGGATTAAGTTCTGAAATGAGCTACTCTTTATGTAGAAATGTTTCAATGAAGAAGTTTTCTTTAGTTGCGTTTTGACCTTCGTAGCGCTTCTTATTTTATCTTGATAAAATTATGCTATAGATAGATACTTTTAAAATATAACGTATTCTATTCGGTTTTCTTATCAATTTAAACTATTTTCATTAGAATTTTTATTTCTTAGTAGTATGTATCTTTTGCATTTATGAGTCTTTTTTCTTTAATAAATTTAGTACGTAATCCAGACCTTAAACATTTATTTTGGAACCGAATATTTTTAGATTTTAATACCCCAGACTACAAGTATAATGTAATACATATATCGCGTAATTTAGTAGTTTGTCAAGAAAACATGTTATTTCAATTGCTACTTTGTTATCCTATTGACAACATACCATTGTTATTATAAGTGTTACCAAGATATTAATATTGTGAAAAGTTATAAATAAAATTTAATCTGTTACCTTTTTTTGCTGGATTCTTTGACTGTATGTAAATGCAATTTGTTGTTATTTATATAATTCTTTTAAGAATAATCCCGTTGTTTTTTCGCCAAGCTTGTATAGAAAGTAAGATTTTTTAAATGCTTCGTGCCTTTATACGGTTCATATTACTGTCAAAATTTCTATTACGATATGTCGCTCAGTATTTTGGTTACCAACGAATGACTAAATAATAAAGTGTGGAGCAGTAAAAGTGCCAGCATCCCGGCGCGTGTCGCCGCGCGCGCCGTAATTGGCCCCGCGAGGCTGGCGAGCCGCGAACGCGCGACCGGCCCAGCCAAATATTAACAGCAGTGCGTTTAGAGCAGCTAGTAGCTACATGTGAGATGCGCTCTTCATGGTTTCAGAGGTTCCGTAGCTTAAAGTTTATATTAATGCAATTAGGATCGATACTTGACTTTGTTATTATTCGTTCTGTCGTTCTCGTATAGCGTCGTAGAATTGAAAATATTTAAATTTGAAATCAAAAAAAGATAGAAGAAAAAATGTTTTTTTGTTGATATAATATGAGTAATAAAAAAAGCTAGTAATATTTATGTTACATAATTTTTTACTTCGAAGTATAATTCATCATCCCATGGTAGGGTGTAAATCGATTCACAGAGCGTCACGAAAATGTATGACAAAAGTAACACAATGGTGGTGGGGAGAACGCGCTATTCTATTGTCGAGCGTTAGTACATACACTTGCTACATGATGCTTTTACCGGTGTAAATATAATGCCTATTTGGTAACCTAATCTCAAAAAGTATAAATACATTAATTAGTGTTACATTTAGAATGAAGAATTTTTTTTAGTTAACTGATATTGAAATAATCTTATAAATTTGATATATTTATTTAAAACTGTTTTTTGCTTGTTTTCTTACTATTACATAATTTGTTGTTTGATTTAATTGTAATTTAACTGATTTGAATTCAGTGTTTTAATAGGTACGAAACAAATAAACTCGCTGATTTACATTTCACCGAAAATAATTGGTAAAATAATGGAACCGGATATTAGAGGTTGGGCATATATACTGCCATACGAGTACCAAGTATTTACGTGGAACAGATTTACTAACATATGACGTTAAACAGATTACAAAATGCGCAGCTTTCTGTCTCTCTTTTTATTGACTCAACTAATATAAGAGCAAAAGAAGCAAAGCAATGATGGACGTACGTATCATCGTGTAAATCCCTTCTAAGGAAAGAATGAAACAAAGAATGTTCCACGTAACAGGCTCATATTCGTAACATGTCATACACTTGGGCAAGCTAGTATCTGATACTTTATACTTTGCTTCATACTAGGTATTCGTGCTTTTTACTTGCTTCGTACTAACATTTGGAGTGCTCATGTTCATAGTCTCTGAAGACTAATAACAAAACGTTTTAAAACAATAGTATAATAACCATTATATTTTATTTTTGTAACTCTTTGTTTAGTTTCATTCATTCAGATTTTTGGTAGACTATGGTAAATAAAATTTTATATATATGATAAATTATATTAATCTATGAAATTTGGCATAGTGATGTGGCATATGAAAAAATATGTCGCATCACTATGTCAAATTTGAAAATTGTCTGCCAAACGGATCCTGAGATAAACGGCTTTATAGAAAGATGAAGCGACATGTAACTTATATAATAAATGTGCAGTTTTTTTTTAATTTTGGGGCACCCAATTCTAATTACATTTAGTTCTAAGTCAAAGTGACTGCTGACTGCATCTTTCAGTGTTCCATTACCATAACATACCCTAAATCTAACACAGTCTTAATCTAACCTTACCAAACCTGTTCCTGCTTCACACACTGCATCTCCTGCTAAAAGTATATAAATTAATCAAATTGCTCGACAGTCTCTTAGGAATATTCATAATGCCCAGACAGTGTGATAAATAATGAAGTTAAAATTGTTATTAATCACATTGCCCGATTCGACTTGTCACTATTCTTCGTACATAACATATATTAACTTCCATGACGACTTTGGGTTAGTTAGGTGACAATAGTCCGTCAAGATCGAGTGAAATTACAGCAAAACTAAAAGTCGATATCTCCCAGTTACAGCCATTATAATAGCGAATTTTGCGTGATGAATATTTTCAGATACGACATAAGTATGTAAACTTAGTCAACTGAAGTAATGTGAAATTTCAAATTTCTAATGTTTTATTTGGAATAATGATATTTTCAAATAAAATTAATTTTCTATGAATATCAATTGTCGTACTTTCTTCATTATTCTCCTTAAAAAAATTCTATTGTCTGAATTGTCAAATGTTTTTAGCGTTTTGTAATGAAACAAGGAATCTTTATAGTTTCGTCATATGCGTCCATCTGTCACAGTCTCCCATTTTGTCCAATTATACGCTTATCATGTTCATAAAAAAATGGAATTAGATGTTTCTGAATATTTAATATTTTGTAGAATGCCAATTATATAATTTATTGATATATTTTTTACGCACTACGTCATTGGATAGATATTTTAAAATGAAGCCGAGTTCCGTTTTCGGTTTTTAATTTTTGAGTAATATTTGTAATATATTAAGCTTTAAATGAACGGTTCCGAATATGACCGATTGGGGTTTGAAAAAAATTAAAAATGCTAAGTTTTGATAAAGCTTCGTATTTAGTCTTTTAATTATTCCATTTAATTTTCGTCACCTATTGTGGGAGTAAGATAATTACGGAAATCTGTTTTATTCTTGTTCGGAAACGCGCCTAGGCCGATTTTCCTTGTGTATAAAGGTACCGTAGAGATATTTTTGATGAAAATCCGTTTTTTTAGTTAATGTGTTTAGTTCGTATATTGGTTTAAGCTTGCGAATTTAATAACTTACACTTTAAATGGTGTTGTTTTAATTGTATTGTTATAATTAATAATATTAACGCGTCAAGAGCGTCGTTGTTTAAAGCTTACTCGTAATTATTACAAGAACCAAAAACTTAAAACATAGAAAACGTAAAAATAAATATCTATATGTATGCTTTCCAAACAATCCGGTTTTTCTTGTGGTGTCTTTCTAGAAATAGAATGTGGATTAGGTCGGATTATGTTCTCCGGTAATACCTTTCAAACGACGCATAGTTATATTATTTTTAAATTACTTATTGTTCAATTTAAATTATAAACGTTTCCCTAAACTCTCGCCTGAGGTATTCCATCAAAGCTACTCACGGACTCGACATGAACCTCGTATTTATTAAATTGCGTTTATTATTTATAAAACAGTTGGGCGGCGGTCCCGCAAGTAACGGTTTCGTAATATCGGGGGCGCACTGCGCGCATCGCGATAGCGACGGGTAATTATTTACGCAGCGGATAGCGAAGAGGGTCGTCGAGTGTGCTCCTGTCTGATAAGTATCCTGTTACTGATAAACTGTTTTTATTTAGTGTTTAATTCCAAGCGGAGCAGCGCTTTTCGATGTATTATTGGTTCGTTATCTAAAACATGTGAGGATGCGTGCCGTTCTGCGCGCCGTTTTGACTCCTATTTGCATTGATGTGGAGATAACGTTGCAACAGTTTACCCTTGCAGTTTAATCATTGGAATGACGCATGCGCTTCACGTTCTGCGTCGCTTAAATATTGTTCTTTAGCTTTTATTCGCAGTTCGTCCCGTGTTTTCCGAGGCAAACAGCACAATGTCTCCATATTGTTTTGACTCTTTTTTATATAATAATTGTTTACGGTTTATTCATTATCTTTATTCTCAACGATTTAGTTATTTATTATTTATCTCGTCGAGTACAGAACTATGCAATCCGATCTTCTAACCTGGAAACGCTTAAAACAAGCGATCTATGATGAGTAGCTTAAGAATGTTTTTGCATAAATGAAAAGTTCTTCACTTAGTCCAATTTTGAAAAAGAAGACGACTTATGTCAGACAATGAGTAATAATTAATATTTTAGACCATTGATTTTTTAGATTTTCATGTCGTCTATAATACATTTATTTTAATGCATATTAAAAGTAAAATTCCAAAAATGGACCTGTTCATTACCTACACGTTTTAAAAAGATATTAGTCCATCAATAATATTGCTGTAATAAAACCTAACAAGTACGAATAGGACTCCCGCTACGAATGTTCTTTACACATTTAGTTATTTATAAACATTTAAGGGTATACAGTATTAATATTAAACTATTTACTAAAAAATATTACCTTGTAAATAAATTGTTTACTATATTTTTACAGGCTTCAAAAAATGGCACATTTTTAAACAATTTTATTATATAATACAAATATATTCCCTATAAATATACAAACATACTCCCTATACATATTTTACACAGTAAATATACATTTTAAAATATTAAGTTATTTTTGCGCTTACTTTAAGTCACTAATGTGGAGTTTTAAAGAACTTTGTGTCTGTACCCCAACTGCAAGTCATAAATCGGTCGACTCGTATGGTAGTAGAGCCCACTTAACTGTGACAATTTTCTTAGTTCTTCTTAATTTCATTATAAATACTTTGGATGGTGACACGTAACTCTAACGGAAATGACCATTTTAAAGCTTCATATTCTGTCAACGGATCCTTCTCTTGAAAAGTGTTCGTGACATATTCCAATATTTTTGAAAGACCTATTAAAAATACCCTACACAATGGGTATGCGAAAAAAATCATTCCACTGTATATATGTACAAGGTTCGCGAACTAAAAAAAAATTTTCAAAGATTATATTTCACGACTTCGTAGATGTTATAAATATATATAGTCAAGCCAAATTTTTATGACACTAATAACTTACAAATAAAAGGGTTGTGACATACAGACGGGAAAACAGGGAAATAGACCGACATCAAGAAATTATAAATTTCCTAGTTCGACTAAAAAAGGTCAAATTTGGCTAAAAAGGGTCAAGTTTTTAAAAAGTTATGGGTAAAATAGTGAAGTAAAATAGCCGAGTTCCTGTATATCTTTGCTTGAGAAGTACAAATGAATCTGGTAGAGCTTTTAGCTTAGATTTATTGAATATACTTATCTCTATTGTTTTATAAAACCTTTAGAATGTCCTCTTTCCATAGCTTTAGTTGTTAAAGTAAAAATATCTGTTATTATTCTTCTCGGTCAAGTTCACTGTTATAATAAGGAGATATCGACTTTTAATTTTTAATTGATTTCACTCTACCTTGACCGACTATTATCACCTGACTATACGGTCGTCGCGAAAGTTAATATATATCGTGTATTAGAATGGTGAGAAGTTGAATCGAGCAATATAATTAATAAAAATTGGAACTTCATTACTTATCACACCGTCTGGGCGTTAGGAAATTTGCTACGAGACTATTGGACAATTTTACTAATTTATGTACTTTTTGCAGGAGCGAAGTGCGAAGGTGCAGTGTGCGAAGTAGGAACAGACTTAAGGCTATGTTACGATACGTTAGGTTAAGCTTAGTTACGTTAGGTAATATTATATTAGGTTATGGCAGATTAGGTTACGTTAGGTTAGATTACATAATATTGTTCTGATAAGGAAATAATTTAATAAAACATATAGTTTTATTACTTCCCTGATATATGATGAACATTATTAATATTACTCAATTAAGTTGATATTTGGAATACATATTATTATAATGTCCGTCTATTTTGGGCGTGTTTCAAATTACCCGGGCATTACAAATAATACCCACTATATAAATATATTACTTTTTGAGAACTGTCCTAATTTTTATGGATATTTATATGGTTATATATATATATATATATATATATATATATATACATATATTTGTGTGTGTGTGTATATATATATATATATATATATATAAGTGGTTATTCCATTTAAAAAAATTGTTGACGTTCTGAAAGTCACATTTTTTACTCGATCGTGACGTAACTTGGTGCAAAGTAGTTTGGATAAAAATTTAGTTTATGAATAGATAAGATTGCTTAAATATAGCGGAGGGCAGGTCCATCACGCCGTTTCAAAGTGTAAAAGGAATTCATTAAACAATCATATTGCAACAAAAGTATTTTTAAAATTCTATAACATTTGTCTAAAAATTGTTTCCGTCAGTTTCCAAAAAAATGCATATGACGTTTGTTCATCTTCCACTTTTACGGCATTTTCATACAAAGTCATTTAATTTTGAAAAATATTTCTTTGATGAATATTTCTTTAGTACATTTATTTACGAAAATCTTGCTTTTTAATTAATTACTATTTAATTTTTACCAGGTAAAAATTAAATAGTAATTAAAAAATATAATAAATAATAAACATTTTTTTACGCATTTCTTTTCATTAATCAATGTATTAATTGAAACCTGGAGTTCTGGATAACTTAGATGCAAAACATTTGTGTTTTAGATAATGTTAATCGTTATTATTTTTTAACAATATGAACAATATAGGTAATCAACAATTCCACGAAATTCACTTTTACAAATGACCTTTACCGTCAGCTTCATTTTTTATCACATACATCTATATAGCATATAAATGAACCAACATTTTAAGATTTTTCAAATTACTTGCAAAACAAAATATTTCAAAGCCAAGCCCTTTGTTGAATCAAATTAAAACGAAGTTTTCATTGGAGTTGCGAAACGTTGGAAGTAATAAACAGACTAATTTGAATAAAGAAATCGCCTATACGCAGTACTACAAAAAAAACCATAGTGAAAAAACCGTCGTCGCTCAGTGTCGTTCTTTGTTTCCTGAGACAGGTTTTGTGATGTATGCTGGGAAATAATTATTTTGGGTTATCTGTCCAAAACAAACAAATATCACATTCGACCAAAACAAATAACTATCACATTTTTTGTAGATTATATTTGTGTCTTTGTTTACGTATTTAGAGGCATCTTTTTAGGATTCCGTTCTTAAAATAAAAAAATACTACTACTACTACTAGCCAACGCCCACCCTTGGCTGTTGAGCCATTTGGTGGCGCGCCGACCAGTATAGATGAACATCTTTGAATGGGTCATCATCGTCCCCCTGGCGGTTGATTCCACTGCAATCCGGCAGGTGATCCGCATTCATTAAATCGTGTCCGCACAGAGGACATTCAGAGGTTGGGAGAACACCAATGCGGTGTAGGTGTGCTGCGAGGTAGTCATGGCCAGTCTGCATTCTGAACCTGGCTACGCTCACAGCTCGTGGTAGTTTGTGGTCAATGGGTCCGATGGTGACCAGACTTTCCCATTTTTTCCTTACGGAAAGCTGTGTGAGGTGTTGCCTGCCTGTCCGGTCAATAGCCCTGTTGATGATGGCCCTCATGCTCTGTAGCGAGGGCATACAGGCAGGTTGAGCCATGGACGCGCCCCTTTTGGCCAAGATGTCTGCCCTCTCTTTTCCAAAGATGTCGACATAGCTAGGGATCAATTGCAATATGAGGTGCCATCCCTTATTTGCCAGAAGTTCTAGGGCTTTTCCGGTCTCGATCGTTCTCCTGCAGTCTGTTTCCGTATTGCGGGACAGGTTTTGGATAGCCGCTTGTGAATCAACGAAGAAGACTGCTTTAGGTGTTGGGGCTATTTTGTTTAGTTCAGCTGCTGCCGCTTGTACAGCTGCTATTTCTCCATCGTAGTTGCTCTGAGGGGCTCCCACTGCTAAGAATCCTTCAAACTTAGAACTGTAGTAGGCAGCTCCGGTTGCCCCTGTTTCAGGGATCGATGATCCATTGCGTGTAAACACTTCTGTGTCTCTGCCAAAAACTGAGGGCTAATTTCTCTCTATGGCTTTCCATTGAACTACATTTGGTTTGTGCCTCCATAGCAGCAATGGGTGTGGATTTAGGCGCTCCCGTTATTATCCTAAGCGCTTTGTTCTGCATGGTATCCAATTTACTGAGGGTGTTACGGTTACTTGTGGTGGTCACTTCACTCCCGTAATCAAGGACGGGTCTGATATATGTCTTGTAGGTGGTAATCAACACATTCTGGCTTGCACCCCAGGTTGTGGCTGTTAATTTTTTTAATATCCCGATTCTTTTGGCTGCTCTTTCCGCACATTGTTCGATGTGAGGGCGCCATGTTAAACGTTTATCAAGTATAACACCAAGGTACTTAGAGAGGTTGCTTTCCTCCAACGCTGTGTTTTTGTAGGACAATGAGATGCTGGGTATTTTGGTAGAAAGCGTGAACAATTGGAAGGTGGTTTTCGTGGAGCCTACTGTCATCGAATTTTGAGTGGTCCACAATTCCAACCTTTTGAGTGCGTCATTTAACGCTGTTTCGAGAGCTATAATGCTACTGCTCGTCACCCACATGAGCAAGTCGTCCGCATATAGTAGAGCTTTAATACCGGGCGCTTCTCTGACGGCGTCAAGTACATCGTTGACCATAATATTAAATAATGTGCAACTGAGCACAGCTCCCTGTGCAAGGCCTTGCTTTTGAATGCGAAACTTCGACTTCCGGTTACTGTATTTAACTCGACAAAGTTTTTGCGACAGCGATGACTTGAACCGCTTGAAAAGGTTTCCAGATATGCCGTTTGTTGCTAATTTGTGTATGAGCATTGGCCTCCACACGGTGTCATAGGCGGCCTTGAGATCCACCAAAACCGCCAGAGTGGACATCTTTCTTTGGTAACCGTCTTGACGTGTTGCGTGAAGTTTACCACATGGTCCATGGTACTGCGGTGTCTTCGAAATCCGGCTTGGGCGTCATCGAGTACACCATTTTGTTCTATATATTGGTTTAGTCGAAGGGCGACCATCTTCTCTGCTACCTTGCAGCTGGCACTAGTTAGGGAGATTGGCCTGTAACTTTCGGGCTGTTCCGGTGGTTTATCCTCTTTCAGAATTGGTATGATTTCAGTTTTCCTCCATTGCTGGGGCACGTGATAACTCCATGTTAGGTTCACCAATGACAAAAAGGTTTTCTTGGCTTTATCTCCCAAGTTGACAATGAATTCCGGATAAATTTCGTCACAACCTGCAGCTTTCTTTAGTTTAGTCTGGGCCAAGGCCAATTCCAATTCCTTTCCTGTAAAAGGCGAAGTGAAGAGTTCGTGTGTCTTTTTATTAATGCAAGATGGCACTGGGCCTTTACATAGGGTCTTTTCAATAACCCTATCCCCTCTCGTTTTGCTGATCTTGTCATAATGTTTGCACAGTGCATCGTAAGGGTCAGTGACTGGTCTGTTTGAGTACAGAATAGGGTTTTGCATTGTTTTAGAGGCATGGTTATTTAGCCGGGAGATAAAACGATGTGCTTTTAAGCCATCTCTCCGATAGTCCAGGTCAGTGATGAAAGACTTGAAGGCTAAATGTTTGGAGGTTTTTACTTCTCTATGTAATTCGGCCTGGTGTTTTCTGAGGCATATCAGGTCTTCCTGGGTCCCTGATCTTTCTGCTATTTTACGTGATCGATTGCGTTTCTTCTTCAGCCAGGTAATTGTTGCACTCAAGTAGGGTTTAAATAAAAAAATAAAACTCTATCACTTCCTCCTACATTCTATATCACTTGGTTGACCGACCCTTTGTCCACCTATCAAAGTCCTTTTCCTTAGAAACAGGTTGAGATATTAAATTAAAAATAATATCGTGTACTATGACCCATAGCCTTTAACTGCTGTAAACATTTCAAGTCTTTTGATTCACGAAAGAAATAGATATAGCTTTTTAAAATTTATTTTTTCTTCATTTTTACCATATGCTTACTCACTGATCATTCAAAAATAAAAGCGTACTTTCGTTTCGGTAATCGGCATGATGTGAGGTCTTATAGCAATCGGCATAATTTGAGGTCTTATAGCAATCGGCATAATGTGAGGTCTTATAGCAATCGGCATAATGTGAGGTCTTATAGCAATCGGCATAATGTGAGATCTTATAGAAATCGGTATAATATGAGGTCTTAGAGCAATCGGTATAATGTGAGGTCTTATAGCAATCGGCATAATGTATGGTCTTATAGCAATCGGCATAATGTGAGGTCTTATAGCGATCGGCATAATTTGAGGTCTTATAGCAATCGGCATGATGTGAGGTCTTATAGGAATCGGCATTATGTGAGGTCTTATAGGAATCGGCATTATGTGAGGTCTTATAGCACAAGTAAAGGGAAACATCCACAAATTAATGATTCCTTATTATCTGTGGAATTATACATTTTTTTGACCCACGCGCCTGTGAAAGTTTATTGTATGTACTATATTTACGTTCTGAATAATAAACCTTTATAAATAATTTAATAGAAATATTACTAATCCTTAGAGCGTGGATTTATTGGTTTATTATATTCAGTGATCTTTTTTTATATGGATTTGGTTATGAGTTAAGAGCGTGCCCCTAATAGTACTTTTTGTTAAATTTCTTCCGCCATTATTTTTAGCCACCTTAAGGGATTCAAATAGCACGGGGTTAATATTTGTTATGTCTCAATCTTCCTCAAAACGCAAGTTATAGAAGGTGTAAAATATACAAATCATTATTTTTAGATTAACGCGTACGTACAAACGGATTCATGTAGGGCTATTTTCTTTGACATTCATAAAAAACAACTAATATACGTCATTAATAGTACTAGTTAACTAGTTGACGTGAGTAATGCTGGTTCTAGTTATATGTTGTAGAACGACATGGGATGTTACAAACAAATACATGTAGGGGTACTTTCTTTTACATTTATAGGATTCAGCCAATACATGAAATTAGCAGTACTGTTCTAGTTCTCTGTCATAGAAAGACATGCTGTGTCACAAACAGATACGTGTATAGCTATTTTTTTACATTTATATCATACAGCTAATATATGACATTAATAGTACTATTCCCGTCTTCTGTTTTGAGTGACGTACAGTTTACAAACGGATACATACAGGGCTATTTTCTTTTACATTTATAAGATACAGTTAATATATGACATTAGTAATACTGTTCTAGTTCACTGTTGTAGAAAGACATGCGGTGTTACAAACGGATACATCTAGAGCTATTTGCTTTTACATTTATAAGATACAGTCAATATTTGGCACAGTAATACTATTCTAGTTCTCTGTTGTAGAATGATATGCTATTTTACAAACGGATACATTTAGATCTATTTCCTTTTACATTTATATGATAAAGCCAATATACGACATTAGCAGTACTATTTTCGTCTTCTGTTTTAGAACAACATATAGTGTTACAAACGGATACTTGAAGGGCTATTTTTTTACATTTATATGATACAGCTGATATATGACATTAATAGTGTTATTTTCGTCCTCTGTTGTAGAAGGAGATGCGATGTTAGGAAGGGATACATATAGGGCTATTTTCTTTAACATTTATATGATACAGCCGATATATGACGCTAGTATTGTTTAG
Source organism: Druceiella hillmani (assembly GCA_039881145.1). Classification (NCBI taxonomy): domain Eukaryota; kingdom Metazoa; phylum Arthropoda; class Insecta; order Lepidoptera; family Hepialidae; genus Druceiella; species Druceiella hillmani. Next base: position 2,901,736 of record JAYKKI010000118.1, read on the forward strand.
TTATCTGTTATAGAACGGCGTAGGCGTTAAAAAGGGATACATGTAAGACTATTCTGTAACATTTATATGATGCAGCAGATATTTAACGTTAGTAGAACTGTTCTAGTTTTCTGTTGTCGAACAACATGTGGTATTATATATTTAAAGTTTATTACCTTTTAATGTAATCTAAAGAGAAACATAAAGAAATTAGCACGTTTTGGTGGATCTGTAGAATCGTGTGAATACACTTGTCATTGCAATCACTACCGATTTCTTGACATGTTGATCTTGTTAATAATGCTTGATGTGGTAATATATGTTTATCCTTAATTATCCCAAACTTGTTTTAACAGATGAGTGAGACATGACAATTTATTGCCTATTTATTTCCACTCTAGTAATTTATGACACCCGTTTTGGCACTAACAAACTGCTTTGAATATTATAAGACGCAACGAGCTACTGCTAGGGAGTACGATCTTTAAAGTTTTCGCAGGATGTCATCAGACGAACTTCGCGCTGAACTGTAAAAGTTTGACCATCAACTATAAGATATTTAGACTCTATGGCTATGTTATATATGCTGTATGCTGTTATTCCAACAGATTGAAAAAAAGTGCATTACTATTCAATATTTGAAATTGGTATAAATCGCACTGTCTGCTAGAAATAAAATCGATTTTATCGAAAATTTGTTCACCCAAGTATTCCGAATTGGATGTTTAATTGTCATGACATTCGGATATCCTGTCAAATAAGCAAAAAAAATTATCGATATACGAGCTTTTGCCTGCAGCTTCTCTGTTTTATTTGTTTTATTTTTACGGCAGAGATTTTCTCCAGTACTAATGTTTTCATTTCAATAAATTAAAGAAACATCTTACGCAAAATTAGTGCGGGAAGTGGGGAAGGGAAAAGAGGTGGGGGGGGTGTAGCTTATTTTTCCTTGGTTCAAAGTCCTGGTCCACCCGAGGAAACGGGTAATTTATCGGAAACAATATTTTTTTATTGAAAAAACCATTATTTCCTGATGTACGGGATGAAAAAGTACATTGCCTTTCATGTCCTGTTGGTATGCCTACGCTTGCGCACTTTCACCTTCATCTTGGGTATTCAATTTGCAATTCGTCTTGCTTTTATACACCTTAGGATGCATGCAATTCACCATCTACATTTATTTGCCTTCATCTACTCAGGTTTGAACAAAGGATGAGTTTGAATGTTAAATCATCAGTGATGCAAATTAATGTCAAGAATTTTACGATAAAAACGTGATGAACGACAAATTAGATGAAAATTCTAGAAGACGAATTATTTGAATTAAGGAAATGTTTTTCGTTATCCATTGGTTCAGCAATTTTTTTTCATTATGTTGTATGCTTTTTCTTTTTCATCTCCTATAGTTTTATTATATTTTTTGCAGATACTGCCAACATGCTGAGGATTTCGATTGGGGTTGGAATTTTCATAGGAATTTTCAAAAGGATTGTTTCATGTCAGATATAGGTTTGATACCAAAAAAAAACATGTCCTTGCAGTTCAGAGCAATAAATAAAAAATATTATAAACTACCTTATGCATGCCATTTAATATCTTTAATAAAATAAAAAAAATATAAAGATAAAAAGTAAAAACTTAACTTTTAAATATATAATTACACAAAATTTAAAATTATAGCAAACTGATGCATATAAAAAAGACAGTAAGTTTATACTTACATCTTTCGAAGTATTGCCTATTTTCTCCACCACCACCTTTTCTCTTCATAACTCTTTGATGTTTGTTTGGAGACGTATCACTGCAAGTTGTTTATCTTGTTTTGAATAATTTTCATATCAAAACTGTATTATTTGTCTAAAGCAGTCAAAGCGTCGTTCTCTGTAATATCTGTGCTTGTAATGCCACAATACTTGTTAAATTTGATAATATCCTATAAAGTCCAACGCTCTTTTTTATTTTTCACCATTTCGTCTCATTAAACGTACGGAGAGTTCTACGCAGATCCACCGGTTCCGGACCAACGTACATGCGCTGTTGTTCAATTACTCCTAGTTGAAACGCATGCGCTATTGCATGGTTTATGACGCAATATGCATACATCATAGTAAGACGCAAATTGGAATTGAAAACACACGAGTATAGATATACCACATTATGTCCACTTGCCGTATGGTTGACGTTTTGAAAATTTTCCAAATTTGTAGTTTCAAAAACTATTTTTGGAGGGGGAGGGGGGTAGTATTGTAATGGTGGAATCCCCCAACACCACTTTTCCTATGATTTCAAGTATCATGTTTCTAAATCCAAACCAAAATAACTTATATCTTACCTTAAATAACGCTTACATTTTAAAATTTCATTTAAATGAGATAAAAGTTCATTACATCTTAGCTTGAATAACACTTGCATTTTAAAATTTAAATTAAATGGGATAAAAGTTCATTACATCTTAGCTTGAATAACACATGCATTTTAAAATTTCATTTAAATGGGATAAAAGTTCAGTACATCTTAGCTTGAATAACACTTGCATTTTAAAATTTGAATTAAATAGGATAAAAGTTCATTACATCTTAGCTTGAATAATACATGCATTTTAAAATTTCATTTAAATGGGATAAAAGTTCAGTACATCTTAGCTTTAAAAACGCTTGCATTCTAAAATTTCGGTTGAACAGGATAAAGGTTCATTAAATCTTAGCTTTTGACCGATTACCGTAGCAGTTCCGATAATTTCAATTCTTCTATTTTAATTCGTCGAGTGCGATATTACTGCTTGAGTGCTAATAATTGAATTTCAGTGCCTTTGTAAAATATTTTATCAAAATATCACTTCAATTTTTAAATTATAACTTAAACATTATCTTCAAATGAGAGTTAAATTCAAATCGGTTGTGGGTAAACCGAAAATAGATAGAGATGAATCGTTCCATAGAAAAAGTTTGAAAGGGATAAAACGAAGTCTAAATTTTAATTTAAATTATTCAGTTAGGATTATTTTACTAAACATTCCAGTCGAATCGGTCCAGTAGTTTTGTACGAGTATGATACTCGAATGAATGGACAATAAACAGACAGAAGATTCGATTCTGTAGTATAGTCCACATATTTTTCAAAAATATCTTTAATGTAGATAACGCAGCATTTAGAGTTAATATATATCGGTATTACGAAATAATTGAATACTGTTTTAATGCCCATTTCTAATACATATTCTTACAAAAATTGTATATTTTTACTAATATTAATTGTTAGCATACTGAAACTCAGACTGAAATAAAATTTATGTCTCTTGACAAAAAACGAATTTCCTGAATGTTTGAGAATTTTATCGAAGATTTTATGGAATAATAAATACGTGAAATATTCTAGAAGTGACTGGCAACTTTGTTACCAAAAATCTGTTTAAATCATGCGCGTGCATTAAACAGTCATGTTATTGTCATTGTCATAGTGATATTGATTTGACAGTTCGAGATCTGCATGTTAATTTTTGTTGTGTATTTTAAGACAATGTTCGTTGTATTTGTTTATTACTCGTGAATATTTTTTTAAATTAAATTTCGTTTATTTATTTAATTTTTTTAAAGGTACTTTTATTATTTTTAAGAACCAGATAAGAGATAAGGCCCTAAATATGTTCGATACAATAATTTTCTAAGTTATGGCAGAATTTAGGTAAATTATCTTCTCATTATACATATAGTCTTTATTAGGCCATAAGTAACTTAAATAAAATCAGTCGCGTATCATAAAACGAGGATGCGACTCGTTTCGGTTACGTGTATGTCCGTTTTTAATTTTTGTTTTAACGTTACAAAACTTTTTAATATGTCGATAACGGTCTTTTCTTGTAGAAGAAATATTAATTGAATGCAACACTATAAAATGTCGTGTTAGAGACTAATAAATATTCACTCACCATTAACGTTTGAACGGCTACCGTGTAATGATTGTCTCAATATAAGAACCGGGCAAAAAATATTCAAAACGTGAACAGTTTAAATGAGTATACCAGAACAGGTTATTACTGAGTTTGTAACTGTTGGCTGCGTCACGTGCTTTAAGGAATTACTAAGCCTGTTATGATAGATCAGGGGTCATTCTATTCTGGTAACGATACGTTTTTGTATTAAAAAATGTTATGAAGTGTTATTATATTTACTGGTTTGTTACCCGACTTCATGTGGGTTGTGTACACATGTAATAATAACAATTATTATTCCAAAAAAAGAGGCACAAGAACTTGAAATTTAACTGCGTATTAGTTTATCAGATAATTTATAATGCAGTTTATTCGTACCAAGTGTTGTTAGATACATTAAACAAAAATAATTTAGTTGTTACATTTCTGCATATTACTGTGAGAAAATTAGGGGACTCTGAAGGAAATAAAGCATTTGTAAAAATTTAAATTAACAATGCTTTTTTCATTACAGTATGTTATTCACCAATAAATCAAATTGACATTGTGTATAGAAACATGCACACTGTTGGCTTTCGCAGTTGTCCAGACCTCATTAAATTGTCGATGCAAGTTAGCCGTTTAAAGTTCTGCTTAGAACTGTTGTACAGCTAAAACTTTTAAATTCTCAAAATCCATATTAGAGAGATGCATTAGAGAGGTGGGGAGATGTGGGCGAGGACACATTTTAAATAGCTTTGTTCAATATTTCACAAACGGAGTATAACCGTGAAAAATGAAAACGAAATCTTAATGTAATTTTAAAAGACCTATTCAAAGATACGATAACATTTTCGCTTCCACGCGGCACAGCTAGTAAGATAGATTGAAAATGAAATTAGTTTCTACTTAGTAAATGACATCTTTATCTAATGGAAATTTGTAAGTAGGTATGTTACCTACTTACAAATTTTCTAAAGCATGTAGTTTTCAGAAAATTTGAAGCGTAAACTTAAAAATTTAATGCACATAGATCTAAAACTGACTATGGACACGTTGTAATATAAATAAACCTGAATATTTACATCTGTGTAATGATATTTGAAAAAAAGGCAATTCTCATTTATGTATTGTCAACTTGCCATTAAATAACAAAGAATAAACTTATTTGTACCAACATAATTGCGAAAATCTCTTATTTTGTCACTCAATCAAATAAACATTTCCCAGTAAAAACGAGTGAAATTTCGAACACAGTTAGATAACTTTTTAACAACTTTTTTGTATCTATAGAATCCCATGAATTCTCCGCCCGCATGTGCATAAGTCACAAGTCTTAAAAAAGTGAAAACAATTACAGTTAATCTTACGAATTTCCAGAACTTATGTTCAAATTGGGGAGAAGTGGAAAAATATAAAAAAAGGAAATCGGCTTCTATTTATTTATTATTTGTTGTTACAGAAAGTTAGAAAGTTATTTGTTACAGAAAGTTTGCTTAATATTAACTTTATACTTTACAAACTACTGAATAATATAGTTATAAATCTTAACAGAACAAAACTTTAAATACTTATATTCTCGAAGCCGACATCCTACGATAACTGCTGGCACCTACATGATAATGAAAAAAAGGAATAAAAGTCGCAAGTAGGTCTATTTTAGACCGGTTAATTAAGGTTGTATTTTTAATTGTTAAAAATCCTAAACTACCCATCGATGGGATTTGGGTGTCACTACTACCTATTAAAAAAATACAAAAGAGGGAAAATGTGTGTAAAAATAACTATTTAAGTAAATTTTTTAATTAGGATTTCGGATCCTGGAATGAAAAAAAATTAACCCTTATGGGATCATTTTTATTGTCCGTCTGTCGGTCAAGATCCATTTTCATCAAAACGGTCGGAGGAATTAAATTGAAATTATTAATATAAAATAGTAACATCTGCGGTCCTTGTGAAGAAAATGAAGCTTCTAAATAAGTACAATAAAGGTATATTCAAATACCTCATATTTTGGTACTGACTCAACGGATTTGTTCAACAAACTTTCCATTCACCTACAATCTTGAAATTTGGCACGATGGAAGGTCTCATATAGCATATACCTTGCATAGGTATTCGTGGTGAATATTGTAGACATTATATATTTCAGAAATTGTTACATTGCATTTAACTATAATGATTAACAAATAAGAAGCAATAAGGTTTTCACGTATCAATATCTTCAATACTTCCACTATATAATGTAAATACATAAATATTGTATCTATAGTCCATTCTTTAAATTAAAAAAAAACTAGAACTTATAAAACTAGAACTAAACTAAAACCTAGGCTAACTCGTTTTTCCTGGTATAATCTAATCCAATATAATCTGACCAAACCTAACTCAAGCTACTCCAAATTAATCTAAAGTAATTCAACCTAATCCAAGATGATCCAATTCAACCTAAATTAACCCGACGAACCTAATCCAGCCTAACCTAACCTAATCTTGCTCAACCTAAACCAAATTTAATAGTTTACTAAGCCAAGCTTTTGCAGGTTTGTCTTTTCTTATATTCGAGTTCCACTTATTTTGTTTATTAATATATAAAATATTCTGTTTACTAATATTATAAATTAATTTGTTTTCTAATATTATAAAAGTGAATGTTTGGATATTTGGGTGTTTGTTAACTAATAACACAAAAACTATATAAAGAATCCCCGACAAAGGAAACCGGCGAAAATGGTCTTGGCGTTACAAGAATGGCACGTGATTTAAAAAAAATTATATTTCTTAGAATATAATAAACAAAACAATTCAGAGATTGGCGTGATTACCAATCGAAAAGAGCAAAAAATAAAATACAACTTTTAATCACGGTACAAAACAAAAAAAATATCTTCATACGTGCATATATTATATTTTTAATAAATCCAGAATTATTAATAAGAAATAAAAATAATAAAAAAGATCTAAAGAAAAACAGGATAGCTTTAGAAAGGAATACAAAAGATTAATTGATACCGAACGTTTTACTTAACGTTTAGCCCTTGCCTTCAATTAATTAAAAATTCACCGTTAACTGATTTTCCGTGAATTGTTCTTAGCTTAGCTTATTTTATTTTAAACCTTAAAATAATTGAGCCCAACACTATATGAACTTTTCCTAGTCTCACCTTTGGCATGTACATAGTACGTGGGGCAGAGTAATATATAGCCTATATGTAGTTTCTCGGGAAAGGAATAGTAAAATCATGGAAAGTTTGTTTGGTTGTTCGCTAATCAGTCACTCCTAAAGGGCGAAACAGATTTTAATTAAGCTTGGTATGGATATAGATCATTATACAAGTCAATATATAGACTACTTTGAACCCAAGAAATAGCATAATTTCTCGGTGTTTTTTCTCAAAAACGAAAATTTTGTATCGCAATATACTGATATACATAACGTGTGTATAATAATCATATGAAATTATTTGTAGTTAGATTTTGCAACATTCACATTGAATCAGAAACAAAATCCGCCGACCTAATAAAAAAATCACGCAAGTGTAGTCGCGGGTAAAAAGCTGCTTGTTTATATGTTTATTTTTTTATAACGAAATTAAATCCACATTTGTGAGAAGTCATCAAATGTCTTCTCACGTTATTTACGATTAATTACACTATCTCTTTCATTAATACGCTTATCACACATTAAAACTTACGCGAAACCTCCCGTAGATCTTTAGCCGCAAGAATCAGTACAACGCGATATCTATTCAATCTTAAACCGTAATTATCGTAGAGCCACTGTATCTACGTGATATCTAGTAGATTAAAAACGAATTACGAGATAGCTAATCACACTTACTCAGCCACGTGTGTGGCGGCGGCAGCCATTAACACGGATACTGGTCGCTGTATGGTGGTAATTGTAATTGCAAATATACTCGTCTCGCCACTCAAATCGCCTGTTGTATCTGATGGCTCATACTCGCCGACATGCAGCTCCCATATCTGCGTCAGTTATCGGTTTTATTTCTCTCGTATCTGAGCTTTGATCGAAAAAATTCCAGCGGAAGTACAAGCTGTTAGTATTTGTCTTGAACACTTTAGTGATCTGTTAAAGGTCACTTGTGATTGATTTCGAGAAATTTGTGTCGTATCCGAAATCTACTGTAGTTCTCGGTTTATCATGTTGCCCTTTTAAATATAAAAAAAAAGACAATTTTTGTATCAACGCTCTTATTTTTGTAGATTGAAAAATAGGACCTGTACTATAAACGTGTAATTCCTATGTTTTACCTGTTCCTTTATTTTAGATGCTTTTGTTTGGACTCCAGATTATATAGAACCTCCTTGTGATTGCAGATAAAAATTTGATTTAGAATTTCTCTATTTTTATATCTATTTAACATAACGATGAACTTTTCTGTTTTTTTGTTTATCCGCCTCATGAAGTATAAATTTTTTGAGCAACTTTGTTCTGCAGATGTTATGCAAAGCGCTTAAATTGTTTTGAAACTGACATAAATTCATGCTGATGGTGTAACGATAACTTAGAAGGCTTAGCTCCTACTAATTTTGTTTATATTTTATTATTATCAACAGAAGTTGTTTTTGAAGCAACTGAATCAGCGATTGAGCCTTGTATTACCTGTGGTGCATTTTGCTGACATTGTATGTTATCTGCACTGGAATTCATGTGTAAATCTAACGAAATTTAAACATAAAAAAAGAAAGGTAAATAAATGATTGATGTTGAAAATGGGACACCATAGCTTCGAAACAAAATATGTTAAACCAAATATAATATCATACGAATATATTTAATTTCATACTAAAATTATCTTGATGTTTCTATATGAAACGATGAAAAATTGAGGCAGTATAATTGTTTGTATATCATTGCAATATATAGTTTCAGAGAAAAGTAAAGTACTTAGATTGGCCTCTGTGACGGCACTGTATGTAACGTTTTTTTATGTTTAAATTGGGGTCGAAGATATCGAAGCATTTGAGTATGGGGTGGTTTTCAACGATGTAAAATTATATCACATTTTCAACGGATTTATTATATAAGTACTCATAGATAGAGTTCCATACAAACATAATGTAAATAAAGTTTGTACATTTAAGGATAAGGTGGGTATTTCTTTTAAACTATATATAAATATTAATTAACGTTTTCATGTTTTTTGTACCTATAGAATCCCATGTATTCTTTTCCTGCATGTGCATAAGTCACAAGTCTTAAAAGTGAAAAAACTGAGAGTTAATCTCACGAATTGCCAGAACTTATGTTAAAATTTGGGAGAAGTTGAAAAATATAAAAAAGTATGCCATGTCGTCTAACGTACTATATTTCAAAAGCGTAAAATTCTCAAAAACTAGAAGATCCGGTATAGGGTCTAGCGGTCTAGATTTTCCGCAAACTTTTTATTATATTTTAAAATTTTTTTTAAAAATTCACTTTAGCAGTTTTTTACATTAAAAAAAGATTGAAAACAAAAAATATTTTTATCAAACTTGCCTATTCCAAAATGTTGAAAATATGCAGGTTACAATAGAAATTAAAGTTAAATGGGGTCACCAAACCCGTCTGCAAAGAATGGTAGGCACATGGTAAGATTAAAAGTTTATCTTGATTTTACTACTATTAACAAGAATGTACGACAGAGTAAATAGTAAGTCTATCTTTATCCCACAAGTTTCTACGAAACAAAAATTTGAGTATTACAGTAAATTCATCCATAATAATAAATTCAGAAGTAAAGATTATGACTTGAAATACGTTGGAGTATTTCAGTCAAGGCATAAAGTGCTAACGAAACTATGTGTATATGTGCATGAGTATTAATTGTAAAAATATGTTTGAGATTAGGCGCCGATAAGAAGTGAGTGAGTGAATCCAAAGAACCAATACAATACACTGATTCACTAATATAAATCACTCGCTTGGAATCTTACTGACTCATTTCACTCTTTCATCGATTTGACTTACGTCCTGCGTTTGACTCTATGACTCATTGATTTACCTTAGTGAAATTATTGTCCTTTGGTACGCATTCATTTTTCATAGTAGGTACATACGTTCTATTTTATAAAGAATTACTAAGAGTGAAAAACACCTTATTCATTATGTATATCTACTACACGATACCTAACACTTGTAGTAGTTTACAAACCCACTCGAATTGTATTACAAGGAGCTAGTGTTAAAATTAGTAATATTTGCCGAATACCCGTGTTTAATGTTGTTCGATATCAATTTTGGCTTATTTTAATTATTGCACATTTGACTATCGGCGTTCACTTCCTACATTAGAATTTAATAAATAGGAGCAGTATTGCGTATCAAAGTTAGCCATTCTTGATTACATTCATAACAAAAATAACTTTAACTCCAATTCAGACAACTAAATTTTAATAAATTTATCGTTGTATTTTATTGTGAAAAGATTGATTAAATTGAAAAACAAATTATGTCAATTATGGAGACACAAGAAGCATGGATTGACACTGATAACATTGCTGTTATTTGAAATCGAAATTATTAAAGTTGTTTGTTTGTTACAACGTAGAGCGATACGAATAGACTTTTATTATTACCAAATAATAAAAGTTAACCAACCATGTACAGGAAAATTTATACTGAAAACTACAATTGAATTGGATAACACAAAATCATAAACCTAAATCCCTAACGATGATAGAAAAGACGCTTGAAGGATGTCAACTTATCCTGAAGAGTGGTGCCATAGCAACTCAAAAAACCGTTACTGCGATCATGAATGAGAAGAAAACAATACATTGGGTGTTGAGCAATTAAATAGGAAGGTAGAAAGTTCTTAAGAAAGAAGTATAAATATAGATTATATTCTAGTCGTTTGCGTAAAATAGTTTAGGATTATTGTAGTAGTAGAAAAATATTTCCTGATTGCATTTTGCACCTGGTGGTAGGTTCAGAGTTGTGTAGAGATTTCTCGGGGTATGAAGTCGAATATTTGGTGCGTGTTAAGTTATTATGGAAAACAATTATGCAAAAAAACTATGGAATCGTCGCTCACTAAGATAAAGACTTTTAAATTTATAGTCTTTATCTTATTGCATGACGATTCTGCAAAGTTGGACCACGGTGCATAAGGAATCTATTATTATTTTATAATGATGAATGTATTATAATAATATTTTAACAGTGCAAGGTAGAAAGTTTGAATTATACCAGAAATGCCGTTTTATCTTATTTCATCTATCCATATTCAAGAATCTCTTCAATTTTTGATCACGTGTTTTTCGTAAATTCAAGGAATTGGCGTAGAAGCGTTTAGAAAGTTTTTTGTTTTGATGTTTTTTTTTAAATATATGGCCTAGTTAAAAGGCGCACGTATAAAATTATGTTAGGGAGCAGACTTAATTTCTTTGACTTTTGTATCTTGGACGGAGAAAGAAAACTTTTTTCGAATGACATATTATTTTACCGGTCTACTAACTCTGATTACTTTCTCAAATATAATATTTCTTTACCTTTCATTCACGGTAACTTAATATGATAAATAAATAAGAAAATAAATTTAAAAATTCTATAGGCGAGTGTGATTATTAACGATGGAATTATAATTGGGATTATTAACAATGGAAACAAAGACTCTAGATATAGCTTAAATTGTGCAGAGGTTTTCTCGAAGAAAAAGTAATAAAAGCAACAATCGCCCAACCTTAACCTTATAAAATTACTATGGAAACTCTGGACGAAAAAGCCTCAGAAATGTGTTTATCCTTAAAATAAGCGGCTTAAAGAGTGTTATTGGAAATTTGGACGAATATATGATGAGCTACAATAGATAAATTAATAAATTTAAAGTTGTTTCTTTCAGGAAAAAAAATTTTAATAATTAAATTATAGTTTAATGGATACATGGTTTTGTCCTTAATTAGCATAATTAAGGATAAGGGCATAAATAAACATTTAGTAGAGTTAGGGAATAAATATTTTATTTAAGTTTCTTTATAGTGGTAGTTTTTTTTATTAAGGTTCCTTTTAAATCAAGGTTAGTCTTTAACGTTATATATGTTAAAGCAGAAGTTGAAACTTTAACATTGAGTATTCATTTGTTGTTAGAAAATGTTGGGAAACATTCAAATTTGATATTTATTTAATTTTACTTAGATATTGCTAATTATCAAAATCTACATTCTGGTGAACGTAATGACGATTTCTCGTATTTGTGAATGGTATAAAGTTTTCCGGTAAACGATGTAAAAAATAAACTTGGATAATTTTGGTAATTCCGTAATAGAAAAACCTTTACTACAGAATCACTCGAAGTCTGCGTAAAATAATTTTCTGATTTCGTTTGTTTCAGACATATAATACGTATAATATATTGTGTAATTTATACTACTTTTAGCTTACGATTTATATAAATGGATTTTCTTGTATATATAATAATAATATTTTGTGTGGCAGGTAGAATAAAAGTGTTTTCTATTTCATTTTCTTTTGAAAAAATAGTTTGCAAGAAATTTGGGTAAATTTTTGGGAAATTACTAGGGACCTCTTTTGAAATGTAAAAATATCTTATTTATGCTTTTTTGAAATATTCCTTTTATTTTTGTCAAACACGGTGTTGTGATGTCATTACTTGATGAACAAATTTTGGTATCTTTTTAAAATGTTATCAAATCTTTTTTTTTTAATTTTCAGAAGACGTTTTAAATTATATAGATGATGTTTGCATATAAGTATAATAATTCATTTCTCAATAAATATTTCAGAAACCATCGCTTTCTCTCTACTTATCGTGAAGTTTAAGAATTTTTTTCATAATATATGACTCATTAGATGATACTCCGTGTTTCAAAATTTGATCCTGGTTTAGGCAATGGGGTGACTGCAAATGGGATTGAAATCTAATGGAGGAAACGCTTATTTTTCATGAAAATATTCCTGGATTATGCGTCATAGTAAATTGTAGATTGCGTAATCGTTTTTAAAGGAAGCTTAAATGAAAGGGTAAAATGCGAAGTCATTATTCTAAATTTAAAGATGGTTTTAAGAGGGGAGGTGAAGTATCTTAAAAACAACTACACTAACTCTCTTGCTATGTCATCTAATAATGGCCACACCGCACACTCGTTCCATTTGGGATCTGTGCGCCTCGCGCCGTCAGGTTGTCGCTGATCATGATTACGTCTGTCAGGAACGTTTGCAGGTGGGTAAACCTTGCCGAAGTACATATATCGTGTATATAAATGGTTCCGACCGAATTACGATTTACTTTCTAGCGGTTACCATTCCAGGTAAAACTATAATTTGCTTTCGTATTAAATAAATGCCAGAAGCAAACTTTTAGAATAGGCGGGATCGATTGGAAACCAGGTGTATTTTTAGTGACCAACTATAAGAGTAGAAACTTAAGATAATCACTATATTTTACACCGATAAAATAATAAAATTATAAATGTAGTATAAGGATAAGCTCTTAGCAATTAAAAATAATTATTAAGAAACAAAGAATATGAATAAAAATATGTATAAAAAAAGAAGAGAAGAGGAGCAAAAAAGTCTAAAAAATAAATTCATTTCCGCTATACACGTGAACGAAACCGCGGGCAAAAGCTAGTGACTAATAATGTTATAGTCTATTGTCTGAGTAATAAAGTTATAGTATATTTTCAGAGTAATAAAGTAATAGTCTATTGTTAGAGCAATTGTTAGAGTAATAAAATTATAGTCTATTGTTATAGTAATAAAGTTATAATTAGTTGTTAGAATAATAAACCTATAGCATATTTTAAGAGTAGGTAATAATAAATTGATTGTCTATGTAGTTACATAATAAATTTGATGATACACTGTAAACATAACATTGCAGTAGGTAAGGACAACATGAAAACGTGATCGGTATCACTTTCATGCATCTTATTTTCTTACGTCTAACGTTTTTAATTACTTTAATAAAGCGAAAGGAAATTAGAGCAGAAGTTTAACTTCTTTCGCGCGTTTCGTGGAACATAATGCTGATTTATAGGATTCCATATTCCAAAACGAAAAACGGAACCCTTATCGTTCACATATCGTTCTACCTGTTTATCTGTCTGTCACAACTGATTTTCTGAGACCGTTTGAGGTAGTAACGTGAAATTTGGATTAGCAATGGATCATATTAACCAGCATATTTAGCTAACGTTTTAAAAGAATTATAGACGGCAAATGATCCTCAAATTCTCTTTTTTAGTTTTGTATATCATATGTAGTATAGTTTGTAATAGAAACTCAAAAATATTTATTGCATTTTAAGAGGCACACACTCAGAAAATGTATCAAATTGTGCAAAAGAAATGTATCCACTCCTTATATGCAGCACTACTGAACCAAATACCATAAAAAATAGAATGGTTGAACATGACTAGATCACAGGAAAACCATAGCGATTATTCCAGTTCTCATAGTTTTTGAGAAATTTGAAAAATATCTAGTATAGGCAATATATTATAATACATAAAAATAAAAATAATATTTATAAATAGTTTAATTAAAACGAAGTATGTATGTATAAACACTCTTAGTAGAAGTTTTACTCTGACTTCACAGATTTTTTAAATATATTTGAGTGTTTAATATATATTTTAGTTATTACGGTTCTTTACCTCAAAATGAAAAAAAAACGAAATATTTCTAAGATCATACTCGTGTCCGTCTCGTACTCGTTTTTCACAGTCGTTTTTCTCAGAAACAATTTGACGTAAAAACTCGAAAATTGGTACAATGATAAAGCAAATCGACTCACATATATTTCAACACTCAAAAATATTAAAATAAAAATTGTAAAGAAAGTAAATAAACTAATAGATTTAATTTTAAATTTCATGGAAAGGATCAGACACTATTTTTTTAGAATAAATATAGCGGTATTTTTAAGAAACGATTTAGTATATAGAGTTATAATATTAGCAAACAAAGTTTCCTGAAAAACAATAGCAATGTTTTAAGTGCGCTAAGTGCATAGTAGCTTCATGGTATAAGTTCTATTCGTATTAAATAGGTTTTATTTATTTAATAATTCACTGCACCTACATCAACAAAATATTGATCACATTTGGCTGACAAATTGTCACGTGTAAACCGTTACACATACGATCGCGAGTCGCACGCAAACCTCGCTCACCCGGCTCGTATTCGATTACCGGATGTGGAAGCTTAACACGAGCTTTTGATGGATAAGATCCGTTTTATTTAATTTATTAACTGTCAAAATTACCACAGCAAAATTAAATTAAAAAGAAGAAAATATTTAAGCTAGATATAGATGCCGAGGGCAGTCACGCTATTTATGCGTGTTAGGCGTCACCGCGTGGATGTATTAATTTTTAAAATTACAAATTGAAGTTAAAGAAATGTAAATTTAATTATGGCTGCCGTTCAGTTTGACATATAGTTCCGACAAACAATTGTCAACAAGTGTATGATAAATAATTCTGATAAGCAGATATTTTATAAAGAAAACGGCATCTATTATTATTAAAATTATTTTTTTTTTAAAAGTGTGAATTCAAGACCTGAAATAATTTATGTAGGAACAAAAACAATAAAAAAAACAAGTACGTCGAGATATGTATTGTATATTATAAATAAATGACTCTGTGTGAAAACTTGTCAAGCTAAAGATTTAGTGGTAAGTAAACAATAATTTGTCTTTTCGAGTAATGTGAACGATGTTCCATGAGTAAGTTTGAATGAACTTAATTAGAACTTGGCATCCACTTGGATCTTAATTCTTTAATCAACGAAGATGACCGACTCATTTGTTCTTTGTACCCAAGTCAGTGCCTTTCATCGTATTCATGTTTTTGGTGGAGTATCGATGTTTTCTTTCAAGTTTTTTTAACTATCAATATTACGATTCAACTGCTTATATGTACACGTAGTTTCATAATTAAAAAAAAATTTAGTATATTTTATGGTACACCTGAAATGATACTCCTATTTGCTCTTCACTATATAACATACATATATATATATATATATATATATATATATATATATATATATATATATATATTACAAATATTACTAAAAAACACTGAATAATACGTACAGATTGAAAAGAAATGAAATGTTATGTTAACAAAAAGTTAACAATACACATTGTAAAGACATATATACATTCCTATAAAAACTACGTTCCATCAAGAATATGTTAAAAATCGATATCTCCCTATGCATATAAAAACTGGTTAAAAAAGTAAGTTTGTTTACTGAATATTTTTAAATAAAACTAAGTGCTGCCTACTAAAGATACGCTACTAAGTTAAAACAACAATTTTTAGAATATTTATCTATTTGTTTGTTGGTTTGTCTGTTGTCTGTGCGCACCTTGGTTGTGCTCGCTAATCTCAGCAACGGCTAAACCGATTCGGGTGCGGTTTTCAGTAATATATTTAGACCAGTTTGCGCTAACATTTAGGCTTCATTTCCATCGGCTCACAAATAAAAAAAATAAGTCAATTTTCAGTTTACGTTTGTTGTGCACGTCAATATCAGAAACGGTGGAACCGATTTGGCTACCTACGCCATCTATAAGCGTTTTTGTAATCTTTATGCTCAAAGAGTCCTGAGAGAAGAAAGATAAAAAATTTAAAAAAATTCTTGTAACTTTCCTTATTCCGAATTCCATGCGAACGAAATCGCGGGTTATAAATAAAAACCCGTATACATTAAATGTGAATAGAATTCGTACCGCGAGAGTTCGTTACCTCACATAGACACATATAAACATTTAAGCAATAAAGGGTATATAGTTATATATATAGTATAGTTATTATCACTATATAAATGTATTGCCTACTACATATTTCCTAGAGTTACTAATTCCTTAGTATTAATTAAATACGACTCCCTTAATTGTTTTCAAATTGTTTACTTACAGTTAAGAAGTTATAGGTGGATGGGCATTCTTGTTAATTTCAATTGCAACCTTTTAGATTTAATTAACTTTTTTAATGTTGTATAACATGTTGAAGACGCGTGTCATCATAACAAAAACTGAATGGGGCATTTACGAATGCATTTCGAAATATCTTTTCTTTAATCCCTCTCAATGAATATCACAAAAATATTTTTCTTTCCCAAATTTAATGTAGAGGAGGTCCATAAAAAATGGGAATTTTTAATTTTACATATTGGAATACTTAATCTACACGTTCCTGTAAAATTAAATTGAGAAGGTAGTGATACTGTGTCGTATGGATAGACAAACCGACAGACAGACTTAACGAAATTATAAGGGATACATTTTTCGCTATTCAGCTACGAAACTATAAATATGACTGGCATTATTGCAATGCACAATTTTTTCTTCAATTTGTTTACTAACGACTAACGGCTAGATAATTCCAACTGGCAGATGGCTAAAAGATTGCATCGCTCGAACCCGTACAAACATGGTAAGACTCGATCTCCGGCGAACTGATTGATCTTTATTCGACTTCAAGCTTAATCAATAATCATTAAAAATAATTATAGGAAAGTAACATTATTAAGTCACCAACAATACCTGTCACTGTGCCCCACGTCGATTCCACATGCGAAACGGCTATTAGCATAACCGGTCGCTTGCATTCGACCGTCTGTTGAAGGATTCAATTGAAATTATCAATTAAACAATATTTACAAGTTTCGATACATATCTGACGGTAGCTTATGTTTGGTGTTACACATCTTTTATATCTTAATTTAGAGAAAAGCTCAGATTTCAGATAAAAATTGGCGCGAGGTTCGCATGACGTTACGCTCGTTGTGGTTTGACTGTTATTAGTTCCTTGTATTGGCGAGGTGAAGGCCCTCCGTTTCAATTAACGATGGTTATGAAATATTTGGAATATGGATATCGCTAATTAAATTGAAGATTTAGATAACATCTTCGTTATACTATAGAATTAGTTATCTTTGAATTTAACTGTCACTTTTTAATAATGATTAACATTTATAAAAAAATTGTATATTAAAATTCATTCACATATATCTTCTTGACAAAGTCTCTTTTTCACTCTTTTTGAGGTTTTTTTTCGATATTTTATATTAGACTCGATATTATTACTACGCATTTTGGGCAATTATAGGAACGCATATTGTTTTATACTTAAAAGGGTATAAAATTATTAATTTCGCTTCCAAGCCTTTTTTACAAAAGATTACTTTAATAATGTTAAGATATACTTTTAAGCAATTTATAACAGTTTTTAAGTCCGAATTTGATACCTGTTAAATTAAGTCTTTTCATTTATCTGAATTTAAATCTAAAAAAGCTGTAATCTTTGACCAGTAACGTCACTTTTGTTTGTTTGCTTTGAGCTTTCTGTCCGAATAATGCCTACATTTATGCCTTTTAAATAATATACATTAAAAATTATAATAGTAAATAATAATTCCTGCTTTTATATATATGATATAGAAGTGAAATGATTTGAATTTCGTCCCACGTTCAATCGCTAAAATAAGTATTATTTTTAGTTTACTCAAGAAAAAAACTAATATTTAATACTAACAATAGTAAATTAATCCTATGCTTCCATACATGTACGTTGGTGTGAAAAGTAAATTCAAGTAATAATAACAAAAAAAAAACAATATTAGATCATCGTAAAGGCAAAAGTTTCACTTATTTTAAAGAATTCCGCAAACTTGCGTACAATGATTTCAATTTACTTTGTAACAATTTTATTTATTTACTGCAACCATAAGATTTTTTACAATTATAGAACTGCAATGTCTAAAGTAATGGAACGTACATAAGCAGACTCACAATGTAACCACAAAAGGAATCGTAAAAAAAAAGTACTTTTGAGGTGGCCTTAAATTTTAAAAACCAATTTGGTTTCATCAATAATACGTAACGTAAGTATTTTATTAAACCATTGAATTCAACATGCGTCAATTATTTATTAGTCATGTTTATACTTTAAAAAGGTAACATTATTATCCGGCGTAAACTCTGAAAATTAAACATCGATATTATTGCAGACTTATTTAAATATTACGCAGGTCTGCAATATTTAATTTCTGCTTTTATTTTCCCTTTTTGATTTAATAGCTGATATTAGGGTACTTTGGTGCGCTGCTTACGAATATATAATTAGATTTTACCCATCACCCTCAGTTTTTTTGGAAAAGCCCTATGCATAAAATCGCAGAAAAAGCGAAATTTACTAAGTAAAAATTTATATTCCAATAAAAAAATATTACATGACTCTAAAATATTATAAATACATTTAAATGACATTAATAAATAAATTATAAATATTAAATACTTTTATGGTATACTGTTTTTTTCACCGAAGCTCCGATGTTGAGATTTTCGCTTAAAAGTCCAACTTGAATCATCTCGTTTTAGTAACCAACAATAGTTTGCCATCATCTTTTTTTCCACCTTTCCTCACACCAACGTTCTATCTCTTTTAAATACTGATGAGATCTTTCGCCTTGCACTTGCATCTCCCACGTTATCAGGAACGTAGTCAAAGTGCGAATTAAGGAAGTGAAAATATCATAAAATAAAATATCAGTTTTTGATTAGGTAGGTACTTTTGGTACAAAAACTATGCTAAATAACTAAAAGTACTGACATGGATTTTTTTGGCATTTTTCCTGTAATTAGCACTCCAAAATCTATTAAAGCCAGTCATCAAGTCTGAAAGGGGAAAACTATTAACCGTAGACCTGTATTATGGTATGGCATAAACATTGCAGTGAGAGTGGGTGTACGGTGGCATGCCAGTTCTGCGCCGCTGATGGCAAAACTGCGTGGGGTTAAATCTTTATCGGATAAAACATATTTTAGTCAGGTATAATTTTGGTACAATAAGCAATATAATTATGAAAGTATGTCGCTGTTCATCGTGAAGTAATTTTTTTATAAATAAGTGTATACGTGTATTATACAATTAATTGAAATTTGGTCTTCCAGTAGCGGCTAAAAGGTTGAACATTATCAGCCCGAGGATAATATTATGTCTTACAACAACGAGGCCGTTGGGATAATATTTTTATCTTAAAGTTTAAATCTACCTCTAGTAAACAATACTCTTATTATTTCTCGAGTGCGAAATCTAGATCTCAGCGATTAGTTATTATTTAATCAACCACTTTGAACCTTGGCGTTAAAAAATGCGACCACATTTTTAAGTTAAGGTGACAGCCCAATTCTGCCGAGAATCGTGTCTCGTGGAATCTTTACATTCTGTCGGTATTCTATAGTGTGCTAAGAAATTTAAATAAACCTTCTTATCTTTCATATAGATTTACTACTTTGTCCGCTAATAATCTGTTTACGTTTTGTATAAAACAGCTTAAGCTCATCATTCTTACTTATAATATTTTTTTAACTAATGGTGAAGAAGGCTTCCAACTTTTACAGTTAATTTTTAAATTAGATTAGAGCTTTCGCGCTTTATTGATCTGGAGATGTTATTGTAAAGTCTACTCTACCAAAAGCAATGTATTTCATTTGAAAGGTCTTTTATGTACATAAACGATTACTATAGCTGTTATAATGACGAGTGGAATTTTCAAAATATATAAAAAAATCTACATCAAATAATATGTTATGAAAATTAAGTCTTCAACTAATAGTAAACGCTGATGATGGATCAGAGTTTTCCAAGAGGTAGCTTAAAGCAATATTTTCACTTCTTCCTCAAAGCATCTAAATACTTATTCTATTACAGCATGAGAGCATCTCATGCTTTAATGAAATAAGTAGCTCTGCTAGATAACATGAACTTAACCTGGAACCTGTTCCAACGAGGCTTTTTAATTTTTCTAAGTTTAACGGCGAGAGACCAACATTTTCAGCTTTAAATCTTTAGAACCATCATTGTGCACATATTGATATTGAAACACTCGCTTTTTGCCTTAAGCGGAATTTATGAAGTAAGATCATTCTAAGTTCTATTTTAAAACTTGTCCTATTTTGTTTGTTCTTTTCTCGCCGTAAATCATTTATTAACTGAATAATAGAACATCGAAAGCCGCGCTCTTTACATATGATAACAGAGATTTTCAAAAAATTTCTGTAACATTTCACAAATTATTGGAAAAAGAGGCGGCTTTATTAATTGTCAATCTAATAATTTTATTTATTTATTTATCACCTGTGAGAAAAAACAGATACAAGTCATAGTGGGATACAAATTGAGAGTTTTTCAAGAATTAGGTCAGTCAAAATAATATTATACGTACATATATCCTCAGTTTTATATAAATATTTCCATAATACATTAAATATTTAGAAATTGTATAATATATTAAATTAAATTATAAATCAAGTAATATTGGTAAACAAACAAACAATAAATATTTAAATCAGCCTCTCATTTAAAGTTCACTATAATAGTTATCAGAAATAGAATTAATAGTAATAACCATCCGAATTATAAATCAGTAATAACAATTTATAATAATATCGATTTGAATAAAAAGAAAATGTAGTGTCAATGCTTTCAAAGGACTAATGGTTCTATAGTATCCGTTTAACTGGCTGCATTGAAGTAACGAGCTAGCGAATGTGTTCAAAGAATGAAATATTGCGCCCCAATCATCACAAAACCTGCGTAGATAGAAAAGTGCGGTACTACGGGTCGCTCTACGTGGCACACGAAACTGCAACTGATTTACTATATCGGCGCAATCGTAACGACGATGGTAAATATTATAAAGTACAAACACAGTAATGAAGTAGTGTTGTAGTGTAAACACAGCCACGTATAAATTAACCATTGCCTACATTTGCCTATCGTTACATATTATGCCTGTCTCCATAATTGCATTAATTTTAATTATATATGATTATATATTTTGTGTATATTGAAAATAATATTTTAAAAAAATATTCTTGTTATAATTTCATTTTGATTAGTTTTAGCATGGATGTTTGTTGAAGTCAATCGTTCAAAAAGAGTCGAAAGCAGTGCCTATTAACATAATTCTACTTGTAACTAATTATTTTAAAGTAAGCGTAAACGTAAGTGATGTTGGCATCGATAGCGTAGATCAAAGTTCATGGAAAAATGCCCATTATTTTCAGTATGTGCTAACAAGCTTCACTTAAATGGTAATTATTATAAATTATTATCAAGGGGCACGTTCAACAGCATGGGCTCATTCGACCGCTGCATAGACGAGTGTTTGTATTAAAAAAATGGCCAAAATTATTTAACGGGATTTATGAAGTGCGTGTATCTAAAAAATCAGTTTGGAATAATATTCAGAAGTACATTTCCATGTTATAAAAAAAAATAATTTAAAAAAAAATAACTGTCTTCATATTCCTCTCCTTCAGCGCAAAACTCCGCTCGAATTGGAAATGCTTAAGGTCTATCACAGCCCCATTTTTAGACGAGTTCTAAGTTCCTCGTTACTTTTTCTTTATAATTTTCTATAACGTCTTACAAAAATGTACATAATCGTCAGGAAGTATGGTCAAGTAATTCTTGCAACATAATTTTGGACACTAGCATTGATTCTTCTTTTGGATAGCGTTTATTTTATACTTTATTATTTGTGAATAGCGAGGGCAAACACTTTAATTGGTACTGTGTAGTATTTTTCGTTGTCTCCAGGTAAAATCTGCCTACACAAAGATAGCTAAGGCCTCAAACGGTGTATGCTTTTTTACATTTTGTGTTGCTGAAGAGGTTGCTTTTCGGAACTTTGTAGCTCCTGTTGGCTCATGTTATTTCTTTTATGATTTTAGATACGTTCATATTTCCAAAAGCGCACTGGCTCATGTCAGTGGTATAAGTTAGCTCTTCCGCAGGTACATATTCCCTCAGATCTGTTGTTTTCCTTCGCTTGTGTAGAAAATAAATAAATGAAATTAAATATACTCACATTTAAAGTACATACCTTGACCTTCCTCCTCAATAATGAATATATTCGAATTCTACTGAAAATAAACTTAAAAAGCTAACGAAATTTATGTCTCAAACCAAAGCACTAAGAGCGAAGCATTGCGGATTAAGCGACGATTCAGTTCCGACTGACTGTGCTGCGAGGTGAGCCGCGGAAGGCTCCTCGAAGGACCATAATGTGACGTATAGGTTATTCGGGTATTAGAAAGAGATAGCTGGAGTGACTTTTGATGTCCTTTTAATTTTCGACTTTTCTCAAGCTTTTTATTAGAAATAGTCTTCTGTGCACTGTAAATCTATGCATTTTGTGAAGTAAATTTTGTCTCTTCGTAGACAGTGTCCGAGTATGAAAAGAGAGTTTGCGTGACGTGCAGTGGCCCGCCGCCTCCGTGATTCGAATGGTGATTTCGGTTGATAAACTCGTAAAAACATATAGAAGTGTAAATGTCATTTCCGCCAAATCTTTAGAAACTTTGAGATAAAATAATTTGCACGTTGCATATATTGTTGATTTTTTATCAACGTAGAATCAATCATTTCCCGTAATTTACAGATTGCCGAAAATTCTAAAAATTTGCTGTGTATCGCTAACGACCTTCAGTATAAGTGTTTATTTTAAAAGCACATTTCAATTTTAATCATATGCATTATTTTACAAGCACATTTCAAATTTAATTATGTATAGATATAAAATCTTACTACAGCTAAATTTAATAGCGAATTTACATAATATATTTATTTTAATAACTTTTAAAATTAAAAGAAAGGTTGTTTACTTGCGTACAATCTATACATGAAATAAAAGAGTAACAAAAATGTTTATATACGCGCATCACTCAAAAACATCTGCATTAGAATACCAACTGTATTAGAAATAATTATGTTGTAATACACACACACACACACACACACACAGACATATATATATATATATATATATATATATATATATATATATATATATATATATATACAGGCTGTCCAGTGGTAGATTTCAATGTTTGAAAAATTGTAAAAAAAAACTACACCTCTAATACAAAGTAGGTTTATTTTAACTTTATAACAACAAATGCGGATTTTATTTATATTATAAAACCACGTTTTCCTAATGGCGGCCATCGAGTCTGACACACTCTTCGAGTCTAGCACGCATGTTTTCAAAAACGCGTTTGCAGAGCGACTGGGGTATCCTACTGATTTCGGCTCGAATATTTTCTTTAAGTTGTGTCACAGTGCTCGGATTTGTTTTGTAAACAACGGATTTTAAGTATCCCCATAAAAAAAAGTCACATGGGTTTAAATCGAGTGACCTAGGTGGCCACGGTACGGTACCGTTTCGGGATATGTTTTTTTCTGGAAATAACTGCCGCGCTGCATACATGGCACATTAGCAGTTTGAGCTGTGGCCCCGTCCTGCTGGAACCATGCGTTTTGGTTGAAGAATGGACTATTCTGTAGTTCTACTCTGAAAAAGTCATTTAACATCTGGGCATATCTCTCCGAATTCACAGTTACAGTTTGGCCACGTTGATTTTCAAAGAAATAAGGCCCTATGATTGCAGATGCAGACATGGCACACCAGACTGTTACTTTAGGCTTATGTAAAGGCTCTTGATGCATTTGCCTTGGGTTGTGGACATTCCAGTAACGAAAGTTCTGCTTATTCACATATCCTACAATGTGAAAGTGAGCTTCGTCCCTAAAGAATATGTTGCCCACCCGGGTAGCAGTACGAAATCTTAACAACATCACCTCCGCGTAAGTTTTTCTTAATTCAAAGTCAGAATCGTGTAAATCTTGAACAATTTGAATTTTATATGGGTGGAACTTGAGCTTTTTTCGCATTATTACCTGTAAAGTTGATTTCGGAATTCCCAATATCGATGAACGTGTACGCAGTGATAAACGGGGATTTTCAACGACAGAAATCATAACACGCTCGACATTTTCATCCGTGGCTACCAATGGTGTAGGTCCTGGCCTGGGCCTATTTAATGTTGATCCTGTAGCTCTGAACCTTGCTACCCGTGACTGAATGAGGTTGATCGATGGTCTATCACGTAATCGGCGAATACTGTAACGATTATTAAATCGACGGCGTCCTACAGACAGCGAAAATCCACGCGAAATGTACGCCTCGACGGCAAAAGCGCGGTGCTCTTCACTCCACTGTTCCATAGCTACTAAAACATCTGCACCGCTTGCGCTTCTAACGACGCCCCCGCGCCCCTCTTATGTGTTGAGTTCAGAAACTGTTTGTTCAAACTTGGAAATCTGCCTCAGGACAGCCTGTATATATATATATATATATATATATATATATATATATATATATATATATATATATATATATATATATATATCGAACAATTAATTAGTAGAATAATGATTAATTATGCATATCGGTTTTCATATAAACAATGTTAATCACAAGTATAATTCTAGTTTTATAATTCTACATTATTTTTCAATTTTTTAAACAAGTGTTTAGTAATGAATTGTTACTGGCATATTAGTAATTGCAGTTTATTACTATTTATCAGACTTTAAGAAACCCTTCTGAAGGGAAAAGTTTGTAAACAAGGAAATGTGTAATATAACGTAAGAATTTCCGCACGAAGACCGAGCATTTTTTCTTGTTTTCCAATTAGTGTACAGATTGAGAAGCATTTTTGTGGAGAATATATTTTTTCTACTGCTTACGCAGTATTTTTTCTACTGCTTTGCTTGTGGATAAAAATATGATTACGTAATTAATACTAATAATAAGAGAATAAAACGCAGTTTTGTCATATTATACAGTACGTACGTCATTAACACCGAAAATTGACCTCTAGATGTGGTAAACTTTACTTAACTGCCGTTTCAGTTGTAATTGCTTTATTTTATAGAAATATGTATTGAGAAGTATTTTTGCATTATGACAATGTTATAATCAGATGGCTGTCATCAGCAAACCTTTAGACATAAAACTCATAAGTATATAAGTAATATTTAGTTTGAATTTTTTACAATATTTATTTTTGATTATTTCCAATTGTTTACAAGACAGGAGATGACAATAGTGAAATATTAATAATCAGTTGTTCTTGCTACATTTATGTCAGCAAGAGCTAAACTTACAGCAATGCTATCCCATTCACACCTATATCCTATTCGCTCTTTTTGAAGTAAAACTTTTTTACGCACGCTTGACTTGGGGAGTAAGCTGGTGAATGCGTGACAAGAGCGTTACGAAAAGTGTGATCGGGTGAGGCGAACGGAATTTGAGAGGGCGATATAAGTTAGTGAAGACAGAAGAAGAGAGAGAGTTACGTTTCGTATATTACTGTAGGGACATGAGAGAGAGGTGCGAGCACACATTTTCTTTCTCTCTTTCTCTCATAGCCAGTTATGTTTCGTATATCTAATACACAGTGCAAGCCTGTATCACACTGTAGGAGCAAGAAAGAGCAGTGCGCGCGTACATTTTCTTTCTCTCATAACCCGTTCATGAATGAGCAGTGCGCGCGTACATTTTAGCCCATGCATAGTTCCTCTCATAGCCCGTGCATGAAATATATATATATATATATATATATATATATATGTGAGTTTGCTAGCGTTACGCGAATTGTGATTTTTTGATTATTTTGTAACTTCATTTCGTTCTTCAACAATTTTATAAATTATTATTTTGTAATAAAATACCTAAACCTAACGTAACCTACGTTAGGTTTAGGTATTTTATTCACTTTAAACGTAGAATATTCAATACATTGAATATTCTATGTTTAAAGTGAATAAAATTGTAAATTCATTTTAAAGTTCATATTTTGTGAATTTGAAGTTTTACTTCAGCCATGTGGTCTAAAGCACACTCGTTTTTTTATACCTGCACATGATTTTTGTGACTTAACGTCTCACTCTTCTCTCTATGTTATTCAATATTTACAAAAAAAACAATAACATATAAACCACGTCTTTCATTATTTTAATGAGGGTATAAAGTGTCTGTTTATTATACACATACTGCTAAAATTGAATGTTAATCAGATTATGCTCACATTATCATATTTAATTACTAAAATGATTTAACTACCAACTTCAGGACGCGGCGACGCCCCGTGTTCAGCAATGCCCCCTTAATATATAATAGGTTATATATTAAACGTTTTGCCGCGTTCTCTCGAGACATGTGTTCAATTGATGTAATATGCAAATCGCGTCATCTATTGATGTGTTATATTATATTTATATTTTTATTATTGAGTAAAAACACCCGGAGTCATCCTACGGTAATTATGCAATTTCTTGCCTTAAAGCTAACTTATATGTTAATTTAAATTACAAACGATACCTATACCAAGTTTTGTAGGCTCATAAGTTTATCCAGCCATTTCTGTGTAATTGAATAACAAACATCCAAATCTTTGTATTTATAATATTATGGAGATAATTACTATACAAGTTTGCAGCCAGAGGTAGATATCCATTTTACTTTTATATATTCATTGAGGAAATATTCCAAGTTTAAAACATAATCTTTTCATCAGATGCAATCTAAAATATAATTTGCACATCTAAGTACAAGTTAATAAGGTGTTATTAAGAAAAAAACGCAGTATTTTTCATGTCCACCATCTGTTCGTCCACTCATTGTTTCATCAAACAATGTAATCGTCGACTTCCTGCGAATGTTGGCAATAATATTATTACCATTATGTATTTCAAATACGAACTATTGATTGACAAGCTACACACATCGTGTTATACATGAATCACTATCAATACTTCACTGACTTAGGATTGGGAATGAATTGCTCAGGATTACTTTGGTAAGGAGTTTTAACTCGAACCTTTTGCTAAGGCGACATAATAACGATACTCTTTTGAATTCATTATTTTAAGAAACCTAGTCAAATGCTATTTTGAATTATGCTAAACATTTCAATTCATTAAAACAGTTTATTACAACATACGCGTTCAAAAAAAAATTAAATTTTTTATTTTTGGGATTCCTGACCACATAAATAAAAACCCTCAGTTGGATTATTTTTTTAACATGAATTTATTCATCCTTATTATTGTTAATATTTTGTGTCCATAATAGCAAAAAAATCAAGTTTTAGAATAATTGGTTATAATTTCAGTTATGTATCACAGATATATAATTATTACTTAAAATAATAATCGATTCTTCGAAAAACAAGTGCGATTACATTTATATGTACCCCTGGACGGGCCAGGTAATTAAAAACTTATGGATGTAGCACCCCCTGGTACCTTGACGTACCAAATTATATAGTTTGTAAGTTATATTCAAATTTGCGACCACTTTCCAAACAGAGCTTCATACAAAAAAGCTCGTCGTAATAACGCCGAACGCGTCCGCGCTCCGTCCGGCGACGCACTTCCGTTGCGAAAGTCGTAAAAACAAGTAACAAGCCGTGCGTACCTTCGCTAATATAAAAATTGTTAATGTAATATGCAAGTGGGCTGGGTTAATTGCTGAAATGAGTTTAATGACGCCATAAAAATGGGGCGACACGCGATGCCTGATGATTCTCTTGTTGCCAAAACGTGGGTTTCAAATTGATCTACATATTTTTATATTCATTTAATTAGCTTATGTTATTAATGTATTTCAATTATACAACGTCTTGCGCACACCTGATAAGATGTTGGATCATGAGTGAAAAGACGCTTTCCCTTCCCTTATTACCGTCGTACCCAGATATAAATGGCGGCAAACGGTTTTTATAATAATCTAAGTGTTAAGAGAATTTTAGTCCTATTCTTAAGATGCCGTTTTGACCAAAAGTTCGGTGGTATAAACGTCCGTGTAATGAAGTAATCTTACTAACACCAGTAAGTTAATTTTTACGTAATGATAGTTTTCAATTAACGCAGAGTGAATCTGATTAACGTAGAGTTATAGGCAACGATACATAAATGATACATAAAAAATATAAGTATAGTCATGCTACGGTTTATCGGTTGTAAGTCAAATAGTAAAATGAGGTTGATTAAGCCTCATATAATTTCATTGCTTGAGCAGTTGTGGGTCGTAAATTAAGGTACATTAAAGATACATGCAGTCTTGTTGAATTTGTGATCTTTTTAAATAACTATAAAATAGGCTTATAATATTCTTAAAATTAACAAAAATATTGGAATGAATTAGATTAACATTATACTCTACTATTTCTATTGAATATTTCATGTTCTAATTTTTAAACGCCCGTATAATCACTTTCAGGCAATAAGAAATATTTAATAATTGTATTAATTGAAACGTACGTTATGAAAACAGTCGTGAATATATTGCAAAGAAAAGTTAATGCGTGATTATCCTATTGCGGCATGCCAAGGGGAGTATTGCGTTTATCAGCCTATGTATGTATATATACCTGTATGTGGATTAGTTCAGATGTTACTTTCTAGAGCCGGAACGAACGGAAATATTTTTGGATGAAAACAAAATTAAAATGAAATAATTTCTCTGAATTCATCGTGAAGTTATAAGAGTTTAAAGAGAAAAAATTAAAAATACCTACGACTATCTAAAACCTGAAGAAAAGATTATAGAATTATAACAAGTGACAAAATTTTTTTTGAAAACAAACTTGTATGTTATAAACTTCCATGTCGTCGGTTTTTTATAGTCGTCAGTTTTTTTCCTGTTAAGGGACATAACTTGTTTTAATTATCATTTTAGAATCAGGGAAATAATTTTTACGTTAGTAGGAATGTCAAATATACTGAGTGTGCATGAGACAGCTGGTGTTTTTAAAGTCAATTCCCAAAATAGGAGGTTTCAAATTAATTTTGTATTTTTTAAGGTTTGGCAGCTGAACATGTGTGTTTATGCCTACGCCCGTACTAACACAATATCCTCGTTCAGTTTAGAACCGATTAAGATAAAATTTGTTTGGCAGAAATGTATTAAAAAAAAACATTTTTATTTATTTGATATTAACTCCCTATAATACGTGGAAATAATTTTTATGTTAGTTGGAAGTCAAAGCAGTGTTTCATGAAAATAAATCAAAAAATAAAAAAAAAAGTTTCATTACAAAGGGATGCAAATTTGTTTTCCAGAAATCCATCGAGCTTAAACCTACGTTGTGTAAGTTCTGTTTATTCTCAAGAGGTTTATTTCATATTTTATTACTAATAATTTTTAAATATATGGACAAAGTCAAATCCTACTTTTTTATTATTGCAGGAAACGTTTATTGTTTATCTCAATATGATATAAGGGGTGGGAACATCACGATGAGGTAGGTAACTATAATATAATATGTAAGTTATCCAAACGTTTTTTCACCAACTTATCCTACGATTTGTTTGCACATTTACTAGCCTACGTTGAAAATTAAAAAAGTTAAATATTTATATTTTCAAGGCGTCTCTTTTTCCGCTTTTCAGGGTTAAATAAATTTGAAACGAATATTGTAGATTATTATAACCTGACTTTCCCTTATTTTCAATGTCTTGAAAAGCATATATTTTATGTACATAATCTACCTTAATAATATACAATTTTACACACTACGTCAGGGAGTACACATGTATTTTCGTGGATATCATGTTAACCATACACCGCAGCTGCAAGCTAAGTATCAGTTGACTGCCGATTTGATAGCTGGACTACAAATGTATATATTCTTTCGGAAAAATTCAGTGGCTAAAAGAGCAGTAATTTTTCAGCTAAATTGTGATATTCAATTTAGATAATATTTTCCTTACAGGTTCAAGCTCACTGCGATGAAGTCCTCCTTTACAAATGCAATGCAGCACCTGGAAAGTTAATAGTACAATAACTAAGAGGTATAACGTCATTGATGAATATATGTCTCAGAAATGGGAAATAAATAATTAAAATTTGTATAAACATATATGTAGTTAAATAAAGTTTAATAAAAAAGGAATTGCAGTTACGATTTCAGGCACAGTTATTTTCATAAAAAAACATCAAAGGTTTACGGTATATTGAATATAAATAAGACTGTTTTAAATGTTTAATTTATTGGTAATTTATATTTAATGAATACAAGGTAGTGGGATGAGAAGTAAGATATATAGCTATGATATTATTTGAGTAGTTCTGATGAATTCAATTCAATTTATCAACCGAAAATCGTGGGTTTACTTTGTTCGTACACAGTTCGCGACTTCCGTCTGCTATGACATCCGGTTGCTACGAATGACACTTATATAAAATCTTCTTTTCCCTTTAATATGAGATAAATATGGCGCCCTTATGTATGTTTTTGACCGAGTATTAAAGTTTGTAATCAATTCGAAAGAAACTGTTGCTGCTTTGGGCTCGATTGGCTCCCGACAAATTTAATTTATATTTTATATTTTGCATTGAGAGTGTCAAAAGAAGGGTAGTATAATATAAATGACGAAAAAAGTGTTTGTAAAATGACTATCTTACATAGGATTACGCCATCATTTCTGTTCCACTGCATCGGAGATAGCCTAATACTGAAGAAAACATCAAATGAAATAATAGGATTGACTTTTGTTCCGACTAAAACCGGACTGACCTATTTAAAAAAAATAATTTTAAAAATTATTTATAATCTAATTTCATGTTAATTTTTTCGCCCATGAATGTAAAGCAAACTATATTTTGAAAATACTTTCATTCTAAATCACAGAAATTTTAGCGTAAGACAAAAAATTAAAGGTGTTTTCTATTTTTACAAGTAGCAAGGCAAAGTTATATTTATATGTTAAAATTTTTTTTTAAACATCCTTTATTGGATATGCATGATACAATCTTAATATACAATTAAATAATTATTATTGATGAAATGTACTCGATTTTATTTTCAAGTAAGTCGTGTGCGGGTTTACTGTACCAATGGTCAGCTCCCAGAGAGCTTAAGTTTATTTATGAAGTTAATTTGTGAGGTTTAACACGTTTTAACCTTCTCAGTTCATGGGTAATATCCAAAAGTCGAATAGCTTCTACTTTGGTATGGTTGAGGAGTCGTTTTTTATGTTTAATGGCATATTTTTGGATAACTTCATTAATCCATTTTATGTCTAAGTCGTTGTGAATTTCTTGATTGGTAACATTAATCGATATGCATTGGTAATTATACCCAAGAACTTGTTTTGGCTTCATTGGATTACATTACGATTTGACTGTTTGGTACATCCCCAAAGCTAGATACCATACATCTAAATCGGTTTGACGATAGAAAGATAAATTAATCGCTTATAATAGAGGTTTAGCTTGGAATCATGTCCAACAAGCCACAACATTTGTCGTTGTTTCAAACTGATTTGGTCAGCTTTTACTTCAACGGGATGGTTCCAATTAAGCCTACTATCCAGTTGAAGTTCAAGATATTTTTCTGTATCTG
This sequence comes from Druceiella hillmani, assembly GCA_039881145.1. Classification (NCBI taxonomy): domain Eukaryota; kingdom Metazoa; phylum Arthropoda; class Insecta; order Lepidoptera; family Hepialidae; genus Druceiella; species Druceiella hillmani. Next base: position 2,933,872 of record JAYKKI010000118.1, read on the forward strand.
CTTGCGGGACTTGAATTCCGTTAAGACTAGTGTTTAGATTGATGTTTGTTCGTCGTAATGCAAATGTGACATGAATGGATTTAGACTCGTTGAATTTGATTTTCCAATCAACAGTCCATCTGTTGATTTCATCAAGTATTTCTTGTAAATTTTTGGTGGCTTGACTTTGCGTGTCTGCAGTTGCCATTACTACCGTATCATCAGCAAAGGTGCCTACGAAGGTTTTTTTCTGTAGTGGGGATATCAGCGGTATACAGTAGGTCGAGTAGAGGTCCTAAGATGTCAATAATTGTTGAATGAAAAAGGCGCTTAATTTTAAAAAAAATTAAGTTTTACTTAGGTTTACCTTATCAAGGTAAACCTTATTAATAGACAGAAAAAAATAACAGCTATGAAATTGCACAAACATTTTGTTTATTTATAATGTAGGTAAAATGCAACTAACTTTAGAAACCCACCCTCCATAAACATTTTTAAAAAGAGACTAAAATATTTTTCCTTTTCTAATCTTTAGTCCTTATGCATATTTACAGTTGTACGATCTATTTAAATCTATTTTTTAAATCGTATGTAGTTACATATTTCCGTTACTGATTTTAATTTTTTTTATTTTTTCAGTTATGTCGTAATTGTCTCCCAATATTTATTAAACATTTACAGTTTGCTAAATAAATAAACTTTTCCACTCAATTATGTTTTTTATGTATATTTTAGCAGATATGCTACTAATTTTGAATCTTATAACTAACTTTTTCGAACAATACTTCAAACAATACGTGAAATTAAAAAGAAAATTCGAGTACTTACTTTGTTCTCGGCAAAATTTCCAAATTTCAAATTTATATATTTAACAGTTTTTAATAAAAACGGCTATGATAGACAGATGGACGGACAGAATCACACTAAGAACACTGAAAATTACAAAAAACTATCCATATATATTATATTCTAATGTTTCGCACCCATTTAGGTGTCGGCTTGGTTGATATAAAAATCTCGTTTTTTGAAGTCGACTAATGATAATAACAGATAATTAAGCGTTTTATTATTTATTATATGATAAAAAAATATTTATATCCGTGCAAATAAAATTAAAAATACCTAGGAATACAACTGAGAATATTCTACTTCTTCTTGTCAGTTTACGAATAGATAAACTAAATTCTATAACCGTAATATAAATAAGTTTTCTCGGGTGAACTCATAACCGGCGACTGGAGTTTTCAATTTACGAGGCACTCTGAACAACGATGTCGTCCGAATTCACTGACCCCTTATTTTAAGGGCGATTTCGTGTTAGTAAGGAGTTTCACTTTCGGAGCCACGCGTCGCAGAGAAATTTAGTTTTATGACCATTTTGTGACTGTTTTATTGTGAACATTAGGGTCAAGGAACGTTTACTTCACATTCATTTGGTTTAGTCTTGCTCGCTTGTAAACTTTATGCGCATTTAATAGCGGTCAGACGTATAAAATTTTACTACGGTTCCTTTTCAGCCATCTCCCAAAGTAACAAATGCAAGACAAACATCATGTTCTTTGTACTGTAAAATTGCAAGTCATGCATTGAAACTATAGCATGCATTAAAGTTATAGCACTAGCTCGGTAATGAGGACACTACGCCATGCTAGTATAGTTCGGTGTACCAGCATAGTGTAATGTTCTTATTGGTATTAGTTGTAATGTTCATAAAAAGAGAAATGTTTTTAATTTGAAACGTGTAAGTGATAGACGGGATAACTTACAATGTAGTAGGACAGTTTTAGCACGATTAAGACATAAGATATATTTGTTGTATATTATATTGTTTCTTTGTTTATTTATTAATTTATCACCTTTAATTCACGGATACATAAGCCAGACTTATAACTGTCTAATCTCTTCCAGTCAACCAAAGCACCAAGTAATAAAATATATAATGTTTTGTGGAGAGCTGTAGCAAATTGTAAATACAATTAAAAAAGAGAAGAAACAGTTGAAACTATAATAAATTAACTTGCAAGCTAAGAAAACATAACGAATTAATGAAGAAAATACAAAAAACAGAAGAAAATATGTAAATATATACACGTATATTTTATATATTGAGAAGAATATACGAGACGAACCGGATTTATGAAGAGAAACCAGGAAGGAGACGATGGGTTGATTATGAATGAAAGTTATAAAATGATTTTTTTTTGACAGCCATTGAAAGCCTGAATTGACGGCGATTTACGAATATCGGGGCTCAACTTTTTCCACAGTTTGGCAGTATAAACGGGGAAGGAATATTCACAGAAGGAGGTATAACGTTTGGGGATAAGTAAAGAAGGAGACTTCGGAGTGACGTTTAAGGCCAAGACAAAGCAGAGTATGTGCAGATTGTGCAGGCAGTGAATCTCTAGCCAGTTAAGCTGCGCCCTGCAATTAGCAAATTAACTGAAATTTTGAAGCCGTATTATTTCTTCACAGTCAAGCAAAGGCAGAAAATACGAGTGAATTTTTGTTTTCGTCCGGATAAAATGCTGAAGACGCCTTGGAGAACGTATTCCGCTGAAAATTTTACTACCAACTGCATTATGGGGCAGTAGAGGACTTGAAAATTCTCTATTTTACTAAGGCGCGGGAGAGCTTGAACGCCGTCCATCTCACAAATGTGGGATATTCGCTTTATGTCTTAGGTTACGTTAGTACCATGGAAGTTGTGTTGCCAGAGAGAACACGAAAAAGTAGTGAAAAATGATAGGACTTATCACTAAATTAGGGAAAAGTACAATTTTTGTTTAATTATTTTATTTTTGCATGTCATAAAAAGTACTTTAGAATTGAAGGCAAAAGCAGATAATTTTGCCTGATAAAACAGAAGATTTGGCTAAAATGTATGAAAGTGCTATATGAGAAACGACGCTTAATTAAAAATATTAAAAAGATGTAAAATTTGCTGTAAAATCCATAATACAAATTTGTTAATTGATATTTTATTGGAACTTAATATCGATTTATCTTGATGGAGCATTACAAAAGTGACTGTTTATTTTTCTATAAGCAATTTTGGTTGTTTTCTAGTTTTTATTTTCTGAGTCAAGAAATATTATTTATAAAAATACCTTAATAATGAAAAACGACTTCGATCTTCAGTAATTTTGATAATATTTAATAAATGAAGGTAAAATAGGTTGATTGTATGATAGCTATGGTAATCACACCATTATGAAAATCCTGGAAAATTTAGTGAAATACTATTTTTGTTTTTATAATTACTTTTCAAAAGTTATTATAATTAGTATTAGAATAGTCCTGGTAAATATTATAAATCTTTTTACGATATAAAAACACGTTTCATAAACGGGTTAAGTCTGGCCGTTTCAAAGTGATTGTGGTTAATGGTATTAATTCGATTGTTACTATATAATCCCTGAAATTTAGTATTCGTAAGATGAAATAAATGTTCTTACTGATGTAACCTTTTTTTATATACAGACGAATGCATACACGCATAGACAATACAAGGGTCTTAAACGGGGTATATCAATTTATCAACGTCGTAAGTCCATTGAGTAACTTATCGAAAACAAACGTTCATATTTATTATAGTATCAGTTTTGTACTACATTTTACTACCATAATGAATAACAGAATAGTATAACAATAACATCGTTATTTACAAATACAATTTTTACAATAACTTTGTTATTTACAATAACAAATTAATCTTACATAGTAAAACAGAGTTATATTCGTATTTAACTAAATAATGTTTTATTTCGTTTTTTTTATGACTTAAGGCTTTCTTCATGCATTGCTTCAATTTTCATAGATTTATGCTTCGATATATTTATAATTTTAATTATTTTAGAAACCCATGAGGGTTTTTAAAATAATTTAATTTGAAAAATACAAATTTTCTATATCTATAAGTCTTATTCCCTGTACTTCTACTGCGTTCCCTGCTTTATTATTTATATATATATATATATATATATATATATACATATATATATATATATATATATATATATATATATATATATATATGTATATATAATCATAAGTAAATAATAAACCGATAACATTTCGTTATAACATGTTTTTATATAAATTACTACATACTATATAATACACAATTTTCACCTCATCACAAAACAATTAACAAGTATAACCAAAGACGAAACAAATGAAATAATCGCGTCAATAATAAAAGTGAACAATTCGAAAATGGAAAATTCTTTATTTAAATGTCGGCACTGTGCACCGCCGCCAATCGTATTACGTTTCAAGATGGCCAGCCAATCAGAAATCTATTGTTGCCACTGATAAAAATATTTGCCTCCCGGATCCCATTGGAACCTTATAATGACGACTTTCACGATACAATCCATATGGGAATTTTTTAATAATTTTCCTTGTATCTTTTTATTTTCGTACAACGTAAAAAAAGAGTGTTATACCAGCGAATCTAATTTGAGATAATTGTTGTGATTTAATAAAATTCTAAAGCATCGTGTGCGCGTGTGGGAATGTGCGTGTGTCTGTCCTCAGCCATTTATTTCATTTTCTAATCTCAAAGTGCCCGCACTTAGTAAGGAGAATTTTAAAAATATCATTTTATCCAAAATCAACCAATTTTATTTACATTTTCCGCACTTTTAATACTTTATAAGCTAAACAATATTCTGTAAGTCGTTTTTCGAAGAAAGTCTGATTGGGATACCTCTTATACAAAACCTAAGTAAATTGCACACGTTCGTACGAGGGCGCGGCGCGATGCAGGGTGGGGGTGCGCAAGGTGGTGTTTACTAGTTAATGAGCCCAAAAATATAAATACTATAAAAGCTCAGCAATCAAGTGAAATAATCAAATTTTATTACGACATAAAAAAAGTTAAATATAGTCCTTCATTTCGCAGAAGTATTTGCAGTTCGTACTTAAATTTTCTTTTATCGTAATAATATATGATTGCTACAGTGATGCCGATGGTAACTAATGTAAATGTGTTGCAATGTAATATTATTTGTATAGTAATTATTTTTAAAAACTTTATTTTGTTGGGCCTATGTGAACTCCACAGTCGAAGATTCATTTATTGTCAATGGATATTCCTTAATTTCACAGAATATAACGGCCTATTGTCGTTTCTTGTGTACTTTTTATACCAAATTCGATGTACGATTTTGTATTCGTTTTGTATATCCGTTTTTATAGGAAATACAAAAAAAAAATTACGCGTAGTAAAAATCTATTATTCCTTATATACATATTATGTTTATTCTAAATATTTTGCCTTTAAGAATTAATTTGGAAAACTTTTTGAAAAAAAAATGAGCTTGTAAATTTTATGTGATCTTAAAAAGAAAAAAATCAGTAAACTATTTTGGTGTACAACACGTGAGTTTCTTTAATGAATTTTTACAACACGAAAGAAGTTATGACTTCGGAGAAAATATTTATTGCTCTTGTGATCTATTCAATGATTTAATATAACCAGTATGCCAATAACGTCAATTTAAATATTGAATATATTTGGCGTTAATTTTGTAGAAATACATTATTCACAATTAAATGAAACTACGTAATGTAGTATTATTTCTACTTTCGTTAAGTTCTTTACCACGACTTAGGTTGCGTTGTATTACATCTTCAGGTGGGTTAATAGCAAAGATCTTTGGTAATAGCTCACCTGAAGATGTTGTAATACAACGAAACCTAGGTCGTGGTAAAGAACTTAAAGAAAGTAGAAATAATACTACATCACGTAGTTTCATTTAATTGTGAACATCAATTTATTTTAAAATTCAGTACGAGGTGATAAAGTTCGTTGAATAAATTACGTAATTTCTTTTTCATGGAATTTGGTATTATAATAATTTATTTCAATAATAATGCTTATATTACACTAAACTAATAATTTAACTCAAGGAATATAAAATATACAAGAGAAAGCAGCTTTATGTTTACACTTTTTATAATTAGTTCATTAAAATTTCTAAATCGTTATTTCAATTATTACTCGTTATTTCCATCTTAAAAATGAACTTGAAATAGAAGCTATATGATTTTATTTATATAAATTATATAATTCAATTTCAATTTTATAATTATATTCTTATTAGTAAATTCAATGTTATATACAATTGTTGTGTTAACATTTCTTTTCTTATATTAAAATTTCAAGACTTCCCCCGAAGTCAAAAATTAATTTCAAATTTTTAACTTATAAATTTCAGTTGCTCACTTGATTGCACTACAACAATTCAGTCAAAGCTGGTTTAGCATCAGATGAAATGGCAAGTTTTGAATTATATAACTATAATAAAGTTTTGAAATATAATTGTAAACCTCATTACATACTTAATATAAATCTGTAACAGTAAAGAAAATGAATAAAAAATCTTTTTAAACCATTACCAAGTACGTATTCAGAATTTTTTTTTCGTTCGTGTAAAATGTCCATTAGAAGTCGGCTTTTTAATATAGATTTTGCGCTCACCTCACATTTTTAACAAAGCGTGATGGCGATATCGGCCCGTCTGTTTCCAATTTTGATATGGAGCATTGTCACCAAAACGTAAAACAATGAATTTATTGTCTTTTTTTTACAAACTCGCACAGTTAGTGTTATATGATGAAAAACTTTGTATTTGTATCGGAACTTTTCCTATAATTGTAGGTTCATTTTGTAAATGTAGTTATGCAATAGTGTTCAATGTATAACATTCTAAATTAATCGAAACATAATTAAGTATATGCATTAGTATAAAAAGATAATTATGAAATGATGTGAAAAATAATTAAATCGAATGATATCTAAATTAGTATAATGTAAATAATTAAAAAGTTAATTTCTAATGGTTTGAAAAACATATCAATATAAATATACTATAACTATGTTAACAAATAAAAAAATTACGTACAAAATTACTCTTTGAATGAAAACACATTTCTAGAAATTTATAAAATCCTCAAAACATCCCTCAAAACATTTTATCTCCCTCAGATAGTTTGGTTTAACATACCTTAACGGTGTTGCTAATGCAAAATAAATATTGCTTCACAATAAAATATAACAAAAATATTATTTTCAATGTTTCTTTTTCTTTGTCACATACGTTCCAATAAGTTTTCATAGTTTCCTATGTAATAGAAACACGTGGCAATCGAATATTTGAAAACATTTTAATTTCTGTAATGTCTGAAGAAACTGTAATATTGCAAAAAAAGATGTAATTTTTGGAATACTCTACAACTCAGTATTCTAAGTAAAATGGAATAATTTAATATCAAAATGTTCGGTTGGAACATTTAAAATAGTCGTTTCCAGCCACATCGATCGTCTCCGCCGAACTTATCATGTGGCGGCTACCTCGTTAAAATAAAACATGCAACTAACTCAAACCGACCTGCGGTACATCAAAATGACTTCATTAATTCCACCGCAATTCTTAGCAAGTTTAAAAAAGTAATTGAATTAAAATATTTATGCGCAGTAAACTAAAACTTAACATAAGGAAAGGGGTAAGCGCCATTACGGGGCGCGCCACGCTGACCGCCGCTAACTAGCACGCAATCAGCCCATTAACCGCCCGAACATAAGAAATTCTGACAGTGCCTACTTACGGTTTCACGAAAGCTTACCCGAGCTTACTAAAGCTCGCCGCTCAAAGTAACAAGTCCGTTCGGAAGGATATTACGGTTTCGTGAAAAAGGTTCGTTTGGCTCATAAAGAATGTATTCAGTGGCTATTTACGTCCATCTGATATCACGTGTTTCAGGAATGTTTTATCAACATCGTTGTTTGCTTTGGTCGATGGCGGTGGACGAATTTCGTATGCTAAGTGGTAGACGAGCGCCGGTGAACTGTTGAGGTTTGTCGCGCTCTCCGATTTAAATGTCCGATGATAAGTGATTGTTAAGTCGTGTCTTTGTGATAAGACATTTTGCATTTTTATGTTAAATATTATTAAGATATGGTATGTTTACTAAAGCGCTGATGTAGAAATGTAACTTAAAATTAATTATATGTATTTTGGTTGAATTATATATATTTGGTTTTTAATGGGAATTTCCAAAATTTAAAATGAATAATATTTTAATGTTACAATATTATTACAAGTATTATTTTAACAACTTGGTTGAAACTTTTATAACAAAATTTAACGATTAAATATTAAAAGAATCGCAACAATTCGTACATATATTTCTAGTATGGCTGAGCCTCATCCATGTCACAGAGAATACGAGAAAAATAATAATAATTTTTTTTACCTTCTGACTTTCCGTTTCTATTACAGATCAAACAATATAATTGTGTCAACAATGTGTCAAACGTAGGTTAAAATTAGAAACTACACTGCTCCCCCGTTATTCACGATTTCACTATTCGTGAAATATATCATTCGGGGGAACTGTTTTACTTACCAAAGTTCGATTATGACTCATAACGTTCAGTAAGTATTATACTCAGAAGCTTTCTTTTGTTTTTTCGAAGTACACGTGTTGTTTACAATATTACCATGTTATCATGTCATTTATTGAAAAACGGTCGAAAAAAGTGTTAGATTTGGAAACTAAATTAAAAGTTATTTCTCGTCTTGAATATGGGAAATTATCTGGGAAGTCATCCATAGGACGCGCATTTGGGATTAATGAGTCAACTGTGCGAAGTATAAAAGCTCAGAAAGTTGGAATAACACAATCGATCCAGTAATGTTCTGCAACATCGGCGAAAAAAGTGTATGATCCAACAATAGAAAAGGTAGAAAACTTCTTATGATTTGGATTGGAGACAACAATAAAAAACGAATATATTCGAATAAAAGCAAAACTTTTGTAAGACGAATTAATAAAAAAAGTTGTAGCATCAACCAGCAAACACAGTTTTATTGCCATTAAGGGTTGGTTTGATTAATTTAAGCGAAGATATAAACTTCATAAAATAAAATTTACCGGAGAAGTAGCAAGTACCGATGAAAACGCAGTAAAGTTATTTGTTGTCACATTAAAAGAAACCATAGATATATATGGTTTCTTCTAATGTAACGATTTTAGGGGTTCACTCCGGACCGAATATTTAATGCGGACGAGACAGGCCTTTATTGGAAATGCTTGCATTGACGACAAAAAACGATGTAGACGAAGAACGATGTGTTACTGGTTTGAAAGCCACGAAAGACAGATTTATCTTTCTTTCCTGCACCAATGCAAACGAAGATTTCAAGTGTAAGCCTTTCATGTTCCGAGAATCCTCGAGCTTTCAAAAACGTAGACAAATCTGCTTTGTCCTTACATTGGAGGTGGAATAAAAAGGCTGGATGATAGCTGTACTGTTCGAAGATTGGTTTAAAATTGCTTCTGCCCAGAGGTGACTCAATACATTAAGAACAGAAATTATACAAGATAAGCTCTGCTTTTAATTGGTAACGTGTCACCCTGTGAATTTACAATATCTTGACGAAGTCATAAAGGTGATGTTTTTACCATCTAACACCACTTCTCTCATTCATAACTACTAGAAGTAATTGTTACGTCACGTTCAAACAAGGACAAACAGATAAATAGGTTAATAAAAAACAGACCTAATAACTATAGTTAGGGAAATTAGAAAGGGACAAAAGTTCTTAATTTTAATTTGAATCCCAAGGAATGTTCCAATGATAGTTCTATTTAAATAGGACGAAGAGTTTTTGAATGATACTGGAATAAAAGGGTCTTCTTTTTCTTATTCGTTACAGTCTTGTCAGAACGGTCGTGGCCATTGTCTCAAGAGTTTTACAGATGAGTGATGCGACACGGATACCCATGGTCGTCACTCCTCTTCATCAGCTGTGCTCCAAGTGCACTCGTGTAGGGGATCTGTCTTAGTTAATCTATCCATCTCATTGGTGCTCTCCCACGTGATCTGATACGATCAATTTTGTCCTTTACCATCAAACGTTTAGGGCTATCGTTGCTACGTAGCGATACATGTCCGAAGAATTTGTTATTTTTGAGGTTAATAGTATTTAATAGTACAAATTACAAAGTTTATACTATTAAATAAAATTAACATCACTGAAATTAATCTAGACATTAAATAAAAATAAAAAAAACAATAAACCAAACAACGACATCTACTGACTGTTCTGAAATGTTGAGGTAGATTAAATTTTACTAAATATCATATTTAAATAAGTGATAACCTGTAAACATGTATTTTTCTTGTATTAGAATTAGTATTGAATATATTTGGCATTAATTTTGCAGAAATTCATTATTCACAATTAAATGAAACCACGTGATGTAGTATTATTTCTACTTTCTTTAAGTTCTTTACCACGACCTAGGTTACGTTGTATTACAACATCTTCAGGTGGGATCTTTGCTAATAGTCCATCTGAAGATGTTATAATACGACGAAACCTAGGTTGTGGTAAAGAAATGAAAGAAAGTAGAAATAATACTACATCACGAAGTAAATTAGATAAGAAGAAATAAATTATTTTATTTCTTCCATTTATAGTTGTTATAATGTTATGAGTCTTATTTGTACTTTGAATTTATAATTTCCTTTCCTACAACTCATGGGTTTCATGGAAATTGACAATTTCCAAAAACCATCAATCATAATGACGATGGAACTGGTAAGAAATTTATTAATTTTTAAAGAGCGTAACTTAGTTTAAATGTTATCTATTCTTCATTGTTTTTTTTAGTTGTGTCTTCAAAATTTTTATCTTTAGTTGTGTCTTCAATCTTACACATTTGTAAGGTTGAAAACAGAATTAAAGACACCTTTTTATTATTAGTATTTTAAAGTAATAATACTGACAATAACAATAATAATGTGATGCTTAAAATAATTCGTAAAAGGGATAGTTTTACTAATTAAAGTACGTAGATATCAGAAAGTAATATTTTTAAGCTTTTAATATTTTATTAATAGGGATGTTTATTAATAATGGACCTTTAATGTATTCACTTGGAACATATATCAATAATTATTGCGAATTCTATCTAAAGAAATAATGTCATTGAGGTCATTCTGTGTAGGGAATTCTTAAAAATTTCACTATGCCTTTACCGATCATACACACCGCAAACTTGTAAAATGGGTCGTTTGAAAGTTACATAACACCCACACACGCGAGCGCGTATGCACGCACATACACTCATAAATGTCAGCGCACGCGCACTCCCACTTCCACACGCACATGCGTGCGCTCGTGCACACGCACACGCATGCTCCCGTGCATACGCACACACACATACACCGAGATCACAATTTCAAAACTGAATTAAGTAAAAAAAAGTTTTCAAGTTGTTTATCTCGTACGTTACCATTCCCTCAGAAACTTTAATACATATAAGCTACTTAAGAATATATAGATACATAATAATAAAAAGAAATATACCCACCGGCAAGTTCATATTTGTATCTACAGGTTATAATATTATCTTTAATCCCCCATTCACAAAGGAAAAATATTTTCCACCGCAAATGCGGGTCCGGCAGTCTCCGATAGAACCTGGTCCTTCGTACTGCTCTGTTATCTCGTCATCTACACTTTCCGCTACCGGCCAGGGAAAGCTTCACGGTTCAGTGGTTCCGCAATTATAAAGAGCTTTTGATGTTGTATTAAACTGATATATGGGTTTTGTTGTGTGTTAACCCTCAATGATCTGTATAGCTCTAATGGGGTTGTTTTCATTATATTTATTTTAATTGCTTCAGTATATTTATTGAAATTAAAACATAAAGCCTCGTGAACAATAAAAACGTCATAATTTTTATAGAGAATAGTAGTAAAAGCAATTAAGAAAAGGTCAGAAGAGAAAATAAAATTATGATAGCAAATTTGTATTCAGTCATTACCAAATTAAATTTTCTGAAGTTGTTAGTAGCATTTCAAAAGTTATTGTAACCTATATGATTAGGTGGATGTTCGAATGAATATTTTGAGTTGTTTCTCATAAAGGTCACTTTTCCCAATTGAAATTAGCGACAGGCCTCTGTTGAGAGTAAATAGCCTGATCTTATATGCCCAGCTACCGTCAGCTGACCAAGATAGAATTTTAATTTTTATAGTTCAAAGCCCGGTTTTACACAATTACATTTTACCAGTTTTTATAAGGAGGAAGGTTATTATCATTGATTATTTTAAGTAAAACGTTGTTTGTGAAACTAGTTTAATATTAAATTGATACTTTTGCTTTTTGTGCTTAAACCATGCTACTTTTTACATTGTAACAGGGCAATCAGTAATGATGGCATGTTATGCTGGTCGATTTTGGCTTTCATCTTGCGTTTTCTTTAATGATTTTTAGTTGTCACTTCTTGTCACCTTTTAAAAATTTGATTTCAATAAATCGTTGAACTATTCCCTATTGTTTAGTGTCTGATACTTTTTCCATTTTTCAAATTCTGCATTTATATACGTATATATAATATATCTTACGTTAACTGCAGTACTACTCGTTATTAAATTGTCACGAATTTATAATACATTCCAATTACATATTGTGATTATGCGTAAATAAGTCCTTATGTACTGTTTGTTTTAATTATATGGGAATTCTAATAGGCTTTAATAATCAGTTAAGTAATTGTGCCAATTGAAGCAAAATTCTATTAATGATTAAAATGTCATTAAATTTCGTTTATTTATGGTAAGTTTTTCTATTTGAAGAGATATTTACGTTTATATTCATTATTTTTTTATTATCATGAATTATTTATTGTAAATTTATTTATGTGATATTTGAAATGAATACCTGAATTATCTTTATCCTTTTCCTTTGTAGTATCTTTTCTCACTTATTTAACTTCACTTAAATTATACCAATTTTATGAAATGGGTTTTATAGACTTATCAGTTTTTGATTAAATTTGAAATGAAATTTAGGAAATGAAGACAGTGCGTAACTTATACAATGAAATGAAATGTTCTTTTTTTTAATGTAGAATTTTTAAAAAGCAGATCAAGAATGGAAGTAAATACAAAAAGAACGAGTTGTGGAACACCCGGTTGGAACGAAGTACCTTTCGCTAGATATTATGCATTAAATAAAAAAAAATATTTCAGCAAAATAATAAAACATTGGTAATTGTAAGATATAAAAAAATAATAATGGCAATGAAGCGATTGGAGCAAAATCTTTCAATTATACAAAATTTGCACAATACTGTTGTATGATTTAATATTGGTATCAGTTAATACACGTGTAAACTTTTGTCGATGCAAATAAAAGATTATACCTAAATTTAAATTTAAAATAAATCATCCGCTTATTGTCACTTTAACACCGGCACTTACGCCACTTCATCATAACCATCCTCACTTCTACTGAATCACATTCACAATTAATTTTTTGTTGATAAAAAAAATCATTTGAATTATCTACGCGCGTTTGGAATTATACTTCTTTGGTGTAATGAAAAATTAATATTATTTAGCAGGCAAACATTTAATGGAAATAAAATAATAAAAGAACTGGAGCCTGAATATAAATAGGGTTGGTAAAATCTAAATTCAAAATAATTAAATTATAAAAAAATAAAATTTAAAATTTAGTTGTTTCCATCTTTGATTATATGGCGTTCGTTCTCTCCACGGAGAACCTTTTCCAATGTCAAGTGTGAAAAAAACGCTATGCAACACTGATTAAATCATTTCGAATATCCGTCATTGTTGCTTGTTAACAAAAAAATAAACTATAGAATAAAACAAAAATTAGTAAGAAGTTGCCTACAATTAAAGAAAATGAAAAAAAGAGATTATAATATATAGGAGAGTACAAAATAAGTATATACAAATATATAGACAAACATAAAAACGAAAATAAACAAGAATATAAATATGAACGATTCTATATTTGGATGTCGCTATTTCTTATGAACTGAATGATTAATCCTAGAATGGGTTTGTTGGCAATAGATAAAAGTGATCTTATGTTAATGGGCAACTGAATTTTATATTTTAATAATTTGTAAATAAACGCAGAAAATCTATTATTCAATGAACATGCAAAAATGAGGTGATTTAGATCGCATTCTCCAAGCTTACAGTCGCAAATTGGAGATTCTCTGGCACGCAGCCTAGCCAAGGTAGGAATAGAACAATGACCCAAGCGCACGCGAGATACCACAGAGGTTTCCTTTTGAGGAAAAGTGAATTTTGAGAACCAAGGTTTTGTGAATATAAAAGATTGGATCAGGAAATGTCCCACACCCGTAACCTGGGATGATTTTTGTCACGCCCTCTGCTAGTTAGATGTCATCCAAAAACGAGTCATAGGAAGGAGATCTTCAATGAAATTAATAGTGAAACGTGGATGATCACCGTTTGCGGTGGCATTGACTATTTTATTACCTACTATGCCACAGTCACTAGGGATCCATGCAAGAATGACATCGGATCCCGATATCTCCAAATCAAGCGTAACTTGCTTAATCTAGAGAATAAGGAAGCCACAGTTCGAAAAAAATGAATTAGTGAGAACGGACTGTAAACAACTTAAGGAGTCAGAGAAGATTAGACAAACTCTATCAGTAAAATCATGATTTCCACTTCAAAAGATACATTTTGCCTTATCAATAGGAAGAGGGCAGTTTCTTCCGACGTGACCTTCACCACATCGGAGCCTTCACCACTTCGGACGTGACCTTCATCTTCAACGCTCAGAAAGGGAGGAACATGCCATAAATATGCGTTGGGGAAGAACTTGGTCACCAAAGGTAATGGCCCTCGTCTCCGATGGAAAATATTTAGGTTGGCCATCGATCACTTTTTTAAAGTTTAAGCGGTGGACTTTAAAAACCTTACCGCACCCTTCTGGGACTTTTATGTATTGTAATACCTCCTCATCACACTAATCGACTGGAACATTGTGAACAATGCCCATACGATTGATGAATGCCCATGAGCAAGTTGGAATTTGCTTGTGAAAGTGGAGTGTGATGGGTTTTGCGAGGGATTGTGTCCTTTGTTTCAGTACAGGAAGAGTCAGAAGGATGGAATGACGGAATATCTTTAGATTTATTTTTCTTATAGTTTGCTCTTTTACAATTTTTGAGTTTTCATGTTAGTTCTTGTTGGAAGTACATTACGGTAATAAAGCTAGCTGGGGAAGTAGAACAAGCAAATTCATAATTAGAAAGTGGAGATTTAGAAGGGTCTGATGGTTTAGAGAGAATATTTTTATAAAGCTCAAGTAGAATCAATTTGACAAAAATGAATAATACAAAAAAATAAACAAAAGAAGAAACTTACCGAACAGGACACTGATTATAACAATTAATTGAATATAGCTACGAACAAAAACTGAATGAAACTAGATTTAAAATATAAATAACACAAATAATATATAATTTATTGCAACGAAGTAGACTAAATACCAAATTAAAACGAAATAATCAGGCAGCGAAAAACCTTTCTAGTTCGTTTGACAGTTTCTATGGCAATCCAAAATTTGTTTGACATATGATAGGTGCATCATTTTATTTTTCTGCTGGTTTTCCATTGTAAGCCAATCATTTGCAAGGCCATTTCCAAATTATCGCGTTTCAACTTTATTATATTATACATAGTAGTAAAAACATTTATCTGGATAAAACTTTTTATCTGGAAATAAAATTAATTTTAATGTTAAATTTTATTATACTAATTTTTTATTATTATTTAATTTTAATTTTTTTATTAAATCAATCGAATTAAATTTAGAATTAATTTTAAAATTAATTTTATTTATTTTGTGACTAAATTTAATTATTTTAAAAAATTATTGTAATTGATGATAAAGGAATAATGAATATAAATGAATATGCGGAAAATTTATTGAAATTTACCAATTTTAAGTATTTAATAAATGATAAAGTAATAATTTAAAATGCAAATAAATACCGAATTGGAAACGGTCCGGCAGATCATCAAAATTGTCATTTTGTACTGTGGCAAAAGTAGTATTCGAAATCTTACACTTTTTTCGGTCCAGTTCTCATTGGGCAAGCGTGCAACGTGCTATAAGGAACTATTCCAATTAAGTGAAGAATGGCGTAGAGATGAGGCATAGTGTCAATATCTGGTATAATCAAAATTATGGTGGCAGCGTGTAGAATACATTTACTGTCATGAAAGTGTGACTGTTTGTCGATTCATTTAATACACATTACGTTCAATGTTATATTTCGGTATTTTGGTATTGCACAATGATTGAGCGATTTAACTGATAAATTTAATGACGGTTTGATTTTCAATTGAGCCTCTAGTGGGACAAAAAACAATATATATTACAATTAGTTACGGAAAAGGATCCTTTATTGTATCGAAAATGCATTGACATAAAAATTATTTGTTAAATGAAATATTGATATTAGAAGAACATAAAAAGATATGTAAGTAACAGGCTAAAATAAAAACAATAGATTTTTAGGAAGTGAAAAATGAAGGAAAATTAATAAAATCCTCTCTTCATTATTAGAGGGTTAACGAATGTGCAATACGCGTAATGTTTTTGTATGATTCAACTCGAAGTGTGTTGGTTTTAAATAATAATGTCTACCGGTTTATTTCAAGCATTTTTGGGGTCACTCTGATAAGACTTATATAATGGTACAGGAGGGTTTAGATATGGTTTTTTGCTTATGGTTTTTGAAGTGGCAAACGTGAGGCAGTGATGTTGAATGCAGAGCAGTGTGGAATTAAGAGGGTACACGATGCTGGAACTAGGTTAAATAAAACGAAATATTTTCAGATGAATATTGGTTTGGAATAAAATGCTACAAGCGTAGAGCAACTTCGGCTGGGACGAGATTTCTGAAAATATAGCAACAACGAAATGGCGTGCTACTTTTCTAACGTTCTAGCTTTCGAACTAACTATTATAACTCTTCATATACTTAAGTAACGAAGATTTAATTTATGGCAAATAAAACATAATGGCGTTATTTCTTACACTTAAAAATTACATTTTTTATTATCAATAGAGTATTATACTAACTTACGGCAGATGTCTTTTACCAGTGTATTATTGTCTACAAGATACTAGCTGCTTATGAGATGAGTTTACAGAGCTATATGTTTTTTTTCTAACGGAAATTGAGTTAACACTTGGATTATGTGATCGATCAAAATCTTACTGGCAACCTCAGCTAAGTAATGTCGGTCGTCATGTTTGTTTTTCACATTATTATGTGGAACATTGTGTAAAAATTAATTTAATATGTAACACAAATCTATTAAATTGTTACCTTTAGGTTTATTAGTCGTGTAAGTTTTTTTTAATTTAAAAATAGTTTTTAAACCGGCTAAGTATTGGGAACAGATTTCTAAAATAATTGTTTATTATTATAATCAAGAAATATGTTTATATAGCTATCGTTTCATATTTTAAAACAATGAAATCAAAGTTATTGTTTATTTCAATATAATTATGATAGCATGTTACTTAAAATCATTACTATAAAACACGTTGGTACTGAGTCAAGTTAAAATCCTTTTGTAGCAAAAGATCAATGAATAGGTTTTCAGTTGCAATTTTGAAAATAATATTTTTGTGTCCCATTCGTATGATATTTTTCAGTTATTCCATTTTAAATATATATGTATATATATATATATATATATATATATATATTTATATAAATTGTTGATAAGAAAATGTTCGGTAATTCTTGTAAGATTTAATAACTCACAAAAAATACCAAAATCTCTTTGTATATTATGCACAAATTGTTCTATATCTTGTTTTTTGTTCTCCTTTTCATAATTATACTGTAACATTTGACGAATATGGATACATGATGGTATTTCAAACAAATCATTTTAAAAGAAGTTTTAAAGTCATCAAAGTTTAAAACTTCTTATGGCATTGTTAAAGGGAAAATGGTTTGAAACGCTATGAGACAAGTTGGAATTGGGTATTTTTTTTTATTTCATTAATCATAATTTTAAGGTAAAAGCTGATGAAGAGTGAAACATTTTTTTATTAATTTTAAAAATTGACCCAGTTATAAAATTTTAAATTTAACCTTTGGAGAAAGACGGCAATACTGTGTTGTGAGGTCATTTTTAATATTGCACATTATATTCTACGAGAGGAAAAGAGACAGGGATATATCCAACTCTATCCGTATATTCAAATTTAGAAACCTGCAACTGGCTTATTTTTCAATTAATTTTTGAATGTTTTTCAAGACTGGTTTTTAATTAATTTATATTTCACAATATTGTACGAAAAATATAAAAAATTAAAATGAGTCAACTACCGTATTTCAAAAAAAAACGAAGAAATAAAATTACATGTATAAATTAAGGGCAGTATTTCCGAACACATCTATATAAAAGAGCAATGCTGGAAAATGCATTAGCAATATATAAAAGAAATGAAAGTTTAAAATTTGGAAGAAGCAATATTTTCAAACATTGGTCCAGTTTCTATAGATGCAGATGACATTTATAAAATTGCAGGCATTTTAAAATATCCAAAACTTTCCTTTACTAAAATTAAAAGTGAAGCTAGATGTTGAACTCGATAGTATCTAAAATTAAACAAAATCTAATATGTACTTTATTGAAAATCTTTAGGAATCGACATATAAATTTGAAAAAAGTTGAAAATTTTACTATCTAGATAATGAAATTATATTTAAAAATTATCTGATCAGAGAAATACACCAAATAATTACTGCAAATAATAAATATTTTTATGGAATACGAGAATGTCTGAACTCTAATTTCTTTAAAAAAACACAACTAAGATTCTAGCATAAAAACGTTTAATAAGATATGTACCGACTTATTTATCATAAATATGAAAACCACTTGAAAAATTGAATGAGCACTTACGATGAGAAAATTGATAGCTAATAAATTGATTATCTCGATGTAAGCACATTGAAAAGATCAAGGTTTATCTCGCCGTTGGAGAAAAATATATCGCTAGAATAATTTTTGTTGCATTAAAGCATTTCAACTTTTGTTGCATTAAAGCATTTCAACGCTAGCGGGCGCTAGCTAGCGCTTAAGGACGAATCTCACAAATTTCAAAATGATTTTACCAACGTAATCATGTTAAGTTTCCATTTTGATAATGTGAGCGGAAAATAGCTTATACGGTGTTCGAAGTCGATTGAAACTCAATATAAATTTATGTAATACACCTATAGTTACATAAACTTATCGTACAATTTAAGAGAGAAAACTAGTTTTTTGTAGATATTTAGATTCAAGGACGAAGTGCGGTTTGGATTAAATTAAATTCATATAGGGTGTAAAAAATTTTATAAAAATTTGATTGTCGTATATTTGAATCGATTTTTTATGTGACAGCTTTTTTGAATTATCTTTTACCGTGATCTCCTTTTGCCTCGATAAATGTTGCTTTGGTGTAAAATTGTTTTAAAGTGGTCATATTCTTGACTATTAATATGTGCGTATTCTGAAATTATAGGTATTTATGGAAACAAGTGTTCTGTTAAAAATTACAGTAATTATTTTTTATTTAATTGTAGTAAATATTTATTAAGTATAATTTATACGTAATAACATGAGTTTACACACCTGTAGTTTGGAGTCGACATAACTTGTAGATTTTTTAAACTTGTTACATATATCATATGTGGTTCCAAAAGTTTTCTGGTTTTTATCGGCAACGGGAATATTTGATAAAAAAATTAAACGCCCATTTTTATCTATGTAGATGTCTTCTTTTTAGTAGTTTTGGGGAACTAAATTGTTAAGCTTACGAAAAAGTGCCTGAGTTACAATTGCGGTACAATTAAAAGAAGTTTTTCTTTCTATTTTTTGTATTTCGAATTCGATGTTCAAAGTGCGTTTTTGCAAATAAAACCGTGCATAAAATGCAATTCGATTGGCCAATTGCGTTGAGTGTGCCCGCCAATGGCGCGCCGCGCACCTCGCTAATTGCCGGCTAGCGGGCGCTCGCTAGGCACGCTACTTTACGAATGCCCGAAGCCGATTGACAACGAACCTGCTTTATGTTCTCGGCGGCACCGTGTCGCCGTGCCGAGAACAATCCCCGCATAAATTCGAATGGCAATTAATTGGAGATATGTTGCTGCATTCGGGCTCAATTAATTGATTCATTTTTCAGCGGGTTTACCTATTGTGGTTTAAACCAGCTGAACCTTGTTGTGATGTTGACGAATTTCTAAATGTTTTTGTCTTGTATGCGTGGTTTTGGCTTCCGCTCAAGTTTAAATGAATTGGATGCACAGAAATTGTGTACAGTACTTATATAAGATGGACCCTAGACGATCAATTACGAATTGTCCAATATTTTTGATCCTTTAGGGCGCATATGCGAATATCAAAGGTTGAGGCCGTTTGAAACTAATTGCACAATATTTTGGTCGTCTAGGGAGCTTATTGAAATATGGCGGATGATTGAACAAAAGATTGAGACAGTTTAAAATTAATTACACTATATTTTTGACCGTTTATAGCGCGTATGGCAATATACGCAATATTCGAAAAAAGATTGTTAGTTTAAAATTAATTCCGCAATATTTTTTCACTAATATAGACGCTTGTGATCTGTCAATATTATTGTGTGATAAATAATTGATTGTTCAGGTGCTAGGTGTTTTTCAATCGATCATCGAGGTCTTGGTCTAAGTAAATTGAAATATTGTTTAAAAATAAAACAAAAAGCGAATTTCTGACAATAGAAGGAGCTAATCATGGTATTTTATTTGAAGGTTATGAGAAGCTTGTCTCTTAGAAGTCGCCTCACCTTTATTACCCCTTCTAACTTAAATATTACAGTTTAATAATTATAGAAATATCTTATAATTGTGTTTCAGGGAAATATGGATTAAATTAGCTTCGTAGTAGGCTAAAAATAATTTCTTTGTCTTTAACCAATTTACTCAAGTTAATCGTTGAAGTTTTATTTATTACTTCTACTAATTCTTCTTACTAATCTTTTTTTCATTACGCAATTAATTAGTGACTAAAATATTTCTATTAGCACACTGTTAATGATAACAATTATAATAATTTCTTCTAATAATCAGAATATACAATTATATCCAGCTGGAGCATCGATTATTGTATTCATTTTATTCAAATTATTCGTAATAACTAAATGTTGCAGAAGTACTTTAGAATACGAATTTATTTAGGTGGCCTATGACTTGTAACAACATTACCTAACCAAATTCTGAATTATGCGATAAGTGTACGTAATAGGTTTGCCTTATTAGCATAGGCCTTAACCTGTTTTTATTTTAACTGCCATTTATTTGTACATGCCAACTGATGGTATCAATTTAAATCTAACAGCGCTAACCGGAGTGTATGAACTGATTTTAGACTTTACGGTTTCAATAACGATCTAGATTTTTTTTTATTTAATCATATTATATAACGTTCTAACAGAGTCAGTGAATAAATTATCCTGTTAATTTTAAACGCAGACTTGTTTATAACATTCGTGCGCCTTATAAGCAATTGCACGTAGCTTGCCCTGAACATTTAGCATATATATATATATATATATATATATGTATATATATATATGTATATATATATATATATATATATATGTATATATATATGTATATATATATATGTATATATATATATATATATATATATATGTATATATATATGTATATATATATATATATATATATATATATATATATATATATATATATACATATCACATATTTACGAAAATTTAAACTTGTTTCATTTGTGGTATTCAAGCGAAATCCACACTTCAGTATATGATTTGCAGTTTGCACGTAAAAAGCGAATGTTATGTGCAATTTCAGATAAAACATATAAACTTCATTCCTATCAAAATACGAAAACTCCTCGACTGGGATTGACCTATACTAAATTAAAATTAATTACGTCACTTCAGGCTGTCAGTTCAGAGTTCTAAAATAAGCTGGAATTGACGAGATCATATTTAGACTGAAATAATCCTGTGTTTATTACGCACCCAAGCAATGTTTGCTGTTATTCGCGTAATTATCTTGTTCCTAAAATAATTTTATAAATAATTTTAATAGTTTTCTGATTTTTAAATAATATTTTGTCAGTGAAATACTTATTCTATTTCTTGTGCATTAAAATCAATATTTTATTAGTATATTTTTTGAACGTGCAATTTTGTCGTGGAAATAAAAATAACAATGGTGACCATCGAATGTTGCTCTGTTTATTATATCATTGAGGTAGGATATTTCACGCATGCATGCTTATATATATATATATATATATATATATATATATATATATATATATATATTATATACATATATATATATATATATATATATTTATATATGTATATATATATATATATATATATATATAACGTGTCCAGCACCCGGCTGTATCCAGGTGTAATGTTTTTCTAATCGACTTCAAAAAAGGAGGAGGTTCTCAATTTTTCGGTATCTTTTTTTTATGTATGTTAAGCAATAATACTTTACTGAGTGGATTTACCGATTTCGATGATCCTTTTTTATTTGAAAGAGGGTACTTTAGGGGTAATCCCATATAAATATGATGATGACCCAATGATGAGGTCCGTAATTAACGATGGACTTCCTTAACGAATGGTAGTAAATCAATTATGATTCAAGATATTTGCTACGAGTAGTTGTTACTTTGCTAAATAACTACACCACTTACCAGGTCAAAGTCTGACGATAAGTTCTAGAGATTAACAATGGAACTCCTTAATGGATGTTAGTAAAACACATGTGATTCAAGATATTTGCTGATAGAAGTTGTTATTTTGCAGAATAGCTACACCGTCGATCAGGTCAGGGTCTGATGATAAGTTCTGGAGATGAAGAATAAAACTCCTTAACAGATGGTGGTAAATTAAACGTAATTCAAGGTATTTCCTAGTGGTAGTTGTTATTTTGCAAAATAACTACACCATCGATCATATCAGACTGTGATGATGCATTCTGGAGGTAAACAATGGAACTTCTTATCGGAGGGTAGTAAATCAGACATAATTCAAGATATGTTATACTGATTTAATGAGTTTCTTTAATTTGCAAATTAACTGTAGCATCGACCAGGTCAAGGTTTGATGATGAGTTGTGAAGATTAATAACGGAACTTCTTCACGGGTGGTAGTAAATCGATCGTAATTCAATATATTTGCTACTGGTTACTTCACGATGAAATGAAACTATGTGATGTAGTATTATTTCTATTTTCTTTAAGTTCTGTACCACGACCTAGGTTTCGTTGTATTACAACATCTTCAGGTTATTTTAGTTATTACTTTGCAAAATCTGATATTGGGCTTCGGATATGAAGAACGGAACAGCTAGCCATTGGCGGTTACTATTATCGCTTCGTTTCTGTGTGTTGTTGATAACCAAAAGTAAACAATATTATTATCTATATATCAGATTTTGCCCATGACTTATAATAATTATATAATATTCTAAGAAATAAAATAATTGAATGTTAGTTATATTTGATGATTAATATTATTAATCACTGAAAATTTTAAAATAAAATGTCTTTAAAGGATCAAATTAAAAAAATAGGTACTAAAAAGTAAACAATAATTAACTCAAAACAGGTACCTACTTATTCGCAATAAATACCTCAATTACTAATTTTTGAAGTCGGTGTTAGCACCGCCGATCGACTTAAATGAATGTAACATTTTATATTGTAGTCGCCTTTTGTGAATTTGTTTTGTATTATAAATACATTAGAAGTTAAAGTTTTAAATTTACATTTTAAATTAAATTAAATTATAAATTTGTTTAAGTGGATCGGCGGTGCTGGCACCGACTTCAAAAATATGTAACTGAGCTATTTATTGCGAATAAGTAGGTACTTATTTTGAGTTAACTATTTTTTATTTTTTAGTACCTAATTTTTTTGAAGTCGGTTTTCTAAAAGATATTTTATACTATTTTTTTTCTCTAATATTTTCACGTTGTTTTTCGCTTTTGTTTCTTTTGTTTCATTTCTCAGTGCCATATTTTATTTTAACAATTTTGCTAAGTTATGTAAACACTCTCTTACATTTTAACATTTTAGCGGCAAAAACTATAAGACTAAAAAATAAGAAGAAAAAACAAAAAAAATAATTTATTTGGAATCTCGCTTTTTATTTTCTTCGATCTGTCCCTTTTCATTACTAAAATAATACTAACTATAAAACATGCTTCGAACTTTGTCTTATGTACCTTCGAGAACAGATATTTCTAGAACATAGCATGTACAATTTCGAATTCAAAACTTTCTTGAATATTCAGATCTATTCGATATTCTCTGGCTTTAGACCTTACGGTCTGAAGACGCAAGGGGCGAGGTTGGATTAGCGATTGAATTCACATTCCATCACCAGGAAACGTTCCCCAGGCAATAACTGCTTTATTGTAATCATAAATGGAGTAGATTCAGACAATTATTGGAGAGTTCCTTATAATTCTGTTCCTTTAGAACATTTAATACTCACATCTACTTTGAATATTGTAATTAAGTGGAATTCACAAAATATGAAAATTTGTGACCAGGCCTCTTTTGATGACGACGAAGCAATGTGATGATATCCGTAATTGGATTGAAAAGTTTGGAAAGGTATGTTGGATTCTCGGGTTGTCTATCGTGAGCGTATCCACACTGTGTTTCTCCTCGCGGCGCATCTATAAAACGGTTAAAGGAAATATTTCAATCAGGAAAACCTCGCCAATAAGTAAATAATCCACCGAATAATATATCTTTGTTCTTTATCAATTAATTTCAAGTCCATAATTTTGCAATAACCCTGCTATATATCGAGGTACTTTCATACTACGTTTGCAACAATTGCAGATTCGAAAGAAGGAATAGAACAGTCAATGGATGTCGATAAATTGCTACATGTCAAGAAAGAACATGCTATGTGTAGCGTATGCACGGAGCACCCAAATAATCATGGAGCCATCTACGTATGCTTCTTTTTGAAATTCGGGGTCCAATGTCTTTGAATCCTTGAGAACAGTATATCGCTCGCTTCCCAAGAAGTTATCATAAGCGACATTTTTTGTGAAATAAAGTTTTTTACTGGAAGACTTATTAGAATGTGTCTATTTTATATTATTTATTAATCTATCTATCACTTCAACAATTTTATAGAACTTCAATACAAAAACGACTAAATAGCAAAAGAAAATCAAATTTATCCTAAATAACCTTTACATTTTTCACCAAATACTTTTTGATCCCAAACATAATTTGTAAATTTATCGCAGGCATCAAATAAAATCGATTCCAATAAACATTGTGGAGTTTTGCATTAGTTTTTAACAAATTTATTAAAATTCAGCGCTTGCGTGCCTTAATTCTTTGAATATGCATCGTAAGACTATCCCACCTTAGTTTTTTTAGCTGCTTAAATCAACAACCAAAATATCATAACTTTCAAAATTATGTATTTATTACATTATTAATATAATTTGTAAACAAATTTAAACATAAAAATTGTAAACAATTACTTTGATAAAATATATTTATTAGTCTAATTAGAAAGACAAAAAATTCCAAATAAAAAAGAAATCTCCTGCAAAATTTATTTTTTGTGGCTTGTAATATGACGTGGTAAATTCTACCTTCCAATCTGCTTGCAATACTTTAGGGTTGCTTTGAGCTGCTCAACAGTGGCATGCTATATTGGAGAAGGCCGTAATTTATCAAAAGCAAATTATGATGCGAGAGGATCTTAGGATGTGAATTTGCATAATTTAGAGCGCGGCGAATGAGATTTGGATTAGTTACCAGTACCTTCCGTTTAAAATTGCTAGGTGTAATTGAAGGATAACATAAAATTTTAAAAAATAAATATATTGTCTTGTTAAGTCTTTCGTACCGTAGATTTGTACTGCGTGTCCACACCAGTGAAGTTACAAACAAATTTGTCGCCGAAACACTATGGTGGCATTTGGCTCAAGTGAGAGTTCCATATTGCAATTGAGACCCTGTTTTAAATATGCTTACTTAGGGAGAAATAAGGTTTTTTACCAAGTATTTTATTGACTACAAAGGATTCTCCTTTGAATTCAAGAGACTGCAATTTCCTCTCAAAATGTATTCTATGAAAAAGATAAATAACACGTGCAAACCTAACCAAACTTATAACCAAAATTACATATGTCGCCGTCGCTTCCTCATTACTAGCGTCGAATGGATTTATCTGTGTAAGAGTTGTATAAACAAATAGTTTCTAATTATTACATGGATAGTAGGTATATGGTGGTTGTAATGCCCTGGTTATGTCAATTCTTTACAATGTAGTATATTTTACAAACTTTTTAGTCCGAAGGATTTCCATAACAGCTATTTGTACCGCTAAGATATATATATCTATATATATATATATATATATATATATACATACACATACATACATATTTTCTTTATATCTTACATAAGCGAAAGTATTTCGTTTCTTTATTCTACTTTTACGACTCAGCTATTTACTCCATTTCCATGAAATTTAAGATACGTGTGCGTCTCCTGGCGATAAACATAATATAGTTTATATCCAAAGAAAAATTAATGGGTATATATAATATATTTATAACACTTTCCTCTTAATGTTAAAAAATTCGAAAATGAGAGATGGAAGGTCTTTAAAGTTTTACGTTTATTTGGTTTGCTTCGGAATAAAATTAATTTTCGATTTTAAGTGATAAAGTAAAATATTTTTCCTGAACTACGAGAGATTTGAAGTCACATTATTTAGCTTTCCTCGCCTATCTTTTATTTTACATATATAATTTTGAGGGTTCCGCATCTCAAAAAAAAACGAAACCATTTCTCACTCACTCCCGTTTCCGCCCATCTGTTCGTCTCTTAGAGATGTTTTTGTCTTAAAATTTGGCAAAGCGATAAAGAATACTTAGTAGCATCTACGATAATAATTAATATTCAAGAATGTTCATCTAAAAATTTTAAAAGTAGTTAATGTTTTTCTGGATTGGTCTTGTTGTGTTGGACATTAATTGAGAGAGCTAATTAGACGATTCAAAAATATTCCTAGATGTTTTAAATAATTTTTCTCAGAAATAAAAATGTAAAAATTTGGTATAATGTTAAAGTGTACTCACCCGTATATAAGTATCTCAATAGGTAACTCTCAAAAACATTTATATGGATATTTTAGAGGAAAAGACAAAAAACTAGTTACCGGAAGTTCATCTGAAGTTTATTGGGAAACTATAGCCGTGATTCTATATATTATAGTTTTTTTCAGATTTCCATGATATGTTTTCACCTATGAAATATATACTAGGCTATATGTAGGTGTATTATACTTACAAGAGCAAAGCACGCTGCGAAGTTTTCCTGCGTCTTTACGGTTCAGTACAGCTTAAGCCCAAATAGCACCAAATAGGTTTGTAGTTTACGGTACTCAGCACTTTTTGGCTCAACAATTGATGAATTTTTTTATGGAAAAATTATTGCACGAATTTTTTTATGGAAAAATTTGAACTTAGCTTGAAAAACGGTTAAGTAATTTGAAATGCACAGAATTTAAGAAATTCCTTTATTTTGCAATAGAAAACTGTCATCGAGTCGAATACTGTTGGCATGTCGTCGTGATGTGTTTATAAATATTAAAAATGTAAGTTCTGGTGTAATGAAATAAGTTGGAATAAACATTTTCCTAAATTCATGTCCCTTACATCACTCGCTAGGAAAATTCCATAGAGGTTGGTTGAGTAGTTGAAACGTGAAAGCAGATCAAATAAATAAACAAAGAAAATTATTTTCGAATATTTAATTTTAATTAGGACCAGTTAGGATTAGTATTTTCTAAATTACTTCCTAGTGAATACGATTAACAATCAAAACATAAGAAAAGAAAAGATTTTATTATTTGCTTCCCCTTTGAATGTTTCTGGCAAATTAGTTACTAAAGGTATAACGTTTTACGGTTAATCAACATCAACAACCTGTCTCAAGCCACTGCTGGATATAGGTCTCTTATTGTAAGTAATGCCCCTAGTTGTCAATTTGGGCAGGAGGATTGGGTCCTCGAAAATTTAATTTTGGGATAGATTATAAGATTTGAGCAGAATTAAAAAAATAATTCGGTGTTTCCCAAAAAAAGGA
The DNA here is from genome assembly GCA_039881145.1 of Druceiella hillmani. Classification (NCBI taxonomy): domain Eukaryota; kingdom Metazoa; phylum Arthropoda; class Insecta; order Lepidoptera; family Hepialidae; genus Druceiella; species Druceiella hillmani. The sequence goes on from JAYKKI010000118.1 coordinate 2,961,945, forward strand.
ATTAATTTATTAGTTAAAACAAGGGATTAAGACAAAATTAAGAAACGACAGGGATTACAAAATATATTTTTAAATAGACTGAGAGTTATATAAGAGCAATAAGGAACAAATTCCTGTTCTCATCATTCCATCGATTAACAACTTCGTAGCTTATTTGGACAATAAACGTCTTCTTATAATGTAGTAATATAGGTCTCACGTAACCTAATTTTAAAAGCAGATAATCATTGAATCTACTTTTGGTCTAGGTCTTTGGATAGTTCAAAATATTGAAGAAAAAAAAATAAATATATAAACATGGCGTCAGTTATTAATATCTACTATTTTATATGCGACCTGTGTTTAAAAATATTTTTGCAAAGCCAAAAAAACAAGTAGTGTGTTGATTTCTTTGGTGGATTTTCTGTACCATATAAATTAATTAGTATCGAAAAATAATTTTGTGATGTCTACGATGTGTTAACACAGTAGCGTGCCACCAATACTTACACTAAAATGCTTGTATCAATGCAATGAATACCTACTATTTCCGTCATCGGCCACTCCCAATCACACATGAATCCGTTTCTCCAAACCGCCGTATCGGCTGCTATCCTCGAAGTGCAGTGGGCGACGGCGGCGCAGCATCCTGCGATGCTATCCCGCGTCGCGCCCTTCCTGGAAGCGGCGCGCGCGGCATCTCGCATTCCCATCGCGCCGGTCGGGGGCGCTGGCAGCGCTGCGGTACACTCGCCCCCTTGTGTTGTTCCGTTAAACGTTAAATGAGTCCAATTGTTATAAACATCGCTTTTCATTTAATATTGTTCGGAAAAATATTTTTTGATTATATTGATTCTATGTAACGATATAAGAACGAAGCACGGGATTCCAAATTAAAGTTAACGTATTAAATATATGCATTCTTTGGAGTAACGTTCTTAAATCGAAAGTCGATAGAATTGTTTTTTGAATAAATTTATGCATCCAATTCGTTAGATCTGATGTAACAGAATTAACTGAAAAGGGTTAAATTTAAATCTTCATTCCGTATTCTACTGAGTCTCTGGGGTAAACAGTAATTACAAAGTCATATAATTTAACTTGGGTATCAATTCAAGGACTGATATATAATTTCAATTTTATATTGCAAAATTAGCCTTTATATTTTCTAGGTATAATTATGTTTAGCAATTTTAATCTAATAGTTATTGCTAAAAATTGCGCAAGAAATCTTCTTGAAACAGATATTGCAATTTTTTTGTACGTTTTATCACTTTTTAGCTCTTTAAATATAAGTGGACTTAAAAAAATAAATTTATTTATTATTTTAAAAAGTATAAATCTGACGTATAGCATCTAACATCCTTAATTTTAAGTTATGAAAGTTTTAAATTTTTTTATTCTTTAATTATTTTTTCTCAATAAGTAACCTGTTTAAATTATTAAAATAGTTTTTCTTCAAACAAACGACTGTACCCGTGCCGTACTCGCGAGTGAACCCGTAGGTAACAAAGAAATGGTATTCATACTCGTAATATCGCGGGCCATCGCGTCCACTCGTTACGGAGAAGGAGAGATCAATTTGTTGTTGGTCGCTGGTGCCGAGAGAATACTGCCATATTTAAATTGTACACACATACTACAGTACTACTCCAGCACAGTGGACGAGGAGTTGTTCTATATTCATTTAATTTTAAGCAAATTTTTTTTAATAGAGGTCTCATTATAAAAATGTTAATAAAACTGTCAAAGAAACAATAGAGAATTATCTTGGAGAAAAGAAACATAAAGAATTTCGCAAAAAACGTTAGGGAATTATAGAATTAAACGAGATTTTAAAATATTATAACAGATTATTATAAGCTTATATACTTTACAAGCATATTCCTTATGCCCTTTATTAACGGCACTATTTTAAGGTCACGTGTTTTTTAAATATTGTCTATTCAGATTCGTAAATAGATTTCGTTAGAATTTTATATAAAATCTCATCAATATTTAATTTGTTTGCATGAGCAAACATTTTATTTTATGTAGATAAATTTAATTTAATCAATACTGTCAAGTTTCTGAAAAGTTTATTCAATCTTAACTGCTAGCCTTATAATCAACAGCCAATTCAGGCAGTATATTTTTATTATTTTCATTAACGTATTTATTCCGTAAATGATTGAATTTATTTCCTCGTTTCGAAGAGTAGTTATATTTTTATATTTCGTAAGAAAGAAAAAATACTTCATCCATGAAAAGGATTTTGTTCAAATGAAAAATTGTGGAGGTGGAGAATTTCTGGAAATCAAATACGTTATCACTGTATGAAAATTCAAATTATTCACTATACAATTATTCACTTCACAAAAAGTTCATATACTACAGATGGAAGACAAGCGACAACTAGATATGATTTTTACGAATTTACACAATTATAAATATTTTTTTATATCGTGTATTCGTAATAACAAATAAATGAGCAGTTATATTCAAATGAATATTTTAACATGTCAATATTTTGTACACTTTCTCAAAAGCATATCGACAATTATCGCGGTAGCGTACTTAAATGTGTTGTCACTTACAACCTATAATAACCAAATATAATTTACAATTGCAGACAACAAAATGTTAGTATTGTAATACTATTTATTATAAAGATACAAGTCACAATATTAACATTCATTGTTATAATCCTGAGTAATATTATAAATGCGAAAATTTTGATGAATAGATAAATTAACGTTTCTTATTTTGTAACTCTGTAATCCCTGAAGGGATCTACAAGAAGTGCAGCATACGCATAGATTACAGATTATATAATTATATTGGCACAGGTTATATTACAGTAGCTTACGAGAACGAAGTCACATGTAGAAGCTGGTTGATAATAAATATTTACTGGTTACAATGGTCTGCTTACTTAATTTAAGCAGGCCATTGTATCTAGTGTAAATGGGGTAGACAACCTTTTGTGTATATTGCTTTCAATATAGTCTCATGTCAGTTCACTTAAATATAATTATTAATTTTGACTGCTTCAATTACATTTTATCAATATCAATACGGTCGAATTGAAACATCACGAGTAACCCTCATTACTAACCTCACCCATTAAACTTTTATACTTTGTTTAAGTAGATTCTAGCTCCAGAAGTAAGCTCGCATTGTCCAAGGTTCGCGTGACTAACGAGAACAAATGTTTGTTGCATGTTGATTCGACTGATTCTCTGGATATAAAACCCTCTCTGGATGTAAAACCAACATTACGGAAACGGTAGTACAGAACCGTGATGTAGTATTTAAAATTAGTATTTTTGTCCTAAAAAGCAAAAAGAAAAGAGTCAAAATTGCTTTTATTTATATAGATCTTCATACCATTACGGTATTTGTTTTTTTTGTATTATTATTTTACCATAATATGTTTAAATTTTGAAATAATTATATAATATATTTATCAAAAGCTGCCTTGCAGTGTTGGGTTAATCTGAGGCTCACGGCTTTTGACAGGGCCCCACCCTATTAATTTCTATGATTTTGTTAAGTTTAGATTTATTTTCTTTATATATTTGAAAAATAAGTTTATATAACTGTATTAATATAGCTAATAAAAAATTCGTGTAGGCGTTTCCCAAGGTTGGTTTATTATTTTTTAGTTATTTATTTACAAATTGTTACAATTTTTTAAATTAATTTTACACGAACTGTTCTCTTTTATTTATGTATACATGGTTTTAGAATTTGGTTGTATTATATAAATTTATCTATTCATGATGATTTTTTTGTCGTGTCTCTAGTTCGTCTAGTGGTAATTGGTCCTCATGTTATTCGAAGACGAAGTACTTAAGGAGTTTCACGAAGTTTCATTCTATAGAAGGAAGTAGATAAAAAATATGATTCACGTGCTGTAGACTATCGTAGTAGTAGTAAGTAGAAGTAACTCGTTCAATCTCATTAGAGAGTGAATGTAATGTGAAAGAGCTTATTGAGAATTTGGATAGGAGACGTATAAAGGTATCACTGAGAGAAACTTGTACCGACAATCTGACAGTTTGCCATGTTGATACATCAATCAGTTTCTGCAACAATTCCTGAACACCATTTAAGGCAGGTACTTAGAGGTGTCATCAAAATATGCGAGCTATACTCCATCACTGTTTTCGTTTGTATTTTTCATTTGTGATAAGAATTAACATTTGGATCGTGTTGAAACAGGATGCTACCTAGTCTGATAGTCGCTTATAATAAATTGGGCTGAACACACCTAGTTTGCTAATTGATTATCACGACATGAACTCAACAAAGTGATTGTAATTTAAATATTTCCAAAACCGTCATTCTGTTTAAACTGCGAATATTTTTTTCAGCTAGTATCCTGTTATTTCAACCACGATTATCTTATTGGTAACGCTATAAATGAAGTTAAACCAAATATTAAATTGTTGGTAAACCTAAAACTGTGTAAGGACAGTTTCTTTGAATAGCTGCTATTGAAATTTCAGTTCTTGAACCAGCAAACAATGTTAATACTAAAATGTAACAGCATAGCAATTTACCATTGCTATTAATTATACTACATTTTTATTACATTAATAAAAAAATGCTTCATAAATATTCATTCGAAATTCAGTCGGTGAACAAACCTTTTACAAAACCTCTTTCATAAGAAAATATATCATTTTTATAAAGAGCCTTAGCCAGCAACTGTCGTATGTGAATTTTTTTTCGTTTATTATTGGATATATTCAAGCATCTTATCATTTTTATTGACAATAAAAGGATTTTGTTTCTGAGATTATTTCATTTTACGTTGACATAAACTTTTGTATTGCTCTTTAGACTTCTTTAAATACGACATTTTCCTGTATGAAATTAATTTGCATGGATCGAAAATGATAATTGATTTAAACAAAAAATTTAAAGCGTTCATTTTTTTCAATTTCTCTTCCAGAGTGTCAATTTCATTTTTGTACTAGCTGGACCCAGCGTCGTGTATCTCCGGTGTCTATTTTTATGGAGCGTCAAATGTGGTGTGCAATGTGTGCGTTGGTCGTTCCTAAAATAATACATAACTTATTATTTTATTAAAAAAAAACATACAAAACAGATTTTTACAAATTATCAGTGTTTTGTTTTTGGAACATATTACTGAGATCCTAGAAGTACCCAAATATTAATAAGTACCCAAATATAATAATAAATAAAAATTAATTCTATTTTATACGGTTAATAATAAAAAGGAATTTTTAATTATAAAAAATCCGTAAGTGCCAGATCTGAATAATATAACGGATAGGGTAAGACACTTCATTCCAAGTTCAGCAATTTTTTATTTAATGAAAAAAGCTATTTAATTGGCATTATCGTGGTTATAAATAACTACACCTGTTCGATTAAATAAGACTGGAGGATCAATTTTAATTTTTTCCTTTATTCTCTCTATCACTTTGTTTGTATCTCATTGTTTGTACAGGTAGCAGTCATTTATAATAGATTATTCTTTTATTACCTTACCATACACTTATTATTATATTTTTTGAGTGCACGTTTTATACTGCAATCGATCAATTAAGATTTCCTATTCGGCATACGCCTTTTCGACGTTGTGTCACTTATGAATGACTTATATTTCAAAACTCGTTTTTAATAATTGGGAAAAAATGTTCAAACTATATATATATATATATATATATATATATATATATATATATATATATATATATATATATATATATTCATTTAAATATATTCAACATCAATATTCATTCTGTCCATTCCATTCCTTTTTTGTAACTTATGTGTGCCCATGTCCTTATTTTTATTTAAATTCAAGGGCGAGCATCCTGTTTCATCCGTGTCATTCTGTTAGTGACAATTTCGCTGATAATCCTTCAAGGGTCATTTCTTTAACATTTTATTTTGGCACAGTCTAGATCCTTTTCAAAAAGCGGCTTGAACTTTTGCAAAAACCTTATATCTTTATTTTGGTCTAAATGTGAAGAGTTATAGATTAATGGTCTTCGAAAGTTTTATAATTTATAAACGTAGAGCCAAATAATTCTGATAAATGAAATACGAATTAATCAAGAACTAATTCTTGCCAAATATTTTGATACAAAAATACATCTTTGAAATTTTCAGGTTATACGTATTTTATATTGTAAAGTTATAACACATACTTTGTAACACATACTTTGTACTTGTACAAACATAAAAGCAATTTCAATCCGAACACCTCCTCAATATTACGCTGAGCGATGTGCGTAAGGGTGAGTATATGTGATTATTTTATGGTAGTACTTATTACAAAAACCAACGTTTTTAATTTTAACTGTTTAATCATATTAACAGCAAGCTTTTATCACCGCCAAAGCGGATATCGGAATAGTCAAAGCGGGGGTTCGTTTGCAGCTGTCGCTACCGCGGCCGCCGTCGTATCGCCGCATCTTTCCACTCGGCCGCACCCGCTAATTAACATTGCACGTTTGCGCCCCATCCCGACCAGGGTGTCTTTGGGCACCGGCTTGTTTCGGAAGTGAATGTAGGTAGCCACGTATAATCAACGTGTTTGATACTGGATTGTTTCGAATTTAATTTCGATTTATTTAAGGTGCTCGGTTTGTACATCGTAAGGTATTCGAATAGTAACCTTTCCTTATACTGCGATTGTTAATAAGAATTTTAACAAATACTGTGACTAATCTTCGTGTAAATCTGCTGCTATTTTGTACAGTCAATTAAGTAAAAGTTGATTCAGTTCACGATATAATGGGAGCGTTGAACAAGGGCTCCTGAAGCTGTAAATATTTTACTTCTATTGTGCACGTTATTGTACTCTTACACGTTTCTTCACTAGTGATATAATAGACATATAAAATTATGTATTGTAGCATTGCCAATACTTCACAACATTGCAGTGTTTAAAGAGATGCTGGAAAAAATGAAAATTGCCCCTATTTTAAATGATAACAATATTAATACATTGAAAGCTGCGTTTACCGAATAAAATTTGAAGTATTATTTTTATAACGTTTTGTATTTACTAAATAAAACTAACCGGGTGACTCGCATATGATATTAATTAATTTAATTATATCTTTAGCATTTATGTATAGATATTAATTAATTTATTTATGTCTTTAGCGTTCATCAAAAAAGTTCTCTTTCGATTTCCACATATTTTAATTTTTCAAAATTTTCTCCTCCGCCATCTCCATCCGTATTTTGCTGATACCATGAAGGTAGAGTGGCTTAAAGTTCTATTCAATAATTGCAGTCATTTAAAATTTGAATAAATTGTTTAGTACACATAATAAGTATAGAATACAATTTTGCACATTATTACCCGATTGATCCCTGACAGGCGGCAACGCTTCGGAGTATTGCGATTTAAAAAAAATGTTATTGGATATATTTGATTTATTTTTTTAAATGATAAAATGATGAATAATTTGAAATTATTTTAAACGATAAAATGATGAATAATCAGTTAATAAATGCAATAAAAGTGCCACCTGAATCACAATTATTCGATTTGCCAGGCAATAAAGCTATCACTTCCACATCCGATCGGGATGGATTAAATGGTTTTGGATCACTTCTGGTTTAAATTGAGCGTTTAAATTTTTTTCGCCATGATTTTTATTACCTATCTTTGCGTACGTATTTGGCTTAAATTCCGAGATCAATTCAATTTATTAAATCTTTAAATAAATATTTAAGTTAAGCAATACAGGGATTTCATTTCCTTCAGTGGTATTTATTTCAATTGAAAAAGTAGTCTTTCAAATAATTTATTTCTTGTAAATTTCTTCCCACTCTTTCATATTTATCTTGTTCGTACTTGCTTTCTGACTTTTATTTTTTATTATGTGATATCTGCTTTTAGGAACTTTTATAAATACTTGCTATAAAAAAAGGGTAATAATTTAGTAGTAAACTAAATAAACGAACAATCTAAGATTTAACTGAATATATGTATATGAATGCCTGCTGCTACATTAAATGACATGTTTCTAGTAATTTACCTAAAATACCGAACATTCAGCGAAGGAAAAATATAGGTAAATAGATAGGTGGTAGAAAACGAAAGCGCATAGTGAGGCATAAATTGATATATAATTAAAGTAAAAAGTAGTGGTCCTAGAGAATTAAAGAAAAAGATAATTTGTAGAAATGGTAAATTACCTAGAACAGGTTCCATGTAATTTCCTAACTACATTCTTTTTACTCATTTTACTCAGTCGACAACCATCACGTCTATTTTGAAAAATATATTATGAATTTAATTTGTAAATGTATTTTTATAAACATTTACATTTCCTTCCTCATACTAATTAACTGATCGATTCTATTTTTGATTAATTTTTAAATTCTATTACAACTAATAAGGTTAAGTCACCGACCATGATATATATATTCAAAGATATATATGCAGCAATATATATTCAAAGACTCGGGGCACTGTCAAAATAATTTATTTTTTGCTAAATACAATAGAATATGCCCAATTTAAAGTTATTATGGCAGCAATAATATCTGGGTTACCGTTATTCACGGCTAAACGGGTAATAGTTTTCCATTCGTATTGAGAGAAAAATAAATGACATTGAGTTAGTATATATTTTGTATACAAAACCTCTCTGATGGCTTAAAAAGCTGAATATATCGATGTTGCCTTTATTGTTACCTGGCAAACATAGTCTAGAATAGAACAAAAAAGATCATACCATCTGAATGTTAGAAAAAAAGGAGCTTAAATTTACTCACCAGAAAAAGAAAACGAATGTTATACAAAATTAGTAAAACCCCACTAGGTCAAAGAATTTTTTCGAAAATTTCACGGAGTATTTATACCTCAAATGACAATTTTTTTTTATTTAGATGCAAGTTTTTTACCAGTGTTTCGTTTAAATCAGTAGAATCTTATGTTGCATGTACTATGTATTAAATTTGTATTACTCGTTTTAAATTATTGATCAATAACATCGTAGTGATAATCAAAATGATGATATCAATTATTATTTTAGTAAATAATATTATGTTATTTGAAAGAAATTGTGTCAGAATAAACGTGATACTGAAGGAATCAATATTGATACTGATAAAGGCGTTGGACAGGATGGTGACATGCATTTGTGCAATCTTTTGATTAAAATAATACTTAACTTGAACTATTGGTCTAATAGTGCTTACGTTTTGAGAAATATAAAAGCTTGTTAAATTTTATTCCTTTTTTTTCAATTTCTTACCAATTTGCTACTCTGTTGCAATAAGATTACAAATAGATTTGAAAATCTAAATATGTAAATAAATGTCAATATAATCGTATTATTACAATATTCACTACATGTTTTCTTTTTGAATACCAAATATAAAAATTAATTAAGTCTTTCGCCCAAGAAAATACTTTATTTTTATTTTTTTCATAGTCTTTTCGCTTTTATACCTTTTCAACTTATTTAAAATTTATATATGTAACAAATTTATTCCCTGAGTCAATCATAGTAATAGATTACTTCGTGGAAACCTTTTTATTTCATAATATAATCAGCTCTCATGCAATCTATTCAGTTACAGAAAAATTGGACCCTAAAATATGAAGTGCTTCGTCGATGAAATGTATTTTATAACACATTCTTCGTTTTTTCCTGCTATGCAATGAAATATATAAAACCATGAAATTAAATTTTGGTCTGTATATGGTTAGTTTAGTCTACAGTAATTCTAAAAGTACATATTTTATTTAAAGGTGTCTTGTTTTAGAAGTGAATTTATATGTTCTTAAAGCGAGAAATACTCATCTTGTTTTGTTTTGTGTATATAAATATTTCTGAACAATTAATATTGTACATCACGCGGTTGCACGTAAGATTCTCAGACATTCCAAATTAGCCAATCGCGAGTTAAAGCGTCATAATAGAAACGCGCCGGGCGGCTGTTTGATCAACAATCGGGCGGCTGTCGCGCCGCCCGCTGCGCAGTTCACTTGCCTAAATCCGTTCAGTGTTGTTACCTATGAACATTGACCAGCTACGCTATCGTGGCCTAAATCGAAATATTTTAATCGTAACGTTATAGGTAATTTTATTTAATGTATATTCGATGCGATTTGCGTTAAAAAATTATTTGTTATATTGTTTTTTTACCCAATAATGATTAATATTTTTTTTATATTAATCGTTTAAAAAAACCTTTAAGCAAAAAAGAAACACTGTTTCCGTTTACGGCGAGATTCCTTTCAGGTGGAGTTTTATCGTTTTCGCCATTTAATAGGCACATCTTTTAGTTTATTGGAAATAATTCGACGTTCACAGTTAAAGGAAAAATTATAATAAAAAAATTCCGTGTGTGTGTACTAGATAATATTAGATATTAGATATTTTTCACGTTTGCTTTATGACACTGCATCAAACGTCTTTTATTTCATCAAGGCACCAGATCCAATGCAATGATTAAAATTTTACATTTCATATTTATTATGTACCTACACGTATATTATTTTCGATATTAATCATGAAAATTCAATATTAGGTCAAATATTAGGTAATTTATTAAGTAAAATTAACTTTTGAAAATTAAATAAGTAACTCTTGTCTTTTCATTAGTTATTTTTCTCCATACAACAAAGCGCGCAATTAATTTTAATAATTTATATGTCAATAATTATAAAACGAGTTGCGAATAATTACATTTTGTGAAGGTTTATGTCTATAAGCAATTTTGAGGTTTTTCTTGGCACTTATCAAATACCATTAAACATATTTTAAAAATACTTTTAGGAATATGGAACTAAAAGTACGTGTAGAACTAAAGTAAAAAATTGTCTTGTTTTAGCAATTGTATTTTAATGAAACCTTTATAAGTAGAATATGGCATTATGATATATGGGTTTAATTTATGTTATACGTTATGGAGAACATACACTCTATGTCATAACGTTAAACAAATATTTGGACTACTGTTTGTGAGATTGAAATAAAAATATTAAAGTTTCAAATATAATTTTTAATTCAAGAAAAACTGAAAAAAGTAGTGAATGTATATTTATATATATATATTGCAAAAGATTTTAAAATGAGTTGACCTAATAAATATTTCATGTACTTTTTATTGTTTATTTTCGTTAATATGGAAGTATAAAAAAATAATACGTTGAATTTTTTACCAGAAGGCTTCTTCATGGCATGGGATTCTACTAACTTAGACGTGTGCCGTTACTGCTTAGCTTATGTAAGTTAATTATAGACATATCAAATGTTCAGCTGATCTCAAAATTATGTTAAGCGCTTGCTTTCTTACTTTGTAAAAAGAAATTTTGTTAAATGAGATAGGCGTATTTTTGAAGCATTCTTTTTACATCGTGGTTATTTTTGAGGCATTCTTTTTGCATCGATATTAAGCTTATTGGATAATACTACACCTTTTACCTTATCTCCCTAAAATTGTAGGTTAATAAGTTATATGGTTCGGAATGTTTTGTGACTCCATATAGATTATATATAAACATTATTGTTCTTCGTTGTAATGTCACATGATTTTGCTTAAAAAACGTAGATAATCAAAAAGTTGGAAGAAAATAAAGGTAAGGCACGATATCGAATAAGAGAATAAGTTATCTGGCATCGTCATTGCTTCTATTAGATCAAAGTGGTGATATATATATATAACAGATTAAGAAAGTGGAAAATAGATTCCCAAAAAAAGAAAGGAATATTTGGGAGAACAATAAAATATGGTTTTGCCTAATAGCCGGTTATCATTTTACGGTAAGAAATTGCTTGATACAATAGTAAGATAAAAATACTATTTCTCCATCCCAACACTCGAGCACGACCGAAATCCACTATCACGCTTGACAACGAGTGCCGCGTACACAGGCCGGTATCGCAGCCTCACAAACAACAACAGCCTATCCGCTCGGCCACAATAGGCTGACAGTCACTTGTCGGTCGCTCGTAGCCACGACACAATTGTTGCTTTGTTAAATACGCGTCACCTGTCACGGCGCCGTTCAAAGACACCGCGCCGCATCGCTCTCGGCTCGTTAGATTCGCGAGTGACCGCTCGTTGAACTTTATGTGCCCATTAGTTCATTTTACATTGGCTGATTGAGGGGTTGGCAATGGAGTAAAAATTTAATAGATCTAGCGCATCTGGAGGTTACATTTTTTGTAGGGTCCATTGACGTATGACATCCGGTTCAAATACAGTTTTAATTCTACTTTTTTCTTATGCATTTAGGTTTGTCGTCCGTTAACGAGAAGTTATGTGAAATAATTTGAAAATTTTGTGTATTAGAAAGCTGCAATAGAAAGATGTACCTACAAAACGAATTTATGAACAAAACGAATTTACAAACGAACTATGTCTTACCATAAATATGGTAACTACATTTTGAAAGAACAGAGGATAAAACGTTTTGATCAATGCATTATTGGGGGAATCGCAGAATGGCTTTCATTTTACTCGTTTACTCTTAGTGTTTTCAATGTTTATTAAGCACTATCTACATTCAATGCAGCTTAGTATTTTAGTGAAAAACGAAGCAGATAATAAAATTTTGCGGAAGTTTGAAATGGTATTAAATTCTGAAATATGAATATTTTAAATTTTACTTTGTATTTTGAATTTTACTTTGTATAGTTTTACATATATTGTCACTATACGAAGTAGTAAAAGGATCTCGATCCTACGAAAAGCATATTCGCTATAATAATATATATCCATTAAGTTGGAAGAGTACTGCTTTAACATTTTTTACTGGAAAGAGCTCTATGTACTTTGATCTTTCCTATATATACTAATTTGTAAAAAAATGGGCACTTACGATTTTTCCGATTATTTCAAGTAAAAAAGTGTGAAAAAAGTAGATTTTATGCAATAAAATGAAATAAATATTATTTACTAAGGGAAAAAATATTTGGCTTGTAAATTAGACTTCCGTAATTTGTTTTTTTTTGTATTGTTTTTAAAATACTCGTGTCAACACAACAAAAGGGACTCTTTCAACTGGAAATAGCCTTTATTTAATAAAAGTTATAAAAAAATTGTATCGAGTATGGCTTTATTTTGAGAAATGACTTCAGTAATTCTTCGTGACATGCCCTGGATAAGGTTTTTAATCATTTCTTGAGGAATACCCACACGTTTGGACGTAATATTTTTTTTAGCTCTCTGATAATCCGTGGAGCTGGATGTACAACTCTAAACGCCACTTCAGATTGTCCCACAGATGCTCAATAGGACTGAGATTGGTACTTTGTACTGGCCAAGCCAATCTAAATGGCGAATCCCGAACTCAATCAGGTAAGCGTCTACTTTGTCCACTTAATGTGCTCTAGTGTTATCGTCCATGAAGACAATAGAAGTTCCTGTAACGGCTAGTATTGGTTATGCATGAGAAATTAGGATTTATGTTATGCATTCAAAGAGCCATTTTTGATAAAAGCTAACTCAGTAGACTTCCGCACGACCTTCAAAAGTTATGCCTGCCCAAACAATAACAGAGCCACCGCCGTAAGGCATAATCTTTTCGAAACATAGGTTTGCTTAACGCTTTCCAGGCCCTTTAAGTAATTAGCGACTTCAGAGATTTTGGCTTCATCAGAAAATAACTCCACTCCACATCGGTCCACGTCGCACAATTTTGGATAAATCTCGATTTTCAATATGGTGCCAACGGAGTAATTTAATTTGTGGAAATCAACTTCTAGAAATCTCCTCATGAAAGCCCATAGGCTAACATTTACATTTCTCATTTCTTGGAGATTTTTTTGATGTTTGTGCAAGTAGACTTCCGATTTCGTAAAGCTTGGCCACAATATATCGGTCGTCCCTGGATTTACTGCATCGTTTTCTTCCCGATCGTGGTTTTCTTTTTAATGAATCGCTCTCCTGAAATCTTTTCCAGATTCTCTGAATAAAAGAATGACTTACACCAAACCATCGCCAAACAGAACACTGAGTACAGCCTTTTTCAAGACGAGTTACCATATTATCAACTATTACCGTTATGTCTGTCATAGTACGTTAAAAATGAACTTAAACAATTTAACAGCAATATCAATAATTAAAATTACATAAAGAGTTCTTTTTAAATAAACAACACAACATCTGACCACATAACACTAAACAATTTTTTTAATTCCAGTCGTATATTTCTAAAACAAATTTAAAATTTTCAAATTTAGAAAGATATACCTTACTTGCTAGTACCTACCATACGGTGTTTTTATTCTTATATTTCATCATTTTTAAAATTATTAGCTATGTATATAAGTCGCAATAAACTTAGCCTAACTGATTGATAAATATTGTTCATAGGTTCTATGTGCTTACGGTCGATGATAATTATTGCTGACTCTATAAATAATAATTTTAAACCGAAATATTCAAATACCATATTCATTGCTGAAGCAAAGTTAAAGAACAGTAAGCATTCTATTTATCTACCGTGCCTTTTGTTGGAGATACCAATGGAAATAGTTGCTATTAAGTTACCATATTTAACTAAAGTACGAGTACAGTTACACGGCATTTGATATTATGCAGTGATTTTAATTGTTTACTGATTCAGTTCTGTGAAAAATATATTTTCTACTCAGGCAGAATTAGATGTTATTGTTAGCTATGAAAGACCATCAAAATTCCGGTCAAAAACGTCATTTTATTTTTGAATAAATAATAAGCTTTTAATATAGACATTATTCACGTAATATTTTCTGTTTACTTTTAATTATCTGCCACATTGTGCGCTTAATTGTTCAAAGCTTTACTTCCGTGTTACTGTTTTTTTTAATATTTATTTACTAGCTGTATTCGCAACTTTGTTCGCGCGTAGACCATCAGAATATATTGTTAGGTTAACTAAATTATTATTAAGGTTTTTATTAAGCTCTTTTCTCGGAAATTTCTGAAAGTAGAAATTAAAATTTGGCATATTAATAAAACATATTAACCGGCTTATATCTTAATAGCTAACATTCAAAAATATTTATATGGAAAGTTTAGGGGCGGTTCTCGAATGTTTTATTTTGCATTTTGTACTGAAGTTTTTTAATTCTTTATTTAGTATGTATTTAATTGTATCGTTTGAAAAAGGGCTAATAATAAAAGCTTCAAAAATGTTTTCTTACAACATTATGTGGTATATATTCAGAGATATACTGAATATATGCTCGCCTTATTCCTAAAACTACTCAAGTTAAAATTATGAGAGGAATGGAAATCATAAAAGCGTACGCAGAAGTTGTAGGAAAACTATGGCGATTATCCTAAATTTATCTACTTTTATCCTAGATGTTATGTTTTTTTTAATTGCGCAGCCTGCTTTAAAGCCTATGAAAGAGGTAGTAGGCAATGTATTGACGTTGTGGAAATTTGCAATCTTCTTTTTGGCTAGTCGGTTATGATAAAACATAGCCCATGTGTTACCCCAGGCTTAATTAAATTTCTCAGTAAAAACTTTATCGAAATACTTCTGGCTGTTTTTGTGAATGGGCTCACAGATAAACGGATATTCCAAAGGCATTATTTTGATGTTCTATTAGTTTATTTATGTTCCCCCAAATGTTTTTTTCGTAAATACCGTTAATGTAAAGGCATGCCAATTTTATAATTAATTACATACAAATTTATATAGCCAACTACAATACCTACCAAAGTAATTAAATTATGAATATTGACAACGGATTATATTTTTAAAAAATTGAGGAAACAAACTAAGCACATAACTAATATATACAACATAGAAAACACTTTTAACGGAAGACAACTAACAACCATGTCTGCCCTTACACGTTTATCGGGATCGCTTACTCAATTATTTCTCTCGCGCCACACCAAGCTTTACTTTGGTTATGCATATTTTGCCAATGGATCTCCGGGTTGAAAATTCATTGCGCGATTTAAAGTGCATGTAGCGCCCTCTTTTATATAAATTTGTGTAATTACTACATTTCGACTAGCGAGGTACTTCTTTGTTATTGTTGTACTAACGCATAATAAATTTTTAAAAATATTAAATTCACATATCTTCTGATGGACGCGATGAAATAAAAACTAAATGTTACTATAAGCCAATTACCAAGGTATTCGAAAAATTCCATCTAACTATATAAGCAGACACATAAAAATTCCGAAAATAATATTTTTGTGTTCTGCGACTTTTATTATATGTCCCTAAATTATTATCTCATAAATATCTTCAATATACAGACAATTCAATTCTACAATTTTATTATTTGTACAGATTTTTTCTATAATTTAAAAAAAAAACGTTTCTTTACAATTGTTTCGTTACATACTATACATGGTAGCTATGTTTTTTTTTAAGTACTTACCTATGTTCTCACATTTTGCTGACTGCAAAGTTCTATTGTTTATCCTAGAAAATTTCATTGAAAATTGAGAACTGATCACGATTTTTTAACTAATATTTATATATATATACTAGATATGAGTATTGATCACGATTTGTTTTTTATTGTTTTTGTTCTTAAAAGTAAGTAATGCTTTAACGTTAAAGCTGAATTAATAAATATTTTATTTTTTTATAAAAGTTTTATTTCAATGTATATTTTATAATTTATCCTTTGTTACTGTCATATCTTTGAAAATCAAATTCTTACCTAAATACTCGTGACTTTATAAAATTCGTTGTATGCGCAATTACTGCTCTACAGGACCAAGAATTAAAGCCTGTAGTTTTTGCTAAATATTTCATTTTATATATTTTTATTTGTCGTGTTTCCTAAAATATTTTTTTTATATTAATACTGTTTATTTCCATAATTCGTCATATGTTTTAAACATTGTACATGACGAATTGTTATGACTTAAATTTTTATTCACAAATGGAAAAGTTAACTATGTCACTATTATTTTACAGACAAAAATGCATTTATATATATCTATATATATGTATATATATATATGTATATATATAGATATATATATATATATATATATGATTTTTTAATCAGCGATTCATTTAATTCATATTCGAATATGCTTAACATTTTTTATTAAAACTCAGTCAACTCAATCACTAAAAGTTTATTTACAATTAATAGAAAATCGATCAATTACTTTAAATAGCTTTGAGTTAAAATAATTTATATGTAATTTACTAGGCGATGTAAATATCGAGTACCATAGGAATAATCTTAATTATTAAGTAATATGTTTGTCTTAGCACACTTTTAATGAAATCTATTGTATCTGAACTGATTACTAATTGATAAGCTGAAAACTCATACGCGAGTATAATGTATAAGTCATCACGGCACATATTATTTGGGTTGAATGTACTGTTGCGGTTAGATTTAAATTTATTTTCATTACGTGTTTCGAATCTTGTCCAATGCCAATTTTAATATGAATTTATTATAGTGAATTATGAACTTGATATCGTCAAACCAAAACCGGAAAGCTCACCATATCACCCACAAACGGAACTAAAACTATTCTAAAACATTTTCGATCTCAGTTACTATTTGAGAAATTTAAATTTGTAATGCCATTGTCTAACGTCGCCTACTTGCTCTGAGCGTACGCGAACGAGTCTCTCCATTTATAATGAACTGTTGCAAAGTAAAATGCTTTACGGGAGAATAATACAATAATTGTACATCTGTTTAGAAGTCTAATTGTGAAACGCTGCGGGGAGTCCCTGGCCGTGTATCGACTCATTATTAATAAGAGGAACTTTCGAAAAAATCTACTGAATCATTCAAACGGGAGTTTTAATATTTTTATGCCTGTGTATATCGGCGCGCTTACCTTTCTATACGAACGTTGTCGGGCCCGCGGTGTTTTTATTGTTTATTTCCATTTAAACTCTATCGGACTTTATTATTGTAGTGGTAGGTATTGGTAGCAGGCCATTCGTGACTTGTTGGGAAATTATTAGAAAGGTGACGGTGTTTATTGTCTAACTTTACATCGAAGTAATGCATTTTTTATAAACAAGGTTCTGAGTCTTAAATTAAGTGAGCAACATTATTGATTTTTGTTAACCTTTTCTATTTTCAACGTGTAGGATCCGGCTATTGCAATTGGAGACACTAGTTGTGACATTGACTCGGAATTGAATTCAATTCAATTTACTTGTAATAATAATTCAAATTTATTTGTACTTTAATTCAATTTGCGTTAAATCACGATTTAAATCACAAACTGTTTCCGTTAAAAGCTAATACACGTGTTGACTTTTGCATTAAGCAAAATAATCGTCTTAAAAAAGTGTATTAGAAAATAGCGTCTCGAATTAATTTTTAGTTTCCTCGTACAATGTTGTTGTTAAAGGTTAGATTTGATTGTTAATACTGGATAGCTGGACTAAATATTTATTTCTAATTTTTATGAGAGTCACTATGGCTGACGTCACCAACTCGTAAAGCCTATTTGTTTTTTTTTGTTAATTAATACAAAACTGAATCTCTGTATCTTAACAGATACGTAGAACCTATTTTCAGTTAAAGTCCACTTGAGTTTCTGATTTTTGGTACTCTTGATAAATATATGCTTTCGACTTCAGATGTTCAGATACTTTAAAGCTGAATTGACAGAAAAAGCTGTGTGTGGGCAAAACCTATAATGTGTATTATTAGATAAACTTTTTCCGAGCACGTAGTAGATATAATTTTAATCTATTATTTGGGTACATTTTATTCGATGAAATAATATATTGGTTGCACTATATGTTGAGGAAATAATCTACTCCCGAAGTTTATGAGAAGTTTTTGAATTTGATTTTGATAACATCATAATCAGAATAAAGTATACATTTAATATTAATTAGCTACTCACTATAATCTAATCAGAAAATATGAAGTTTACAAATATAGCTAAGTAAAATTTTCTGAAACTGTTAAATATTTCACATTACAGCCAATGTAATTTTAAGCTCTACGAGCCTTGATGATAATGTTGTCTGATGTATATTAGATCGCTGTGTATTTGTGTTACACTGATATTTAATAATTCTAGCTACGGCAGTTGAGAGCAATCGGGTAGGCGTTTGCTTCATAGTTTATTACTATTTTTGATACTAACCTAAACAGTAGCCTTGAAGATGTTTTAACAGTCTTCGTGATTCTTACTGATTTACGTCGACTCCGAATACCGGATATTGGATTTCAATCTATCATTTCAATATTAAACATAAATAGGAATACAAAATAAACCCTCGTCGGATTACGAATTCACATACCACTTGAATATGGCGACTGTAACTAGAATAATATTACTTGAGAAATAATTTAGTTTCCGAAAATAGATAGAAAATAATATTAATAGAAAACTTATTCTTTTTTCCACAAATCGGCATAACCACGCTAATCGCACGAAGTACTTGACTTGTATTGCATCAATTTATTTTAATATAGGTTTCAATTTAAAAAAGTTCAAAATGTATTATTTCAAATTAAATCGTTATTAATTTCGATTGTAAATAAATAATTATTAAAGCCTAATATGCAAATAGAGTTATTAAAATACTAAAAGTTATGAATAAAATACCTATTTATTTATAGACATTTTGAAATATGTTTAAACAAATAAAATAAAAGAAATGTAAATAGTATCTACAGTCCATAACATGTTTTTTTAATCGAAATGCTAATTTTCGTTCACAAAATTGAGTAAAAAAAGTTATAATCTTGTGTATTATCTAATCAATTTGAATTTAATGAATACGTTTTTCCACTACACGAGAAATCATTTGTAGTATTGAATCTGAAGCAAATATAACTAAATAATACTTTTACACTTCAAATAAATTCAGTGAGCAATGAAAGATTTTTCACATCTCTCAATGTAGTACAAATATTGTTTTAGTTTATAACTAAAAAAAATTTATAAGTAATATAAAATCATGACTTCACTATAAATAGCGTTCCTAAAATGGACACATTTTAGAAGTCAAATTGAAAAAATATAAAAATTATTTACTAGCTTTCATTGAATGTAGAGGTATATAGAGACTCATGTTTATGGTGGAGTAATACTGTACCTTCAACTGTTTAAAAATGTGTAGAAAAACGAATTCAAAATCTTATGGTGGAAAAGCTTCGTCATTTCTATGATAAATATATCCTGCGTCTGGGATTATTGGAAGACATGTAAGTTGAGGTAGCTAAAGACTCGTGTTTCTGGCAGAGTAAAACTATACCTTCAACTATTTATAAATGTGTTTAACAAATTAATTCAAAATCGTATAGGGGAGGAAGATTTGTGATATCGATGACGAATAGCTCCTGCGTCTAGATTTTGGGAAGACGTGTAAGGTGAGGTGGGTTGAGATTCATGTTTGTGATAGAGTAACACTTACCTTCAACTATTTATAAATGTTTTGAAATATGAAGTTAAAATTTTATGGCGGTGGAAGCTTTGTGATATCGATGATGGATATCTCCCTCGTCTGGGATTTTTAGAAGACATGTAAGTTGAAGACATTCACGTTTAAGGTAGGGTAACACTATACCTTCAACTATTTATAAATGTGTTGAAAATTTAATTCAAAATCTTATAGTCAAAGAAGTTTTGTGATATCGATGATGAATATCTTCTACGTCTGCGATTTTCCAAAGACATCTTAAAACTTAAAATGATCCAATTTACTTGCTGATTGGATGAATGTTTGAAGATTAAGGCTAATTTTTGCGAATTCGGACCCAAAATCGGCCATAGAAATGAACTCAGTTGGGCTAGTTTCGGTATGTTGAAACAATTAATACTATTACATGTCGTGGTTCCGAGAAAACTTGCATAAAATTGTTTACAGTCACAAAACACCAGTACCGAATAAAGATCATAGCAGAGTTGAAATATTATAAAGGGCGATAAAAAGATGGAAGATGACCATTAAGAGATGTAAGTTCGTATCCATTACGAGATCAGCAGAAGATTGATATTGTTAATATCAGCTACACGGTAACAAAACTTGAGCAGCGCTGTATATGGGAGGACCACTTAATGAAATGTAACAATAACAGATGCAGTCACAGAATCATTCATAGAATGAAGATTTAGTTTCGGAACATTTGGTAGACAAAAAGAAGGCAGGACTGGAAAAATTAAGAATGTAATCGAGGTAAAGTGGATGACGAAAACTGTCCATCAGAGAGGATTATGTCAAATGTTGGACTTGAAGCCAGACGATATGTTCCCGAACAGGACATGATTACCGCTTAAAGCATCCGTGTCATTTCCCAAAATAATTAGTTGCGAGTATTATGACAAGCGACTTATAAACCATTCGTAGCTTTGTCACGGATACGATCCAAAACGTATGATTCATCGGGGCTCAGATCCCACGGACTCGCAAGCGCCACTTAGACACCGCACCATACGAATCGATTGTGCACCATCACGGCGGCTGTATTGTTTCCGAGATGGTGTTATGTAGATGGTAATCAGTCTGTTGCTTATTTGTGATACACTTGTGGACGAAATACTGATGAGTTCAGTGATCCCGCATGTTCGTTTTAAGATGGACAGTCTTCATTAAAAAGACAACTAATTATTTATTTGTTAAACGTATAATTGGACAGCTTAGCAGTGTGATGATGAAAAACAATGGACATAAAACTGAACTATGATACGATTTATTAGAAACTAATAAATGTAATTCCAATGAAGCTTTACTAAAGTTTACTGGTTGTTGTTCTTACTATAACATTGGATATTTTTTGTCCACTATAAAATTACATTCGGCTTTAAATATTTATTTTAATTTCAAAATATCATCCTTGAAAATTAAAGTAAAACAAATATTTATGAATGTCGTAATCTTTCTAATATTGATTAAATTTTAAGGAAATTAGTTAGTTTTTTTGCAATACCTGAAGTGCGAGACTCGTGGATTCAAAATGAGCTAAGTTTAAAAAGTACCGAAATGCCTCACTTAAAACCTTCGAAAGAGAAAAAGAAATTACATTTAGTTCAGCTTATTTGGTGGGAATTTTAAATTACTGACAATCATATTTTTTGTGTTAAATCTGTGTTTGTGTTGCTAAGAAAATAAATCTTTGTTTTTGAATAGTTGTGATAGAGGGCGATGGTAGATTAACAGACAGTTATAAAGAAATTACAAATATTTTTCTGCTGGAGTAATGGAATTTAAAAAATGTAATAAATATTAACATATAGTAATTTTTCAGGAAACATCGATAAAAATATAATAAAGAGTATGAATACATAATTTGGTTGTGAGTAAACCCAAAACCAGCCCAAAACGACGGGGCAGCTTTTTTATGCATTGCAATTGCAAATTGATCTAGAATTTACCTCCCGGCCTGTTTAATATTATCCGATATTTTCCTCTAAACTTGCCTTTAAAAATCTTTAGAAAGACGGTCAAGTTTAGCGGACGTCAGAGAGAAGACGCAATATCAGCATTAATACCATTGTGTACAATTTACGCATCTAAAGCGACTTCCTTATAAGCTGTATCTCAATTCTTATCATTTTTAACCACCTTATACTTTTAAATGAATTTGCAAAATACCTTGCAAATACATTTAAAAGTTGGGCGAAAGATTTCAATCACAATTCTTAAGAATTTCTATGATGTCTTACTTCGTAAGGAAAAAGGTAGAGCTCATAATACTGGTAGTGTAATTGTAGCGAACAATTTAACTTTCGAGTGCACGTCCGTTGGTGGCATGTCATAAAATCATATGCAGATTAAATGTACATTTTAATCAGTTTTATCTTTAAAATGACCCATATTGGTCTAACATAGCTTTATAATTTAGCGTATATACAATCGAATGGAGAGTAGCGATGATTATTTTCACTTACATTTACACACACAGAAACATCATTTCGTATGTAATAATTCGGTACAGCGAGTTCTATATAAATAAGATTGCTCTTGATGGTAAAGTTCAACAAGAGTTTAACGCTATAAACTCAGGGAATATGTAAGAACAGGCTCAAGGATTTCATATCCAGTCTACATACATTATATTTATCTTTTTCATCTTTCACCGAAGCGGAGCTGGCGACTGTGATTTTGCTTCGCAGATACGGCTGCTCTAGTGCCTAGTTCTCCGCTGAAGATAAATAGTGCAGAGCCTATGCAACGTTTCCCATTATGCAATGTTGACTTACAGTTTGTGAAATTATTTATATTTTATGGCACTAGTAGCTATTTTTGATAATTTCTCAGAAACATGAGGTGCATTGTTATTTATAAAAGGAAAACGGGACGGAATCGTTCTAAGGCCGTTTAGAAAAGGTGATGTTAAAATTGGCAATAAAATACATAGGAACATATATTGTGGAATATAAGCACGTATTAGTTGTTTACTTATGTTTTAACATTTTGCTTGGTTTAGAAATTGTTTCAGTACCGTATAATTTTAATTTTAGGGAAACAAGTTGGATTGAAACTACATTTGCATTAGGCCAACAGTAATTGTCACTTTTGATTATAGAGTAAAAAGAACAAGCAATCTTCACAAGACAAAGCAACCTTCTTTTCCTTGTGTTTACTCTCTAATTTTCACACAGGCTAGTTTTCAAGCTTTTCCTAATTCTAAAATTTTCTAGGCCCTTTCCCTTTGGAATAATCTCTTATCGTTACATAAGTTTTATCAGGTTTTCATAATTTCCCTTTACCTCATTTCTATGGAAGTATTACATAACGTGCACCGAATTTAAAGTTTAATATTGGTTGATAAACAAATGTCATACACCGGCCAAAAGATAAAGTTTATATTGCGGCAAAATTTAGGGAAAATAGAAAAACTTTGTTTAACCTTAATGAAAATTTCGGTATTTTATCTAAAACTCAGAACAGTCACTAATAAATTCAGAGACAACAGACTAAATACGAATTTGAAATAGAAAACCTCTGGAATTATTTGAATCCTGCGTGATAAAATTTTAACGAATAACCTTCCATATATCTCAAAAGTCGGGGATGCTCATTAAAGGATCCTAAAATGAAAATATATTTCGTATTTAATATATTTACATCTATATTCCGTGTCATTGGGTGGTGACGTGTAAACAAACGCGTAGCGGCAAGTCAATCAGGCGGCTCCTTTGTAATTACTGACAGTGGCATTGTCGCCGCCTTCGATAACGTCTGCCTCATAGATATGTTGCATGCAAATCGTCTATATGGACGGCTTTTGATGATATGCCTCGGTCGAATGACGCAGAGCCACTTTGAGTCGATGAACTGCGTAACGATGCCAAATGCAGGAATCCAAGTTGATTTATTTTCATTTCTTTTTTTTAAACCCGATAAAGTTTTAATGAGGGGATATATAATTGCTTGTTCGCTCATATACGTACAAATGCGCTTTTCCAGAAATTAAATGAATAATAAACTAAAGAAACTTCAACAGCAAGGAAAAGGAATTTTTAAATAAGAAATATTTCTAAGTAACTTTAATTTAAAAGGCATTGCAAATAAAACCATCTAAATAAAAGTTGTAAAAAACAAAAACAATAGTCGCAGAAACAAATTTTATTGTACGGTTGTGTATTAAAGGGTTAAAGGAAATGTAATGAGAATTTCAGTTACCTATAGGTTGCTCTTTACAAAATAGGAATAAACGACCATGACTTAAGAGACTAATTCATAGTGGTAATCTCATAATATTTGAAGCATTTGTAAAGTATGCCCTCATGCGAAGATTTTTTTGTCTTCATATCTACGCTTTATCTAGTTTCTATTGTAGTCTGTTAAAGGTCTTAATTTTTATCTAATATTTTACGTGGTGTCACAGTTGCATCGTTTTTGTGTTTTGATATTTTTAATTAGAAATTGATATATTAGACATTAGTTGTTAGCTACAATTATAAAAATTGTTCGTTTCTTTTTATTTCCATCTGTATGTATTTACAGATCGCTTTTGGTAAAACAATACATTTTTAAAGTTTATAAACTTTCGCATTAATTTTTCATTAAATATAACTAGATATTTTTCAATATCTGACAGTATTCTATACTCAATTCTTTTATTTTTAAGTAACATATTATAATAATGAAAGTCTTGTCTTGCATCTGTAAAAGCCAAGTTCAACAATTCGTTCTTAAATTTCTTAATGTAAGGAAGGCCGCGTCTGAATTAAAAATCGCAGACGTTATTAGACAAACGATCACAAAGGAGCGAATTGCTGCCGCGCACGATTCGCCGCAGGCTAGTTGTGACGCACGTTGTATCGAGTCGGATACGAACTGGCTGTGGCTTGAAAGAATGCCTGAATAAAATTGCAAAGGTGCCAAAATTTCTTTAGCGTGAGTTAAGCATTAAAAATGTATGTGCAATTTTATTCATAGTTTCAAGCTATGAATAAAATTGCAAACTCCCCAAATTTCTTTAGATAGAAAATACTTAATGTTTTACAATGCTTCTAAATTATAATAAGACTCTAGATAACTGGTGATGAATTGGATCATTCATAAACTACATCTATGTTTGAAAGATGGTAAAATTCTCATTGGTGAGTTGCTTCAGTTCGTTATGCTATTAATAAACCAAAAGACATTTTATTATCTGAGAAATAAACATTATTTATAAATGAGCAATCGTGATCGACCAGCTGCTCAGCATATTTCTTTTCAAAAATTTAAAATGAATTTAGTTATGTATTTTTAATATGAAAATATTAAATATTATTTTTTTTAAATTGATTGATTATGTCATATAATCAAGAAATAAACAATTGTGACTCGTTTAATTTTGAAAGAATTATCTTTAATTATTTAGAAGAGTCTCGTTTTACTTGAACATTTTAATAATGAAGTCAATTAAGGAATGTTTTATACTTGAAAATTTTTCATCTCTTTTTTGGACTTTTGGGTTGTTCGTGATTATCGTTAATTTTTAATTAATGAATGTTAAGGCCGTTTCATTGGTAAATCTTGACCATTTGTTTAAAAAAAATTGTTCATTAGTAGTACACATTTTTAATTGACGCGATATAAACATTAGAAAGTGATTAAAATAAGCAAAACAAAAGAGCATGTTCTAGTTCATTTGGTTTCAATTTAATTTTTAAGATGTCTTAGTATTTACTTATTACTTTATAACTGATAATAATACATAATGTTTCAGTAACGCTAGTTCTTGTGTACAAATAATACATTTTAAATACTTATCAAATTGATACTTATCAAATATATCAACGCGTAATCAAATACCGATACGATTGTCTTTGCGAGACCTTAAGTTGACTGTACAATCGCGTCTTGATATGTAACTGTAACATTATACAATTTATGTTTGACGTGTACTTATTATGTATATATGTATAAATGAGTGACACACGTGTACTTACGTCATCGTAGAGGTAAACGGTTTCATTATCTGGGGTTATGGTAACCGAATACCACGTAGAAGGTGGGTACATTGTCATTACTATGGTAAGTACATTGTCTTTACTTGTTATTAGGTCCATAAGGAATTTGCTAGTCGAATTATGTTGCTATTCACGTTTCATTAACAATGAAATTATCGATCATTGCCTTCGGATCTAGTAAAGGATACATCACCTTTAATGATTTGCTCGCGAAATATGGAAGCGTCTAGTTGTGACAAAAATTGATTTCTTTAAAAAGCCTTGTCATAAAATTGTGTATAGCTGTGTACGTGCAACGTATCAGGAGCTCTGGGAGATAAATAAATGCTAGTTGTTAATATGCTGATAAATCTATTACACGATTTAGCAATGACATAGATGACTGGACACATCCATGGTGATTTAAACTTTAAGTCTTCTTATTCTAAAACTGAACACATTTAATTTTAGAAAAATATTACAAAAGAGCGTAAATACTTTTCACGGTAATTATTTTGTGAAAATTTAAATAATTAATTCTCGCATTAAGTAGGAATGGCAAGCATTAATATCAAGTCATATAGAATAGAGGGCATTACCTTAGGCCCATAATTTACAGGGTTACTATTTTTCCAAAGTAGCGTGACATAATCTTTTAAACATATTTAAAAGAATTTTTTATCTATCTATCCGAACTACAATTTATTAAAATTGCGTTAAGATTTTTGTTTTATTCTGAAGTTCTTTAGAATTAAAACCTGACTGGTTTTAATTAAAGAAGTAGTAATTAAGAAATTTATTTGTTTATTCGACAATTTTAATTTACTGTAATATGTTTTATTGAGGACTTATTGCTACAGGAGAAATATCTTCCTGCCAATCATTACAATAAATTTAAAAAAAATGGTTGTTTGGTAAACTGTAAAAGATTTTATAATAGAAAATATTAATAGTACAATTAAAAAAGGCAAACAATTAAGATACAAATTAGACGAAGAAAAGGACAAAAGCGTAGAAAGACTAGGGTTTAGGACAGGTAGGATTTTTTTTATATTGCATGAAATCCTACATTAAAGGATACAAGACGTCAGAGAGTTAATGATAAAGTTTATTTGCTACACACATCTAATAGGTATAAGACATATGAGTAGCCTCGAAATTGAAAATTGAGCAAACGTTACAATTTTTCGATTGTAGGAACTTGACACAAATTACGATTAAAATAGTTTTAACTTTCAATTTACAGATTGAGTTACGCTTTAGATACGAAATATAAATTTACATTGCCATTAAAATGAATACGGCTTGAAGGAGAAGTTGACGCAGTGATCTAATACATATTGACTAACATATCTGACGACCATTGATATCTGACTCAAGGTTGTGGGTAAAATCGGTTCTTTTGAAATATCAAAGCGCGAAAAATATATAAAAGATATATATATATATATATATATATATATATATATATATATATATATATTAAATTATAGTTATGTTACGTCATTTATTGGCATGCTCACGAATTAAATTATCAAATTAAAAATTGAAATCTATATGAAGTTTAAATAAGCATAAATTTCATTTTTCAGTACGTTCTAATGTTAGTATTTTTCTAATTTTTCGTCGTTCATCGTCTCATAAGGAATTTTTATTTAATGTTTGAATTACTTAGACAGTATTATAACCAATTTAGTAATACAATTTATTTTATTTATTTGTCGACTTTAATGTTAACTACTTATGACGGGTTTGTTTTTGACTACTTTAATGTTAACTAATTATGGTCAATTTATTGATAACTAATTAAATGTTAATTAATTATGACGGGTTTATTGTTAACTGGTTTATTGTTAACTAATTATGGTCGGCTTATAGTTAACTAGATTAATTTTGGCTACTTATAGTGGGTGTATTGCTACAGGAGTAATTTCTTCTAGCTAACCATAACAGTATGTTTAGAAAATTTGTTGGTGTACTGTAAGAGATGTTACAATATAAAATATTAATGGTACATGTTAAAAAGACAAAAAAAATGTAATATGCAACATTGATATGAGTTGATATAGAAAAAGAAAGGACAGGAGCGCGGAAGGGTTAGAATTCAGCAGAAGTATCACTCGATTCTTGAATATATCTTCATAAGAGTTAAATATATGCTTGGAAGTAAATAGAATGAGAGAGCTTTCAGGGTTAAAAAAATGAGTAGGTTGTATCAGGGATGCAGCTACAGTGGAGTACGTGAAACGTCTTGAGCGTAGTAGAGTGTGTAATATAGTAAGTCTAACACGTCCTTTGTTGAGATGAACACGTTCCGCCGAGGTCAAAGTGAGTTGTCGAGAGCCGGAATCTTTCTCTCTCCTCCTACCCGTGTTCTTGCATGCCAGTTTCGTACGTTACGTACAGCACGCGTTGGCGCCATAGAGTAGCCGTCAATTTTTTGCAAAAAAACAACACTTTTTTTAAATTATCAAAGTAAATTATTAAATTATCCAACTTCTAATGTTCACAAGTATGATTTTTATGTATCAAATCTATTATACTATCGTAAGCTTTGTCAAACGCGACCACTCCCGTTCGAATCGATCCTTATACTGCTGAGTAATCACTAATTAAACACAGCGCGAGTGACACAGCATGAGTCCTGCTGCACGCGACTGCAGCGCCATTTACGCCAGCGACATATACACTACCGAGTAGTAATGTCTTCTATCCTCTAAATTATAGTACTAAAATAATGCCGGTAGGTGCTATACTTCCAAAGCTATAAGTGATCTTGCCATAACATATTTTGTTACGTATGGTTTTTGCAAGGGACCCCCTGACTGAATTGAAAATCGTTTCAAGTCAAAATAAAGACCGAGGGCAGACAAATTTTCAAGTCTGCCAATGACATAATTTGGTCTCTGAAGACTTTTGAATGTAATAAAGAGTAACGTAACAAAGAGTAAGAGTAATGTAATAAAGAGTAACATAAGTATGTAAAGTTGTAGTCGATCGCTGATCTTCAACCATTTGAGACATTAACTGTGTTTTCATTTAATTCGGAAGAAAATTTTGAATTATCGTTATAAGAGAAAATAGAGATTAACAATACTCTTACGTAGGGTATATGTATGTATATTTATATACATATATATATATATATATATATATATGTATATATATATATATATATATATATATATATATATATATATATATATATATATATAATTAATTTGCTTAATCTCTTCATTATCAAGTACTGTTTCCGAGTTTGGAAGTCATTTGTATTGGTGTATTTAAACATTTCATTATCTACATTAACTTTAGTCAGGCTTTTCTTTTCTTTTCTAATTAAAAATAATATTCACCTGACCAATTTCAGGGACTTTCGGGATTCACGTTTTTTATTTCATTTTTTAACAATATTCATTTTCAGTGTCTTCAATCAACTTGATAACTGCTGTTATAATGATTATTAATAATATACTACATTGTTTTAGTTTACATTGTGTATTGCGTTATAAATTGAATGCTATTGATTTGGAATGAAGCTTTTAAATTTTTGTATGTATTTCAATTTTGAAAAATTTTCTTGGACATTAAAAATTTAATTATGTTATAACAGAGGCCAATAAAACGAGGACTTAAAATTATGCATTTTATGGGTTATTAATTTTACTATGTATGCACAAAAACAGTGGCCTCACGGAGGTCATGAAAAGATATGTAAGTGGTTTGCATGTAGTTTAAGCAGGGATATTTTTATTTCTTTTTAAATTAACTTGAATACCCACAAAGATATAGTTTAGTCATTATTTCCTTTTTAATAGAAAGTTTTCCTTTATGAATGGTAAAATTTCGTTTAAAAATTAATTTTTCGTCAGATATACTCGCAAAAAGTAAACAATTTTTTTAATGCCGTCTAAGTTAATATTTTATTAAATAAAGTAAAATTAACGAATTTCCATATAAATAAAATTTCACGCAGATGTCTTTTAGATGAAGTATTCGTTGTAATATTTTTTTTAAAATAATTTTTCTGTAATTTTTTTTTAAATTACTTGCTCACAATGTGCAATTTTTACATTTGTGTTCAAACGATCGTCATCTGGCGAATAATTATTCTAAAATTCGCTGCGATAAGCAAGCATTTTGATGGAAGATATTTTTGGTTTAAATGAAAAAATCGACGACAACTACAAAGTAGAGGCCCGTTTTAATTTACCGTTTAAAGAAAATTTGCATTTCTATTATTTTTAAATAAAATTCCAAAAAAAAATTATAATTTGAGAGGGCGCTTGAGGAACAACATGTGAAAATTTCATTTAGATTTCATGGTTTTGTTGTATATCTAACATTTATATGACTAGATTTAGAATTTAACCACATTTGACTACCTTTCCATTTTAAAAGCGATGACCTCTCCACCGTGCACCATCGTGTAAGGCAACAGAAAAATAAGTAATAAACATTTAAATATTTTGACGTGCGCCGGTCTGAATTCAAATCAGCAACTATTATATTCGCTTGCCGAATATGAATTTAGCTGTCATTAGTATTTCATGGGACGTATTTTATTATCATATAAATTATTAATTGCGCAATCGATTTCATAATGGTGGAGTCGAACGGATTATAAGTATTATAATCCGTTCGACTCAAGCATACGAATTAAAGTTTAATTAAAAATATTGCATTTTATCAACAGCATAACACATGTTTTGAAAAGACCGACTTGTGTTCTTTCCGCAATTGTGGACTTTAACCTTAAAATTTTGTAAAATGTCACGGTTGATAATATTCAGTATTAAACATTCATTGTTATAACGTTACCTTATGTTCATTTAGGTATTGTTATTTTCCGCATTGATTTTATAGAAGTGTTTAAGTTATGATTTTGTATTAACTTACATGCTTTTGCTCTTATGCAATGAATTTTGAATTACTTAAGATAACCTTTTGGAGCAACATAATTTCCATGTAACTTTGTTTTCAATATGTAATAAAATATCAAACGGTGTCACTAATAATTTACTAAATGTTTTTCTAAGGTAAACATTGCACAAATCAAATTTATCAATTAGAGTAACGAAGTGCCGAGTCCATTATTTTTTTCAACACGTTTTAAATTTGATTTGCGATTCAATTTTCTATTATTTACATTGAGCATAAAGGGAAACTTCGAAAATATTTTTTTTTACAATATTTGTTGTTTTTGTTGGGAACCAAAATAAAGTAGTTTAATGTAACAGACAATGCCTAAAGTAATTATGTCCTGAAATTTTGATTTTTTTAAATAATAATCACCAGAGTAATTGATTAGGTTATGACATATATTTTTGACCTATTACGGTTAATATATACCCTACCGTCAAATGCTTCAAAGAAAATTGCTTTTGCGTTATTTTGTTTTAACCAGCATGCATTCAAATAATCAAGTTCATGAAATACTCAACTTATGTATTTTTAAATTTGAGTTGCAATAGGTGCGAAGAAACAATTGTATTCATTATAAATCGAAGTCTAGATTCGATTAATAAAATAAATAAGGTAGGTCAAGTAACCAAATAACCAACGTAAGGTTCCGTATATTTGTTAATTTTTTTCAGGCAATTAAACTGAAATATTTTTATTTAAAAATTCTTATTAAAGGCTAGAATTTAGAATTTTCAAATACGATTCAAAAATTAAAGAAGAGAGGTACCTTGTACTTTACTTTGAAGTTTATTTTTCAAAAACAGTATTTAAAAATAAACAACGGTCAAGTGCAATTCGGATTCACGCACGAAAGATTCCATGGCACTGAACAATATTACACTTATAAGTTTGTATTTCTCAAAGACACTGCAAAAAACAAAGTTATTGCTGCTGTCGGTACCAAAAATATCCCATACCTCAAAAACTACACAACATATCTTATTCAAAACATTTTAATTAAAAGTTTATTTCAAGTTCTAGTACCATAATTATTTTTACAATTTTACACACGCTAACTGAAAGTTAAAGGGGGTGACACATACTTTTTGAGACTTTAGAAGCGCTTTCACAAAAACTATTGATTTAAATAAAAAAAAAGTTATTTTGGAACCTCCATATCGTTTTTAAGACATACCTAATGACACGGTCTCACGCCTATGTGCATTGAATTTTTGATTATAATTCCAATATTTCATTGTACCTATAACGGTTCATGGAATTACTTTTTTTCCACAATTTCACTATTTCATTGTATAACAGTTCATAGAATTATTTTTTCTATAATTCCACTATTTCATTATATAAGGTTTATAGAATTATTCTTTCCATAATACTACTATTTCATTGTATAATGGTTCATGTAATTATTTTTTCCATAATTCCACTATTTCATTGCATAACGGTTCATAGAAGACACTTATATTCTAAATCTCATCGGTATAGTACCAATAGTCTCCGAGTAAACTGGGTGTGGCATACGGATAGACAGATGGACAAATAGACAAACAGACAAACGGACACGGCGAAATTATAATGGTCCCATTCTTGTCATTTGGCTACGGAACCTTAAAAACGATAATTCCTATGTAATGATACTCAACTTAATGACATATGCAAAAAAAATAAATAAAAAAAAAATGAATTTCAAAACTTGTTTTTCTAAATATTTGTTAAATCTTTAAAGAAAATATAAGGGTGTGTTAGCCGGACATGGCAAAACTATAAGAGATCTTTTTCTGCCAATTAACTACGCACCCTAAAGAGGGCTGATGTCCGCCCATGAATCGGTCTAGCGCGATTTTCATGAAATTTGGTAGTTGGAAGTTTTTTATAAATATCTGAAGACTTTTAAATCTGTTTAAAAAATATTGAAAATTTTTCTCAAAAATTATTTTTTTGTAAATGGTTTCATGCAAGCTCCCGACATTGTTGGTAATTTATATACTAAATAATATGGCATAACTTGTTTTCTCGGAACAAAGTAGGTTATTTCTCATACAAAACAGAAGCAAAGGTTGCGCATTCTTACATGTATGACAGTGAGTGTTGATAGATTGTGGAAGAAGCTAAGAAGGAAATGAAAGTGTGTACAGCACTGCAATGAGTATTTTAATTGCTGGGCACATAAAATATTTATATTGTCGTAATATAAATATTTTATGCGCTCAGCAATAAATGGACAATACAATTTTACTACGCCGTGCGTTTTGCAAAAAAGCTTAGCTTAGTTGTACAATTTATTTTTTCATATTCCATCGTCTGTGAAAACATGGAAATTGGTTTGATCCTATGCCTTATTTAGTCATATAATTGAGTGTTTTATGAGATTAGTTTTTCATGAATAACAACTTTAAGTTACTGATTATCCATTCACAACCGTGTGAATTTTTACAACTTTTTAATGTATATTTTGTCTACTGACATCATCTGGTATCGGTTGCTTGCTGTAGCGCAAGCTTCATAACGACTGCTGAACAGTGGTTGATGTCGAATAATTTCTTACCAATCGATTTTTTCGATCCATTTATATCTATATTTTGTTTTTTTTAATGAATTATGATAATGAACGATTGTAAGGCTTAGCATCAAAGTTACGAATGTGTTGAATTTTATAAAAAACATGAACTATTCGTAATAACAAGACGTAAATACTGACGTTCACTCACAAAATGAATCAAAGAATACTCTATAGAATCTGCATCACACTTAGTTGACACTTCTTGAAATTATACGTGCATACGTTTAGATATATTCTACTACACTATGTAGTGATGTGCCGAGACCATTTCTCTCTTTCGGGTAAGCGATTCGCTATTCCGATTTTAAAATTATCCTCTAATTCGCATCACCAGTTCCGCACAACTCGACGAGCGCCGTGCCCACCTTCGCACTCCGACAGACCGCGCACAATCCCAGCCTCCTTCGGCCTCGTTAGTATTATCTGAGATGGAAACACGTAATAATATTTGGCTGTCCGTGAACGCACTCGCGCCGACCGCGGGGCGTCACGAGCGAGCCCCTCCCCCGCGACACGACGCCCGCGCCACGATAATATTAATAACGTTAATAATAAGAAATAAAAATAATACATAAGCTACGCTGCATTTATTTTGTTATGAAGCGCCCGTAGCCCGCCCGTTGAGGCGGGTTCCTATCGGCGGGCGGCTTACTTTCCATTTTTCGACGACATCTGCCTCCAGCTGTCTTTGAAGAAAGTTGATTTATTTGTCTATTTTTAGATTAACACTTCTTATTTGCCATGCTGGTTAGACATTGCGCTCGTTACACGAATACGCAAGCGATGTTGGAAGTTAATAAGTACCATGTTAACTATGATGAGAGACTTTGATTTACTAACTATTAAATTCTATTAGAATTTGCCAATATGTCTTTATTGCGTCTATTGTTAACATACGCTGTCATTTAGTTTAGTGTTACCTGTGGGAGTCAGATCTTTCCATTTCTATGTAATGTTTGCCATTGAAGAGTAAATTATTTGTAGACCACGAAAAACAGCCTACAGGTTGCAAGGATTTTTGACACACAGAATGGATGGGAATGGTAATAAATTGGTTTATATATATATATATATATATATATATATATATATATATATATATATGATTTAGCCATTCAGCGATGTTAAAAACATATGGCAGTCAGAATATTGGTTTTTAATTATATGTGTAACCAACTGTAACGCATCACGTTTTATTAATTATATGTGTAATCAACTGTAACGTGTCACGTTTTATTAAGTAGCAAAGAGTAAATGAACATGTGATTGAATAAAGTAGTAGAAAAAAGCTGAATGACAGAAAAAGACAGTGTACAGAAAGTAAATTACAAAATTATGAGTTGGGTTTAATTATAGTGATTGACGGTCAGCCAGTACTTATTATAGAAATAGAATTTTATATATTTAAAGCGAGTTGATGTTTCTTTAATTGTGATAATGATTTTTTAATTAATTTTACATTCGCTTAATATCTAAATAATAATATCACATTCGCTTGTATCTTACCAACATTCTTTCATTCGGTTCTCTGTTTTGTCTTCATTTCATCGAACCATGTAGTATATGACTGACCAAAACTTATTCTAAACAGCGTTTCCGCGTGAGGACATTTTGCTTCCACCTCCTATAATTTCAATAACGTAATATCATATATGTCCAGCCAAGGCTCATATCAGTTTACGTCGATCAATCAGATACATCGTTGAACGATCTCGTTTTGCATCTTGTCGCGTGGAGTTATAATTAGTTATTTTGGTTATGGACCAGCTTCATGTTTACTTACAAGTAATGTTTTTCTTACATGTAAACAGTTAATCCTTATATCGATTAAATTGATTTAAACATTAACATAAAAAAAAAAGTTGTGACGAAACAGAATAGATTTTATTAGGAACCCGAACATTGGAAAACGTATTAATAAAAGGTTAGGGATTTTTTTATTATTTATTCATGCAAATAAACATAAGCTTTTCTTTGTTCGGTTTGAAGTATGAATCTTTCAGAAACCTAATTTAAAATATCCCGTATATCCGTACAGATAATTATAAATACAATAAAACTATACTTCCTGTCCCCGGTGGGCGGGCAGCTTAACGAGTCAGTATCGTGGTAAGTCCACAATGTATATCACGCCTGACCGAGGCGCGTCGTAGGGCGGGATTCTGTTCTTAAACAGTGTCAATTTACTCATTTGTATCGACGAGCGTCGTCCGGCTGAGCTATGAGCGTTCGTGGCGTCGTTACGTCATTACTCGTTGTCGAATCGATCTATTTCCGAATATCGATTATAATATTCTCTTTGACTCTGTGTACTCATTATGTTTGATTTTATATTATTTATTGAGAGCGATTACTGAAATGGAGTTCAATAACGAAATAAATCTTTTATAACGTTGATCACAAAAATTGTTACGTTTTAAATACCTAAACAATCTACGTGTAGCTTTGAAATGAGATATTTGGTTTTATAATATTTACAAAAGTCTAGCTTTCTTTTACATGTCTTTGCTACGTGTCGCCTACGCCGTAATTTATGTTAAGTCAACAAGATAAAGTGTAAATTATTCGATTATCATAGGTTAGATAAGGTTTGGTTTGAAGTCGATAAAACAAATCGCCAATATTAAGATATAAATTATCCATTTAAAACAATTGCAAGCAGGAAAATTTTGTTGAGGCATGAATGTTTCTAGTGAGGGGAAATTAAATACATCCCGTAAAGATGTCACATACATATTCAAAAGAATGTTTACTTTATGTTGTTCTTGTACGATAATGACTCGCAAAATCATACACGAGTGCAAACAACTGAGATGATATTGTAAGCCGGCGCAATGGAACATCCAAAAACTACAAATATTAATTTTATTGAAAACATTTGTAATAATAAAAAAGCGGAATTTTTAGTGATTTCAAACCATATCACCTTTTTTAGTAGCCTGACTATTTTTTATCATTTCTGAATTGTTTTGATATTGTATCAATATAATTGTTTATCTTACATTACATTGATCATTTTAAATAAATTTGTTCAGTACTTACTTTTTACATAATATGAGTAAAAAATAAAAAGAATATATTGTATTATTTCAATGTTATTCGATGGTAAATCAATATGATATGATACGTACTTTATTTGCTTTAGTTTCTTAAGCTGCGTACTAATGAAAATGCGATAATAATTTGTTTAGTAGCTTTTCCTTGAAAAACGATTCGTTTTCTTTTTATTTATTTTGTTTAGGGATTCTTTGAACTTTTAATCTTTTATTATATGTAAAAATTGGTTGTGAAGATCCATTATATTAATTTGTGATAAGGATAACAATGAAAGTTTAGAAGCATATATTTAAAAGAATTTGTATTTTTCCTAAATTATCCAAAAAAATAAGCATCATGGCAACGAAAACAATATCGAATGAAAGTGGCTATATGTTTACAGATACTATAATTACATAAAAAAAATTTTGAAACAAAAGTGGCAATTTCAACAAAAATTCTAAAGTAAATTTTTTCTAGATATTAATTCTTTGCGTTGTCCTTTTGTAATTTTTTCTCTTTATTCCGTTTTATCGATATTTTATGAAAAGAATAATAATATTTTAGAATATTAATGTAACAAATAGATATAAACCTTAATCGTATTGATTATATCATAATATTGTATTTACCTTTTAATTATAAAAATCTTATTTTTCATATCTGTTGAATTCGCGTGCTTATTTTATGCAGCAGTTTTATCAAACTCTTCGCGGTCAAGTTTAATTTATACAGTAAAAAAATTTAAAGTCAATCATAAACATATATAAAATGTCATCATATACAAAAATAATATAATTATATATAGTATACGTTAAAAGAACTGAATACAATAAAATGAAACAGAAGGAAAGGAAAAGGTTTATGTGAGAAGAATATTTTATTAGTTAGTTTATACATATAAAGTTAAATATATTATAATATATATGTATATATATATATATATATATATATAAATTTATATATATATATATATATATATATATAAATATAAATATATATATATATATATATATATATGTATATATATTTTCTTCTTTTTTTTATTTTTTTTTTCTCTTTTCTTTTTTTTTAATTTTACATTAGCATTAATTTTTAATTATACAATCAGATTGTCCAACTTTTATAAAATATAGTCCTAGAAACCGTCAATATTAAACCCAAAACCTTTTCATCAGATACCAGCATCCTAACCTCTGAACCAACCACGTATCGTGTACACACAAAATAAACTTCCATTAACAATAATTACATCAGTTTATATAGATCCTTTTACGTCAATACACTAGCCTATTAACTGTACAACGAACCGCCTCTGTCCGTGTATATCGACAATATTGTTCACACAATAAGCAATAAAAATATTGCTTACAAAAAAAAGACCAAAAAACAATCTCGAGAGGCAATTTGAAAGCGAACGCCCAGAGCACGGCGAGATGCGGAGCCGATAGAAATAAGAAATATAAGGCTCGAGATGATTCAGCTTTTTATAGATGCTAAATACACTTTCATAATTACATTACAGATTTTATACAGCCCGAGCGCTAATAAGAGCTTCGCTCTCCGTCTATTTCATTTTTAATTATTTTATGTTAGACCGAGAGACAGTGAAAATAGCTATTTTTGCACAGGGATTATTGCTTAATTTGCGTTTGTTTCTAATCTTATTCATTTACAAAATATTGAAACATATCGTGTTGAAAACCTAATATTTACAAATTGTTTTTATTTTAAATTAATAAATGTACGTGAAAAATACACTTTAAACGATTATTATAGAATGTATTTATAAAAATCATAAGCACCATTTTCCTCGTGTTTTATTGATTTATTTTCGAAAAATGTGATAAAATAGAACGTCTAAATAGCAATCTTTAGAATTGTGTGAAATGATTAATTATATGCTGTTATATATATATATATATATATATATATATATATATATATATATATATATATATATATATATATATATATATATGTATATATATATACATATATATATATGTATATATATATACATATATATATATATATATATATATATATGTATATATATACACTATAATTAATAACGTAACAATACCTATTGATTAAGCTAAGATAGAAAGAATATTCCTGTTCAATTAATTATAAGTAAGAAATTGTTTCTCAATTTATAATAAAAAAAAGCAAAGGGTAACCGAAAAGATGACTTTTTTAAAACTTTCAAGAAACATTAGTAATTCACAATTAAATGAAACTATGTGATGTAGTATTATTTCTACTTTTAAGATTAAATCTTTGCTAACAGCTCACCTGAAGATGTTTTAATACAACGAAACCTAGGTCGTGGTAAAGAATTTAAAGAAAGTAGAAATAATACTACATCACGTAGTTTCATTTAATTATGGATTACTAATGTTTCTTGAAAGTTTTAAACAAGTCATCTTTTCGGTTATCTAGCAAAGATAATCTTTGCTAACAACCCACCTGAAGATATTGTAATACAACGAAACCTATGTCATGGTAAAGAACTTAAAGAAAGTAGAACTACATCACCTAGTTTCATTTAATTGTGATTAATGAATTTCTACAAAATTAATGCCAAATATATTCAACATTAGTAATATTCATGGTTGTAGAAAATATTGGTTGTTAAAGGTACCTAATTTTAATTAATCCATATTATAAATGCTATTTTCAGATTTCGCGCGAGAACGCTTTCTATGATATAACTTTTATATCTATTGATCACTAGATTTGTTTCAATTAAGCCCAGAACTTTAAATTTAAGAGTTTCCAAAAATTTAAACACATTAACACACATTGCTTAAACAATTCTCTTGTATTGAATAATCTGTAATTAATTGGAAGAATAATAATATAAAAGTTCCGTTTTTGAAATTATAAATATTTTATATTATAATTTTTGTAGCTCATTTCACGAGCTTTTACGTTTCTTTACATATTATATATAATTTCTCAAACATTTCGTCTTTCCATTAAATGAAAATTAAGGTAAATAAAATAGTGATTTTCCCAATATTCGAAGCAAATTTTAAAATTACTCCAAACGTTCAAGTAAAATTTACATAAAACGTTTTCCTTATTTTCCTTTACGTATTTCTGATACATGGCGAACAGAGGGAAATTATAATGATCTTGCTTTGGTTCCTTTTACCATTTACCGTACGAATTTCTGAAACGTACATTTAAAAAAGGAACTAAATAAAATTGTGGTACATGTGATAATTAAAATTTAAATTAATAAAAGTCAGTAAAGTACAGGACATCCCGTATAAAACTAGTCGGTTGGTTTAATGCTAGATTAAACGGTTGTCTAGAGTGTGAATTGAATCTATTTGTTAACATATTAATTATGGGACAAGTCCCGGGTGTAGCACTTGAAAGGCTAAAATGCGAAAAAGAAGCTGATTTTCATTACTTTAACGACCTGTCACTCAGCATTTTGGTTTATTAGTTTCCACAGAGAATAAAATAAAATTGAGCTATTGTTGGCTACACGATGCACTTTTTATTCCTTCATTTTTATCGTGTTAAATGTCTATTGTAATTACTTATTATTTATTTTTACTGTAAATTTATTTATTTTTGCTTGTTATTTTATACTAAGGTTATGTGCGCTGAGCTCAGCATATAACGTTAACACAACAACAACAAAACAGGTCAACGTGCAGTTCGATTCGTTGATTAACAGCAGTTGAATAGAATTTCATTTACTCAGTCTTATAATCTGATCAATATTACTAGGTCGAACGACACCCCACGCGTTGTTAAAATTTTCAAGTTAAATCAATTTTAAAGGAAATTGATTTAACTTGGAAATTTGATTCGATTTGATGTTAGTAATTTGTAATTGAAGAAAACAGTGATTCGATTTGATGTTAGTAATTTGTAATTGAAGAAAACAGTGATTCGATTTGATGTTAGTAATTTGTAATTGAAGAAAACAGTGATTCGATTTGATGTTAGTAATTTGAAATTGAAGAAAACAGTGATTCGATTTGATGTTAGTAATTTGTAATTGAAGAAAACAGTGATTCGATTTGATGTTAGTAATTTGAAATTGAAGAAAACAGTGATTCGATTTGATGTTAGTAATTTGTAATTGAAGAAAACAGTGATTCGATTTGATGTTAGTAATTTGAAATTGAAGAAAACAGTGATTCGATTTGATGTTAGTAATTTGTAATAGTGAAAATGCTTGTCACATATCAATTTTAGCATTAACATATTCTTATTAGTAATTTGTAATTGTGAAAATGCTTGTCACATATCAATTCTAGCATTAAACATATTCTTATTAGAAAAAATGTTAGAAAAGTGAAAATATAGAAAATGACTCAAAGTATTTCATATTTTATTTGATATTATTGTTTTTTGTTAGGTTTTTTGTATTATTATTTCATTTATTATGCTATAGTACATATTATGGATAAATTAGTGAAATTGAATGATCTTTTAATAATATTCTTAATTAAAAAATCATTCAATTTCAGTCATTATTATGCTATAAAATTAAATTGATTAATTCAAATATTTTAAAGTGTTTTACTTCGATTTAGTTAGTTGACACCACGAATACTTTAATTTGTAATGAATACATTAATTTTGTTATAGATTTAAAGGGCTAGAGATATTTTCACTATTTAAATTTGTCAGTAAATTTTTAATTTGTCTGTATATTGATATATTATATAGTGTAATTGATATTCCAAAATTTTTTTAATAAATAATGGAATAATATAATACGTAAAAAAGCACACTCAGATCACTCATCACTCACTCAACCTCAGAAATTAAAAAAGCACTCTGATTTGCAAAAATTTCATAAGAAACATAAAAAAAGTAATTATAAAATAGACCGCCATCTAGAAGGAGCATTCTACTAGAATTTTACTAATTTTTTCTAATACATTTTTTTATAAATTTTTTTAACAATGAATTATATTTTTAAAAGTTTATCATATAAATAAACCAGCACCATCTTCTAGCTGAAAAACCTAAAGTATTAAGCGATTAATTTGTTTGTATGATGCCATGCGAGAAAAAATTAATATGAATTAATTAATTTTTCTTAATACATACATTAAAGTATAGGAGGAAA
Organism: Druceiella hillmani; assembly: GCA_039881145.1. NCBI lineage: Eukaryota > Metazoa > Arthropoda > Insecta > Lepidoptera > Hepialidae > Druceiella > Druceiella hillmani. Next base: position 3,003,851 of record JAYKKI010000118.1, read on the forward strand.
CTTATCATTTCTCAAAGAAATATAATCATTAAATGATAGGGTATGAAAATGCCGCTAACAATATAGGAGTGTACAATTACAATTCAGGAAACTTATCATTTCTCAAAGAAATATAATCATTAAATTATAGGGTATGAAAATGTCGCTAACAACATAGGAGTGTACAATTACAATTCAGGAAACTTATCATTTCTCAAAGAAATATAATCATTAAATGATAGGGTATGAAAATGCCGCTAACAACATAGGAGTGTACAATTACAATTCAGGAAACTTATCATTTCTCAAAGAAATATAATCATTAAATGATAGGGTATGAAAATGCCGCTAACAACATAGGAGTGTACAATTACAATTCAGGAAACTTATCATTTCTCAAAGAAATATAATACATGTAGTGAGGCCAAATAGCTAGTTATAATTTTTGCGTGATCATAAAATCTAACTTATTGTTTTGGCTGAGAATAGTACTACTGAAAGTTATTTATATCCATTTTTAAGTATTTTCCGGCATCAAATACTAAATTCGATAACAATGTTGTTACAAAAAAGTTTTAACTTAATTTTCTCTACTTCGTTCGCGTTTTTCACAAATAAATAATTGCAATATAAACATATTTATGATATGAATATATATATATATATATATATATATATATATATATACATATATATATATATATATTCACAACGGAGAGTAACTCATACGTATCTGCAACAACGAACGTACTCGCACGTCCCAACGGAGCAAGCAGCGAGTAGGCACGTACGTAGATATATTGATTAGTATTTAGTAATAAATAAGGCTGTAGTGTGAGAGATTGGACAGGCCGGCGCCGCCCTAACAGTGTCCGCGCCGAGCGACGTGTTAACTATTTCGTAATTTCAATTTAATTATCATAATGACGAATTGTTCGAATAGAATGTTGGTTTGGTAAGGAATTTTATAGGATGTCCGCGCGTAGAGTGGATGCGATTGTCTCGGGGTAGTGCCCGTATATGGTCGGAGGCTGCAATTATTAAATTGTTTTGTGGTTTAATATATCACGCACACTCCTTCGTAAATATTGGAGTTGGTGGAAATAAAGTTATGTAATCTTCACAGTTGTGGTTTAATATATTTAATGACTATTGGAAAGATGCTCAGAAATCCTGTGTACTTATATTTACTGCATAATTTATAAAATATGTCTTGTACTGTAAAAATATTTTCATTAGCAAAATTAAAAAAAAATCGAAGCACGTTTTCAAATATTTTGTTTCAATTGTAATACAGATATCACAGAACATGTTGCTCATTAGAGTTCCGCCGGAAACGGAAGCTCAAGTACGTGGGTTGTTCGTCCGTAAGATTTCTCGAAAATGACTGCATCCTTTGAACTGAAGTTATAGTAAAAGTAAGTCTTTGTACAGAATTAGGTTTGAATGTTACAGACTAAAAACTTATTTTCTTCCGTTGATAATATCATACCAATCAAAAATCATCCGATTACGCTTCGATCATTTGACAATTTTTAAGTGGCAATGTCCAATGGGCAATGTGTTCGATCATTTGACAGTTTTTATGTGGCAATTTGTGTGCATTAAAACACTAATTTCATTATAGTAATTCATCAAAACCGGTTCTAAGAATATTAACTGCTGTTGTTTATGTTACATGAAATTTCACCTAATTTTAATGTGAGGGGTTTTAAGCTATTGGAGACCCTGCGTTTGGAATTGATAAAGTATCGATATGGTAAAAATTTGATGCAAAGTCATGGAATCGGTTCGGAACCGTTAAAACATCGATTTAATTTTCAAAACTGCCAACACTTTAAAGTTTGTTGTGAGTTTATGACCGTTGTTACATGAAATGTAGAAAAAGACATAATACAAATATTTAACCTTCTTTTCTTTTGGTTTGATCTAAGTTATAGTCAAATTACATTTATTGGTACACTTTTGATTAGTTTAGTCTTAAAATCAGTGGTCTCCGTTAGTCCTTATATGAAATCAGTAAACGATCAGTGTTTAATATAAAATTTATTATAAAAAGTTAACATAAAATAAAGGTAAAAAAAACAACGTGCTTTATTTCTTTTTTTAACGTAATTTCTTCCTAATTTTTCTTGTTGCAATATTAATACGATAATTCTATACATAAAATATAGGGTAATCGTTATTAATTTACGAAAAAAATTTTATGACTTATATTTTCATAATTTTTTAAATTTGTTATGAAACATGGAGTTCCTTTTTTTGTAAATAATTTCATAAATATTATACACCGGGTTTCTGTGGGTCGATATTAAAAAAAGGCTGCAAAAACTCTTTCTTTATTCATCTACTCGAACGGCCAGTAAAGGTCAAGAGCCCAGCTCGATGGCGAGTGGCTTTCAGAAGACGATGCGCGCGGCAGCCCCGCCCCGCCGCGAGAGTACCGCGCGCCTATAACGAGTATCGAGATGTTTGCGGTTTATTAGTGTGACCGCGTGATTTCGATTATTGAAAGAATATTTTATTAAAATTTTGAATTTATAATTACCTAATAATTAGTGTACATTAAATCAAAATAATCGAACTACTTTGCCATATATCGTTGTATATTAGACCGTTTTTATTTAAATTAATTTTGGCTTAGTTAATTCATGTTTTTATTTCAAATTTATTTTAGCTTTTACTTAATTTTTGCATGTTTACTTCATTGATAATTTTTATTTTTTATTAGCGGTATTATTTCTGTGCTCGTTAAGGAAACTTACAACGAGAATTACACTAATGTTTTTCGCCTGTTAATTTATGGCAATATGTTTAATTCCACCTATATATCACGGATGATAATCGTTAAATAATACAGACGTAAAATTGTTGTTCTAAACCCTTTAGCTTTTTTGGAATTAATTTTTAGGTGATAGATACAGCATACAAATGAATATTAAATTAACTCCCTGTTTTTCCAGGCTCACATTTTATGAAATACTCTAAAAACATAATAACTTATTTCTGTATTTTCGAAAGCTGTGCAAAGTCACAACTCTAAAAACTATGGAAATAGGTTATGATATTTGGTAATATTTGATGACGATATGACAGCAGTTATAATTTCTTTTAGCATATTGGAGACTGCGTGTAATTTTAATTTTGCTTGTTTGATATTGTGGAATATTAACAGAACATGAAACTAATAATGATATTTCAAAAAAATTATAGCTGATTAAAATAACAAATAAGACTAACTAACGAATTTATTCACTTATGTGGTCTACGATAAAATTAATTTCGGTTTATTTTGAATTTGGAATCAAATTTAAGGGAAAAAGTACTCAGGTTTCCTGTTTATTATATTCAACTTTTCCCACCTCCATGAAAAAAAGTATGAGTTATATTAGGTGCAGACAGAACACGATTTCTGATTCGATGCTAAGATGTATTCAACTCTAAAAAGGTGAATTAGATCGGTTCGGCGTTCGAAATTTTTCGATTTACTTAAATTTGACTTGCATCGAAACCATGTACTCCCACTATAAAATATTGGTTGTTATATTTTATCATGAAATACATTCTCAGCAATAAAATATGATTAAGTCGAAGGGCCGCAGTGGGAAGGGCGAACGCTAACGAGATCCACCGCCCACCGCCGCCCGCCGCTACGCACGCCGCCATACATCCTCCCGAGGCGGACTTGCCGGCTATGGGAAAACTTGTTGCTGTTATTATACACTGGCTGTAAGGGATACTGCCGAATCTCCACAGTAAGTTCGTCCTAGTATAAAACCAGACGAAATTTGTACTAAATGACGGTTTAAGATAAATGTAATGTTAGTAAATGCAAAAATGTTTATTACTCAGGTTAGTACATGAAAAAGAAAAATAAATCGAAGTGAAGTTTTTAAAATTTGATTTGGAGCAAAGTAGAGAGTAATTATTATGTAGTTCATAGCTCCAGCGGATGATATTAAGAGGCACACTGGGTAACCATTCAGTTTTAATATAAGTGAAATTTAGTTCACTCTACGAAAATGGCAAACCTTGGACTAAAAAATAGAAAAATGGAATTTTCACTCAATAATAAAGAGATCAAGCAATATGTCAAATTCAATTATACATATGCCATTGTAAAATGTGGTAATGAAATGGGACAACAAGACTAATTGTAATCATATAATACGCTTAAAAGTGTTGGTAACATTTAATGAATAAGTGATTTAATGAGTAGGCGACGAAAGTATAGATATTTCTAGGAATATGCTAATATCATCGCCGATCACTGAACACAGCCGGGAAATCGTGTAGATTTGATTAATTGTATGGTACAATGATTAATAATATAAAATTAATGATAAAATTATATACATACATACACACACACACACATATATATATATATATATAATATATATATATATATATATATATATATATATATATATATATATATATATCACTTTCGTAGTACGTAAGTATCGATACAATAACCCATTTTTCAAGAGCGTAAGACTTTCCGCCCGGCAGCTTCTTCGTGAGAAAAGAAAAGATATAGAGGTGAAAACTTTCTATATTACTGTTGTGACGTTGCAAATGTAATTTACATCAAATACTTGTGTATCTAAAGTTTCACACCGACAGTATTTTGTTTTTTTTGTCAAAAGGAATTTAAATATATAATAAAAAAAAAGAATTTAAATATATAATATAATAAAAAAATACGCATTCGATTTTATTATAGGCGTATAACATTTTTACATGAAACGAAAAGTATACTGACTTTTTGGGTTTCCATACGTCAGAAGAAAAAATTGCTAGAAGATCCCACACAAGATCAATCACGTACCCACCTATATATCTGTCCGTTATAGTTATTTTTCTCAAAATCCATTTGACGTACAAAATTTCAAAATTAGCCTAGTAATTAAACGCATATATTTAAGTAGTCAGCAGTCAAAAATAATTATATTAAAATAGTAGGGATGGGTAAATAAAGTAATCGTTTTTTTTTATTTCACATGTCATGTCAATTGAAAGAGTAAGTTACATGAATTCCAAAACTATTTTTTTTAGAATTTTATATACTGTAATTTTAGAGGTATTTTTTAAATATTTCCACAATGTTTTTTCTCAGAAACCGTTTGAAGCAGAAACTTCAAACTTAGCATAGTGGTGCAGTACATAGTTCACAGTAATAGTCAACAATACAGTAATAGCTAACAAAGTATTTGTGAAAAAAATGTTTGAGGGTACAAATTAAGTATTCTAACTGTTTCCTTTAATTCGTGCTTCCTGTATTATTTTTAGAATTGTAGATGAGAATGTTCACAAAAATCTCTATCTCCAAAACTGCTAAAGTCAAAATTATGAAAAAACTGCGTTATTAGAAGTTTCCTTCAAATTTACCAGAAATCTATGGAGACTTTTTTTAAATCAAAAAGTTTTTGAAAAATTGACGATATTTACATCGCTGGTGAATTATATACGAGGCTATACATGACGTAGTGGGAAATAATAATCAATTTTGTACATATGGGTACTATGTACCGTTCATATGTACCTACGTGTATACAGAACCCTCGCAGTGACAGTTCTACTCGTGGGTTATGTCAGGTAATGAGTTATCGATTGATTTGACATGAGCTATCTTTGGAGTTATTTCGTTACGTTAACATGTATGAAAGGATGATTTTAATTTAATCCAAACGTATTTAATTTTAAGAATATCCTGTTATTAATATTATTGTATGAAGCACGTTTAGTAAACAAAATCGAAGGCACTTCGCACATGAATTTTTGTTTGGTAAATTTTTGCGTCCTAAGAATTTTGAAAAGAAGAACAGATGAGTAAACAAGCGAATTACTAGTAGCGTTGTGGAAGGCTTTCCTTTTTAATAATGTGGTTGATATTTTCGAAATATTTTTAAATGTATGTATATCATGACACACAAATTCAGAAAATTTCAATACTTTATTGTAATATAAAGTTTATAGCTGAGAACAGAAAAATTATTTATTTTGATACAAATATTTTTGGAACAAAAGATGTACTTTTAAATTACTTAACGATGAGGCTTAATAATTTTTTAAACTTTTCATTAATACTGAAAAATTACATTTAATTTTCGTGATCATTTTTAGGGTTCCGTAGCTAAAAGGTAAAAACGGGACCCTTATAATTTCGTGCTGTCCATCTGTCCGTCTGTCTGTCTGTTTGTATGTAACAGCCATTTTATTAGGAGGCTATTGGCATATTATTATATAGATGAAATTTGGATGTCTTTTATGCGGTCATAAAATAGTGGAATTGTGAAAAAAAAACAATATTAAAGGTGCCACTCCATACATGTAGGTCATAGAGGGATGAAAAGGAATCCAGTGCACATATGCCTACGAGGTATCGTTAGATAGATCTTAAAAAGGATATAGAGGTTTCAAAATAACTTTTATTTAAGTCAACAGTTGGTGAGATATGCTCTTCCAAAATCTTAAAAAATATGTTCCTTTTTTTTCAACTAACGTGTTTAGAATTCTGAAAAAAATTAAGGTAGTAGAATTTTAAATAAACTTTCAACGAAATTTTGAATAAGATATGTTGTGTAGTTTTTGATTTATGGGATATTTTCGGTTCCGACCGCAGAAATAACTTTGTTTTTTTATAGTGTCTTTGAGAAATAAAGGCTTATACGTTTAATATTGTTTGGTACAACGGAACCCTTCGTACGCGAGTCCGATTCGCACTTGGCTGGCTTTTTAAACTTATTCCCTGAATATTAAATTGACACCGTATACTTATATTCACTGATAATAGCGCATCTTGCTATCAAAGCGTCCAGTGTGATACTCGTAGCCCCAAAGAGATGGACAATTACATATTTCGAGTAGCTTTCGTTAGTAAGCTGTTGTATATTGATTTTGCATATTCACAGAGATACTTGACCGCTTTTATAACAATTATGTTAAAATGTCTATTGAATATTTTTGGCGTTAATTTTGTAGAAATTCATTATTGACATTTAAATGAAACTACGTGATGTAGTATTATTTCTACTGTCTTTACGTTCTTTACCACGACCTAGGTTTCGTTGTATTATAACATCTTCAGGTGGGCTGTTAGCAAATATATCTTTGCTAATAGCCCATCCGAAGATGTTGTAATACAACGAAACCTAGGTCGCGGTAAAGAACTTAAAGGAAGTAGAAATAATACTACATCACGTAGTTTCATTTAATTTTGTTAAAATGGATATAAAAGCTCTTTATAGTAATGCTGTCGAATAAGAGACATATTTCCTCACTTTTATTATTGCTCGTTAATGGTAATAACGAAAACAATTAAGAATTTTCATCGAGTTAATACTAATGAATACCGTGACATGATTAATGAGTTTGTGATTAGCTAATTGTTCGATAAAATCAATTAGTTGCGATAATATGATAGGATTTCTATTCCAATGGCTCGGAAAGTAATTGTTATAGTAATATTCGAAATAATCTTTGATCGTTTCCAGTGTTTATTTATACAAATATACAACTGTTTTAAAAGTAATTTGATGTTTTTCTTTGTGTGAATTGTTCATAAATTAAGGATTAATCTAGGAAATGATGTGCCGTGTTATCTGTGCTTCTTTGTATTTATACGGATTCTTTGATTTAAAACCCTAGCTAGGAAGATGGAAATATTTTCACAACTACGTTTGTTTTTTTTATTTTCCAAGATTTTTGTTTTATAATTCAGCGTTATTGTTTAATATCTTATTGAAATTATTACAAGAAATTTTTAAGTAGTCAACATTTAAAAGAAAACTATGTAAAAGCCTTGTTTTGCTTTTTTAGTTTCTTGTTAAATTTTAAAATTTGGTTTAATCAGATGAATGAGACTGAAATCATATCGTGCACGAAAGAAAAAAGCCGTTTTTCAAAAATTCTTAAAAAATTGATTTCAACGTATTTTTTCCCAAGGCGGGATGTCCATATTTTAAATCATACAATTTTATTTTATTCAATAATCTACAACTATTGCAAAAAAATTTGATTTCAAAATAATGTTAATTCGACGGGGTATCAATAACCTCACGTCATGGGAAATTCAACTTATCTAAATGATTTTCCAATGCATCTCCAGTAGTACATGCATTAAAACGAGGATAATTATATTGCGGGATTTACATTCACAAGTGTATACGCGCATCTCTATATAAAATGAATTTAGGAAACTTTCAATACAATTATCAACATCAAATTAATAATAAATAAAATCATTTATAATAGTCTCATCATTTGTTTCATAAATTTTACGCCAGATGCCGCTGCTATCAACACGGACGTTGCCTATGGTAAGTATGTAGATTTTCGTAAAATATGAAATGAAAAACTAACCATCCAAAATTACATTCTTTAACCTTAAGTTTTTTTAAAGATTTTACCCGTAAATATAACGAGCTATTGTTAAATAAACAAAAAGAAATCTATCACGTGATTCTATTAATAAAATTCAACGTAAATATACTCATTAAAGTATTCTCTCAATATTAGTTGTTCGGAATGAGTAAATAATTCTCATCTAATATATGGAAAAGTTTCAGTTTCGTGTAGCGTTTTTCACAGACGTAGTCTTGATTATTTTTATAACTGATATGAACAGTTTTTCTTTACTTTTTACGGCAAAAAGGAGATAATACCGGACTTTGTATAGCGTTTTAGGGCAAAGAACTTAGTAGTTAAAAATTGAGATAGATGGCAAAGGAACAAATAAGACTGTGGGCTTGAAATGAATAACCAAGCCATTATTTCACTATTGTCGCCAACCCTATGCAATACGACCAAACACTAACCATTCCATATCTAAGACCGACGCACACCCGCTCGGGTCCACCGATCTGGCGTGCCGTCGCGACCGGCGTGCCGTCGCGCCCTATAGGTCGGCAGGGCCGATCGTATCGATCTATACTCACGTGTAGTATTAGATATAGGAATGTTGTACGTGAGTGCGGTCCGCGAGGTGTGAAACAGGACTGCGGTTTGGCGATCGACAGTGACTTCGCGCGAATTTATGGGTCTCGGTAACATCGTTTTCGTTTTTGATGCAAATGGTCACAAGAAAAATAATCTTAATTCGTCGAATTTATTTCCATTTTCATAATTAAACGTTTCTATTTTATTTTATTCAGTTTGTGCTGTATTTATGAAGAAAAAAATTTTAAAAATGCAATTTCCTAAGTTAATTTTGTAATAACGTAACATAACCGATGTTTTCCTAGTTTAGTTGATTTATAAATCTGAATTCTCTCGATTAGCAGGGATATGTTCAAAATGTCAATAAAAATATTACTATGATATCATTCATCTAACCCAGGTAATTTGTTGTTTATTTTTATTATTCATCGCTGTCATACGATAGGTTGTAATCTCTATTTATTTTCCTACCCTGACAGACAAAATAAAATAACAATTGTTTTAGTATTTATTCTTCATTCGCAATATTTTGTAATTTACGTTTAAAAATTAAAAAAAAACTGGTAATAATAACCATATAATTTTGCTAATATTGTGTGAAGTAAAATATCTTAGAATTATTATGAAAAATTGAATAGATTTTGTTTAACATTCATTTGAGAAAATTTACTGTAATTTAAAGACAGTAAAAGATGACAAAAATGTAAAAAATAGGAATAAAAAAAAATGTTAATCATTTATATCAGATCCTTCAAACATTTCATAAATATAATATTTTCTGACCTACATAAAATGTATAAAACCAAAAAGACAATTTATATACAAATAGTTTCTTTTTTTCTCAATTAATTTTACTCTTTATGAAACATTCACCTCAAAGTACTGAGATTAAATTCAATATTAAAAACCAATCTTAAGAAGTATGGACATAGATCGTTTGAAGAAAACATGTAGTATACACGAATTGTAGTTTTCCACACGAGACATTTCCACAAGGGTGATTAGAATGAAAATGTATATTAATGTACGTGCGTTCTTGTTACAGTAATGATTGTGTTTATTTATATTATGGTTTTAAAGTAATATCTAATAAAATAATTACTGAAAATATACCATGATCTATAATAAAGTTATTATCCGGGATTATCAGTTACAGAGGTATTCATACACCCGCGAGTTGTTTTTTTGTTTAATTGTATATTTGAAAAGTTATAAGCGAGAGCTTGTTTGTTATAAATTATTTCTTCAATTCCATTTTAATTTCTCAGTTCACGTTATATCTCTACGCACATGACCAACGTCAACATAAACGCCAGCACAATGTCGGGCACCAACATTTTAATTGGCCCCGTGTTCGGACAACGCTACTAGCGCAAAACGAACTACGCGACGACGAATCGCGACAATCGATTCATCCCTATCACACCCCTAATTCGTAAGCGGCGGGCAAGCGAGACGGCCTCGTCATGAATAAATGCATTGTTTTAATTAATTTTATTTGAGAGCATAAATCCGATGCAGATCGCGCGCTCACCTTCTGGGAAGCTTTCGAATCGACTCTTTATTTATATATTCATTTTGTTATTAAATGTCGTTGAAATATTTCATCGGTAGCGAGAATTCTTTGATTTTATATTTAATTTTAAGAATAAGTTTTATTATAATCTTTTTTAGCATTGTATTAAAGTTTTATTTCAATTATAATAACAAATTAATAGTTCCAAAAATCTTTTCAGACAAAAATTACAAATTTACAAATTGTATCTTTCATTTTCAATTAGATTGTCCTCCATACAAAGTATTTGCATCAATGTGCTGAGAGATAAATGGTAAGTCCGATTTATTACATAATTTGTTTGAGGAAAATTGTATATATGGATTGTATTATTCATTAGGATAAATTTTCATGCATGTGATTAGTACTTATCTGTAATGAAAATTATAAAAACATCATGTCAACACTTTGCGAAAGATCACCTAATCTTTTAGGGATCTTTAATTTTGAAAAAGATTTTCCGATACTTTTCATAGTTTTATTTTTCCGGAAGAGGGAGAATTGTATATAATAAATTTACTAAAGAGATTTTATAATAAACATTTGAACTTATTTTTAAATTTGGAAGTTTGAAGTTGATCACCTCTAAAACGGTCGGGGTACTAAAGGGATCTTATGATAAAAATTTCAATTTATTTTTAAATTTGGAAATTCGAAGGTAATTATCTCCAAAACGGTCGGAGTTTTTCTAAATTCACTGAAACATTTTTCGTTCAGAATGATGAAAGGAATCAGCTCTTTGAAAATATGTCGAAAGGAAAAATACAGCTTGCATGTACAGGTATGATAGAAGAAATATCATAATATTGAAAATTTTCTCCAGTAATCAATTTCATCGCCTTTTGAAGCTAAGTATTTCATCAACTGGATTTTGAAAGAAAAAAATGTGAATTACATTTTGAAAAATCTGTCCAACGGTCTTCCATTCGATGGAGTGCGCAAAAATTGTTTTTGATCTCCCTTTATGGGTATGGGGAAACGGTTGTGATAGAAAGACGAACTGACTATTTGACGATATTATAAGGGTTCTCTGTTTTACTACCGAACCATAAAGACTAGAATCCGTAATAACTACAAGAGCAGCTTTGTTTCATTAGGAAAATAAGTAATGTTTCAAAATTTTTGGTTTTAGAATTTTTATTAATGCTCTGAAAAAATTAACTTTTTTAATTTGTGCATTTTCGTTCATAAATTACTTTTAATTAAATTGATTACCAAACTGTTATAATATTTTAAATAGAATAATACTTTATACAAATGTATTTATAGAGACCATGCAAGGCTCCATCTATGGCAGCTGTTAATAAACTAATAAACTTCTGATTACAGGCTGCATTTTTAGTGTAAAATCAACATAATATAAATATTGTAATCAAAATTATTAACAATGCTTAAACATGGTGTATTGTACTGTATAAACGCATTTTAGTAATTCATAAAAATAGTATAGTTTTAGTATTTTAAAAATCGAATCTCATATTCATCCCACGAGCTCTTTATATTTAATTACTTTTTTCTAAGTATAAGATAATGCACCAAATATTGAGAGACATGTATTCAAAACTTTTTAAAAGAACTCTTTGTTTCTTGTAAATCTCACAGAAAATAAAAAAGATATTTAACTCGATTGTTTGAGCAAATATTCCTCGTGAATATTCAGAAAGGACGCTGGTCTTTTTCGGTACGCGAACTCCGCACCGTATTTGATTCTATATCACATCACGTAAACATTAACCGTGCCGGAAGTGTGCTCAGCGGTCTATCGCACGTGACCGCGACTTCTCATTGTGTCTTGTGGTAGATTTTTGGGCCAGATTTTGCTGATGCTGACGGGTTGGAGTTCCACCTTGAGGAGAAATCCGCGAGCGATTAAAGGAGATATTTATATATGAAGTTCGCTCGTGTGTATGTGTGTGCAGGGTTCAAGGTTCAAGTCCGTTGTTGTTAAGTCACTGTCCGTTAAATAAAGCTTCTGAATGCGGTCGTTTACTCGGTTATTAATCTTACGTTTTTATTTAAAAATACATGCATGATTTAAATATATTTGATGAAATTTTAAAATTATGTTTTACCTCTTTTCCTCGTCGTGAGGAATCTTATAATTTAACAGTTTGCCTAATTACTTAAACACGGTTAAATGAAACTACGTGTTGTAGTATTATTTCTACTTTCTTTAAGTTCTTTACCACGACCTAGGTTTCGTTGTATTACAACATTTTCAGGTGGGCTATTAGCGAATTTTTGCCAATAGCCCACCTGAAGATGTTGTAATACAAGGAAACCTAGGTCGTGGTAAATAACTTAAAGAAAGTAGAAATAATACTACAACACGTAGTTTCATTTAATTGTGAATAATTAATTTCTAAAAAATTAACGCCAAATATATTCAATAATTACTTAAAAGTAATTTTTGTAGTTTCTTTACTATCTTTGTGATTTAGAGAAGGGATCACATATTTTTCCAATTATTTTAAAGAACAAACGTACTATAAAAATGAAAAAAAAAGTCACAAGTACGAGTAGACTATTATAAACATTTAGGTGTGTATATCACTTCTATTAAACTATTTAAAAAAATTCAATATTTCACATCGTAAATATATCGTGCACCATATCTTTCACGGGTGTGAAAACATGGTGCATATTTCAAAATTTATTACATCTAGAATCATTGCTATAGTTTTTCGGCAATGTTTGAGTACGCTTCTGAAAATTTTATTTTTTTCATAGTTTTAGGTTAAGTAGTTTCTGAATAAGGGACCAACATATTTTCTTGTATAATTTTCAGTATAAGTCTGAAGATTGAAAATGATATTTTCGAAACTCTTATAATTAACCCTTTCAAGTAATACCCCGCACTATACAGAAACTAAAAAAAATTTTGAAAACTTAATTTGCCTCCCTCAAATTTAGTAAGTGCCAGCTGTTAAGATACGTGCAGGTTAATATGTTTCATTGCTGTGCTAATTTTAAGTTTATAAGTCAAGCAATTTCTGAGAAAACCGGCGGAGACAGACTGAGTGATTCTAAGAGAGTTACTTTTTTTTCCCTTTTAGGTACGAAACCCTAAAAACAACTTATATTTCTTTGCCGATTTTTCAATTGTTTGTGAAAACGTCGGTCTATTAAATTTTTGAAAGATTTCGGAGATCATATGAGTTATAGAAAGATTAATATAAGACTAATTATATTCGAATTAATTGTTTAAACTTAGACACATACACCACATATGTGTGTGGTGTATGTGTATGTTAGTGTATATACACACAGACACACACACACACACACACACACACATATATATATATATATATATATATATATACATACACACATGCACGCACACACACACACACATGTGTGTGTGTGCTTGTATGTCTGTGTTTCACAACAATTTCCACTCATACTGACTCCCTCTTTCTTTTCATTAAATTTATCCAGCGCTTGCTTTCTTCTTACCTACTAACTCGTTACAGTTTTATGTAAAATATTTAGAGAAAGGTTAGGACCATACTCTTTCTTTCAAGATTTGTAAAATTGCAGATTTGGTACTATTTATAAGAAATAATTCCGTTTATGAGGTGATCGTATTTTCATATATTCTCCATAAGTTGCATAGTTATTTCTACGGGATATTATTTTTGCATTTATTTGATGTTTGAACAATAAAGTTCAAATAAATTTTGATAATTTTTTTTGTCCCGTAAATATTCATAGGCGATTCTCAAATGGTGTATATCACTTCCCATTGAAATCTTAGTGACATTACGAATGTATGGGAAAAACATTCGTCAAAAAACATCAAATGATCACATTATAAATATTCATATAAATGGTTAGGGCATGTCCATATTTGGCATAAGACATATTTTAATACGACGTGTAAATCAATATTTAACTCGGGTATTGAGAGTAAGCTCAGAAAGAATGTAGGCGTGGTATATTGGTGAAAGCGCACAAAACGTCGTAAATTGGTGAAAGCACACGGTTGATTTTCATTATGTTTTTAAACTATAAGTGATGTTTGCTGAATAATGCACCTATTTGTAATCGGCAGGCTTTTGTTATGGACATAGTCGTTAATAATTCTTATATTAAGAAAGATGTACATCAAAATTTATATTTCCTTTAATAGAACAAAATTTATCGAAGCTGAATTGGTAAGGTCTGTGGTTGTATGTTTAGGTAATTCGTTGGTCAATATAATCCATCTATAGTCCATCTTCTGTTAATGTATTTATTATACATCTAAAGTTTAAACTATGAATTTTAAGTCATACAATTTGCAGAAAAATATGTTACGGCTGAACTTATCCTTAATTTATATAGTCTCTCTATAGAAATAATAGTATCTATTTTAGGGCCGATACGCGTTAACTACTGATTTGATGTAAATAAAGATTGAATAATCACCACTTAAGTATTAAGTCAATTTAAAAAAATTATATTGTGGGTTTTTAAAAGCGGATTATGAATGGTAATCGGTCATTGCTTTTTGAGGTAATAAATATATACCACGTTAAATAATTATACAAGAGAGCATAGAAGAAATAGGAAGAATACTACCAAAGTGCACAAAGTATTATCCATTATTTTCGGGGGGAGGGGTTGTACCGTTTCGTTGTAAATGGTGCAAACCCTGCATGATTTTTGTTTAAAGACAAAATTTCAGAATTTTCTTCAATACCATAGAACATTTATTTTGTAAGTCAGAAGTGCCATTTTTTTTAATTAATTACTTGATTTGTCTTTAAAGTTAAGGTCGTGGAATAATTATTGGAAAAGTTTTACTGCGACACAAAGGTCTTTGTCTCCAAAATTTAATTAAATGAGTTCGTAATTACTTTTAATTTTTACAGAAATATTCTAAATTATTTTACACTAGCTGCCTGCCTGTTTTCATTGTTTTTTTATACTTATTTCGGGTAATTAGTATTCCCAACGGTTTTTTTATTTAATCGAGTTCGTAACCGTAAGGCGAAATCTCGTGACATAAAAATGTTTATAACCATACATAATTATAATTAGCGATAAATATCCTTTTTGGTGCCCTTAGGTTAGTCAATACCTATCTCGTAAACAGATAACAAAAAGTATAGATAAGGGAAATTAGATCAACAGGAACTTTAGTAAAGATGGGTGTTCCCCAAGGTTCTATATTGGGACCCTTTCTTTTTCTTGTGTACATTAACGATCTGCCTTTTTTGGTTGAAAAATTTGCGGAAATAATATTGTTTGCTGACGATATATCTCGCATATTTAAAACAAATAGTTATATTGGAAAATTAGTTGACGCTAATAAAGCAATGTCATAAATATTTAATTGGTTTATTTAACTGGTTAACGGTTAATAATTTACTACTCAATTGTACAGAACTGATTAGTAAATTATTAACCGTAAATTACACCAAATACATTAAATTTAAGCTTCCAAATGTGAGCACTAACTTAGTATTTGATAATAATAAAATAGATTTTGTTAACACAACAATCTTTCTCGGTATCACTATAGACAGTAAAATACAATACGGAGATCACATTTCACAACTGACAGGGAAACTTAGTTCCGCTGCATACGCCGTCAAGAAAATCAGAAAAACAAATATTGAAACTGCAAGAATTGTTTACTTTAGCTGCTTTCATAGTACAATGTCGTACAGTATGTTGTTGTGGGGTGGGGCTGCTAATATTGAATCCATTTTTAGTTTGCAAAAGAGGGCTATCCGCTCAATGTACAAATTAAGTTTTCGAGATTCGCTTAGAGAACTATTTAAAGTAATTAATATACTCACAATATATTCTCACAATATACTCACAATATATATAATATACTCACAATATATATCTTCACAATATATTTTTGATAATATTTTATATGTGAGGAAAAAACCATTACTTTACTGTAAACATTATGATTGTCATAATTACAACACTAGAAACAAAAATATACTGGTTATTCCCAATTTCAGATGCATAAAGTTTGGTAGTTCATTTGTAGGGAAGGGTATACGCTTTTATAAAGAATACCAGAAGATATATTGAAATTGTACGAAAAATGTTTTAAACACGTTGTTAAGACTCATTTACTCAAAAAAAAGCGTATTATAAAATTGATTATTATATAAGCTACAAAAATGACTGAAGTCATCACTATAATTTATGAAATTAGCATCCATAAATATAATTTCAATATTGTATGATAAAATTTATATTTGTATATCGTTTTTTAATTTTTTTTGTTTTGTTTCGGTTTTTTATTGTTTTATATGCTTTTGACATTCAACAAGGGAACCCAATGTTTTGTATGTTGAATAGAAATAAAATTTAATTTAATTGAATGTAGTATTATTGTGTTAAACAGGGGAAAATGGGATTATTTTAATCCCATCAAGTCTGTTTGTCCGTATGTCATAGTATAATAACGCTTTCCATTTGAATCATATAGTTCCAATATCCGCCAACTCCACTTTTTAAAAAAAAAGCGGGTTGTCGATGGTTTTACATAGTTGATGAAGTTTCAAATCGTTTATTCGAATAAAATCTATGCTAAAAACGGCCAGGTCTTGCATAAATTTGACATTAATTTTTTTGTTGTCCAGCCGCAAAATAACAATAACAATTTGTTCCAATGGCCGCCAAGTCTGTTTTCGACCAATTACAATGCGCTGTCCCATGGCGTCCAAGAAAGCGATTCAGTGAAAAAACTGTGATTATTGTCTTGGTAAAAGTTTCGTATTTTTATTAAAGTTATGGAAAAATTAACAAAAAAAAGTGGAAAAAGCAGCTCCTAAAAACGGAAGAAAACGAAAGAGTCAGCCAGGTTTTTGGAAAATGAATAAACTGAAGGAACAAAGGTACGTTAAAAATATGGTCGATTACTATGGTCAGTGTCGGCTACACAGAGGGCTTCTCTTGTGTTGATTGTGAATAAGAAGTACATAATTACTTATAATTTATTATTATTTACTTTTACATGGAAGATAAAAATAGATGGTTAATAATTATATATATATATATACACATACACATATATATATATATATATATATATATATATATATATATATATATATATATATATATATAAAATAGATAATACATCAATTGATTATTATCAATATTTACGTACTGACGTCCAATAATAAGTAATAAAATATTTTTCTTTCTTAGCTCGGTGCTCTCATGTGGCTTGTGTGAGTCCAGTTTCTGGGCCAGAAGTCACGGGTTCGATTACCGACCGGGACCAATATTAAAATTATTAACATAGTACCTACCTACCTTTAGGCTTTGATTAGTTTGGAAATAGGTAGCTTGTGTGTTGTGATTTCCAAATTAACATAGGTTTTACTTTTCCAGGTAGGCGCCTCATGATTTGCCTGTATTATCAAAGTGTAGACACAATACTAAAAGTTTGAAGTGTGGCTCTTTCGCAATGGATGACTTGTTGAATGTGCATAAGCGTTATTATTATAAAAAAAAATAAAATACACTAAGATAACTTTATTTTGAAGAAACGTGTGACAAAAATTGTTCAAAGACATCGACCTAAAAATGGTATCTGGAGCTTGAAAAATATGAATATAACGTATAGTACGTTATATTCATATTTTTCAAAATATGAATATAACGTACTATACATTTACAAAAAATCTGACAACAAAAATGTGCGTGTCTAAAGAAGCATTTATGTCTATTCTAAATTTAAAAAAGACCGAAATTTGGGAGTCTTACAAAGATTACGCATGTCTACCCGCGCATTAGCAAGAGACCAGAGGCGGAGATCACCGATCTCAGAAAAATGAAAGCAAACGTGTAGTATAAACGCATTCATACAGTTGTTCGGAAGTAGAGAATCGCATTATTGTCGAGAAAAATCAGCAGAGAGAGTGTACCTGAGTAGTAATCTTTTTAAACACAGGAATATGTAGAAATATTAATTCCATATGTGAAAACATTTCACTTGTCGGAAGAAGTGCCAGTTTTAGATTGGAAAACCGAAATAAATGCTAGTCTTAGACCTCTTGGTAGTTTATTTCGGCTTCAAAGTATCAAAGAGATTTTTAAGCTAATGTTGCTATTCATGGAGAGGAAAATTGTAGAAGCGAAAGAAATTATAAAAAGTTTGTTACCAAAAAATGTAAATCTGTATGTCATATAAACACCCATAGTTCTACCTGTAGGCGTAAACTCGATAATGTTTGCAAAATTGGAGGGACTTACCAGATTTAAGTTTTTACTCTATTGCTGAGCAGGGCTTTCTTAATAACATCAATGAAGATCAAAATAATGACAATGCCTGTGCATATGAAAATTATCAATTTGTTTAACTTTTTCCTTTTATTCCATTTTTGTGTTTATTTGATTATAGTAGCAATAGCCATCCGCGCACTATCATCTTTACAATAATGCAAGTTTCTTGTCAATCGAATAAGTTCTTTTTGTGCGAAACTCTAAACAAAAAAATAACACTTTTCTTTTTGTAAAATTAGTATCACATTATTTTATTTAATCGACATAGTTAAGTGTGGAAAATAATATACATTTGGTATTTATTTTATATTGTTAATTTACAATTTGTTACACTAACATATTTATTTCCACTTTTTGCAATTGAAATTCTTTAATTTTATTTGGCTAAAATAAAAACAATCAATAAGAAATCAATCAAAGTAGTTAAGGAATTCATTAACTACTTGTGATCATAATTTATTAATAGTAAAATTTATTTAAATTAATTAAGTGGGGAAACATACTTGTAAAAATTACAAGATAAAAATATGAAAAGAAGATAGCAAAATATGTTGAACTTTTATAGCGAGTTACATCAATTAGGGTAGAACATAAGGGTACGATCGTCTCGAGATGTTACTGGAAACGATATCGATATAGTTTATATAGGTACGCATCGACAGCTTATAGGGGAGAAAAAGCCAGCGATGAGCGGAAAAGAAAATCGTCTGTCGCTTTCGATAGTTCTATTTATACGTACGTGAATGAGAGAAAAATTGACAAAGGAATTATTTCTGTCTCACGTAATGAAGTGATAAAAGTATCACATTTACTCCCTACCATGAAAATCTTTGATTTCTCCATTAGGGGGGGTTTGTAGCTCCATGGGACTGATATATAAAGCATTATACTAAAATATATATGTAAATATATGTGTTAGCATTACACACACCTTAAATTAATATATTTTTTAATTTCATATCCGTTTCGGTTTTTTTCATTTCTTCTCAATGTATTTATTATCCTTTTTCTAAGTAAAATTTAATCCAGTAAGTAAGAAGGCTAATAGCGTGGGATAAATAATTTTTTGGACGAACTTTGTAAACCAGGGATGAAATTATTGCAGAAAATATGCATTGTAAATCATTATTATTATATCACCATAACACGTCGCAAGTCTTCGTTCAAAGATAAATGATGTTATTAAGAAGATCAATCGGTAAATTATCAATACGGTAAATTATCTACACATATAATAAAAATATACAATTGACAAGTCTGTACATTGAATATATTTACGAAAAAAATATTTAGGGGACATTAAAAAACCGGTAGAAAACAATAATATTGTTATTGAAATTTTTGTTTGTTTATTTATTTGTTCGCGAATTATGTAAGAAAAGTAGTTAATTGGTTTATTATGTACAACCTGAGACAACATATAGACTTGATTTCATCGCAATCGACCAACTGGAAAATAATATATGGTAATTTCTATTTCCAGTACTTGGAACAAGTTTATTTTCGTAAAGCTACAAATGACGTTACGTCTATTTTTACTTTCAATATTACAGTTAAATTAATAAAATTCTCCAATAATTCACGTCAATGAAGTCACAGGTACAGCTAGTTTAATAATAAAAGAGCATGCCAATACACAAACATCAAGGTATTATACAATCTTGACTGCGCATCTTGCTTGGCTATAAAGAGGGGCTGATTTGTTTTGTTTACCTGTGGAGTGAAAAAAAAAAGGTAACCTGTGTAAATATTACCACCATTATATCAATTAATACAGATTATCTAACACTTATAAGCTTTCGATTTAAGTATCGTTTTTTCTATTAAACTTTTAAAATTTATCGTCTACTGAATTCTGAGGATTGAAAATTTCTTGTTTTTACTTTCTCTAATCGTCGAATATAATATAAATTTTTCTAGTTGGAATAAAACTAAAGACCCTTGAAATTTATATATTTCGATAAAGCAGGCGTAACACAGGCGGCGTTCGCGTATGCACGCGTACGTCTAAACGTGTAAGTTGTGTGAGCATTTGCGTATGAACGCACGCGCCTGTACTTGTATGTGCGTGCTTGCGCATATGTGCGTGCGTACATTCATATGAGCGTGTTCATGTCCGTATATGGAAGCGGATGAACCAATCGTAATATTTATAAATTCTTTTATATGACGTATTTATAGGTACATAGCTTCGATTACGTATAAAATAACTTCTTCTGCTGTTCCACAAAAACTTCAAAGCAATCGATACGCAATCAACATTGACGACTTCATGAAGCCTGTCAGACATTAACAGCCATGAACTGTCGGAGCAAATGCGATCAACTCGCATCAGTCACGCGCCCGCTCCACAAAACGACCTACAAAAGACGGCGTGAAATCGGCATTTCACACCCGCCCACCGGGGAAGGAACTGTGCGATCCACCGTCTGGACTGAGTGAGACATTTCTACCGTTTTGTATCGACTCAATACACTCATTCAGCTTTAGCGTTTGGCATTAGTCAAATCGTTGGTGAGGGCGTTGGCTTTAGTAGAATAGCAGTAAGATACAACAGTATTAAATTTGAAATAATGTGTCTTTTCTTTTTGTGAGGTTTAATGATTGGCTTACAAAAAAAAAAGATAGTATAAAGTGGCCACAGGCCTAAATGAGGTAAGTCGCAATTAAATGTTTGCGGAGAAAGGTCGAAATTTGGGAACGGTGATAATAGTTGTTAACTTATCTGTATGTAATAGATTGTTGTTTATTAGTATCGAAATCATCTGACGCGGTAATTAGTTAATATTATTATTTTATGTAATGTTATTATTTTTATAAGTTGTCGATATATGTTATTTTAGTAAATTTTATTCACTTTTTTCTGACATAAATAACTATTGTACACCAAATATTTTTTTTTCATAAATTCTAAAAAATAAACTGAAAACTAATTTTAACATCGAATAAACAGGTAATAAAAACAATAGAATAAAATATTGATTGTACATTTCTGAACTGAACAAGAAATAAATGATAATTCACTTTGAAAAACTTATCAAATTTAACGTAAGTAAAATTAAGTTTTAGATCAGTTTTTTTTATTTATTCGCATGCTTTTAAGTAATTTAAATTTATTTGTACTAAATTTAATTACAATTTGTTTATTTTGCTAGAGGCTGCCATGATGTACCCAATAACAAACGTTCTATTACGTTAATAAAAGTGTTGACTACATATATTTATGTCACAATGGCGCTAAATAAGTAATAAGAAATGAAATAAATATCAGAATTTACTACATACTAAATATCCTTCCGAATTCGTTTCCGTGTAATTAGGAAAAACAATTGTTTTTTTTCTCTGTTATATGTTGCTCCTGTGTATATACTATTACTGCACCAAATTTCATCAAAATCCATCTAGTAGATTTTGCTTGATAGCCGTTTAAATAAACATACATACAGACAGACAAAACTTCTAAAAAAACTTTTTCCGGCTTTTATTATCAGTCTATACCCTAAATCAATATTTTTTAAATATTTTCAATGGACAGAATTCACTCTGTTACAATTTTATTACATGTATAGAAGGGTTTTATGTTCAAGGGTATTGTGGATAACTTTAAGCGAGTTATGAATCTAAGAATATCTATGTTACTTGTAGATCATCTCCTCACTATCATAAACAAGGCCGGAAACAATAATGGAACGCCATACTAGACTATTTAACTACAGTGTTCTCAACTACGTGTTTCAAATAGATTCTTCCATTTTAAGGAGGGTTTTCTTAAATGTGGTAATAGTTTCTTATTTTATAAATTTAAAAAATGCCTTACTTTAATTCACCTATTTCTTTTGAGTTTTCCAAATTTTCCTTTTCTATACATAATTTTTTTTGGATTTTTTCCTGAGCAGAATTTAAATTTGGTCTAATCGTCTCAACATTCCTGACTTCATCTTCATAATCACACTACTGTCGACATCAAATTTTGGTAAAAGATTTAATTTCATCCCATTAACTTTTCTGC
Organism: Druceiella hillmani; assembly: GCA_039881145.1. Taxonomy (NCBI): domain Eukaryota; kingdom Metazoa; phylum Arthropoda; class Insecta; order Lepidoptera; family Hepialidae; genus Druceiella; species Druceiella hillmani. The sequence continues at coordinate 3,026,587 of JAYKKI010000118.1, forward strand.
ATATATTCCACATTCAGTGTTAGCATTCAATTATTCTACAGTTCTTTTCATTTACCTATTATTCACTACTTTCATGACGGGACCAATCAATCAGTATAAAATATTTTAGTATATTCCATAAAAGTGTTTTTTTTAAAGAATAAGCGATAATGTTATAAAATAGTATGCCTAAGTAAAGGTGTTTTTATTTGAATTTATTTTTGACGTACAGTGTAAGCCAAGAACCATTAAATTTATTAGTTCCTCGGAAGCAATTAATAAAGTTGTAAGCGAATAACTTACTCCCTCATTTCTTACCACACCCGTTACTAAATGTCTATCCTTACAATATCATAAATAATATACATAAATATTTCCAAAAAAAGCGTTAATATTTTATATATTGACGTACCATTCCACGTTATTTCACAAAAAATTCCCTCATCCACAATAACTGACATAACTGTCACAATTACGACATCCAACAAAATTATGTCAGCAATTTAATGGCGGCAAAAAATGTGTATCAAGTTCTTGCAGTAGCGAGTTAATGGCCTCATGTGATTGAGCTCGCAAACCTTGCACCGTGCGCCTCAAGCTGCGTTGCAACGAATAAATGCATCAGGTGCACGGGTCGACTACAAGGTGCTTGGGTGCATCGCTGCATACACGGCGAGTTCGTTATAGATCCTCCGGTGTTCGGTTACCGCGGTGGGGGCCACATGGTCAATATTTTAACTAGTGCGTAGAGGTCCAACTTTAAAAGTCGACTGTCTGTACTTAACAAATTATAATTTAGTTACTAAAAATATAACAATAGAATATATACATATATATATACCCCTTAGCAAAAATACGACCACTTAAGATTTTTTTTGTTGAAGTAAAAGCGTAAGGATTAGATTTTATACAAGAAAATAAAATAAATATTATATAATAAGAGCAAAAAAACTTTTGGCTTATAAATATAATTTCCATAATTTTTTTTTTTTTATAATTGTTTACAAATTACAATTACAAATTAAACGTTTCAACAAAACAACTGGAAATATCCTTTTTATTGCAAAAATAACCAAAAAAACAGACAATTACTGTCGATTGTGGCTTCTTTTTGCCAAAATTACTATTGTAATTCTTCGTGCCATGCGCTGAATGAGGTTTTTAATGATTTCTTGGAGAAAACTGAGGGTGTATTTCCCAAGAAGTCATTTCGGACCTTATAACTATCTTTAGCTCTCGGATGTTCTATGGAGCTGTAACCAATTTAGAATGTCTCAAAGGTGCTCAATAGGACTGAGATCGGAACTTTATAATGGTTAATCTAAACGGTGATTCTTGACCTCAGTCAAGTAACCGTCTACTTTGCCCGCTTGATGTGCCCAAGTGTTATCGTTATGAAGACAGCAGAAGCTTCTGGAACGGCTAATACTGGTTGTGTATGAGGAATGAGGATTTCCCTGATGTATCGTTGTACATTCAGAGAGCTATTTTAAACAAAAACTAAGTACGTAGGATCTCCAGAAATTATGCCTGCCCAAAACATAACAGAGCCTCTGCCGTAAAGCTAACTTATTAAGAATTTATTGTGAATGTAATTTGAATGAAAAAAAGAGTAATCTGTGCTATTAATAAAATCCCGGTCATGGTCCTTTTTCATTGAATCGCTCTCTTGAAATCTTTTCCCATTTTGTGAACACTAGAACGACTTACATCAAACCGTCGCGATACATAACATTAGTACAACCGTCCTCAAGAAGAGTCGCCATATTATCAGTGATTACTGTAATGTCTGGTGTAGTATGTTTTTAAATGTGTCACGAAAAACGAACTTAAACAATTTAACAGCAATATCAATAATTAAAATTACTTAAACAGTTCTTTTTAAATAAACAACACAACAACTAAGTCATGTGGTTAGTTGCTAATAATTGTCTTAATTCCAATCGAATACTTTTAAAATAAATTTAACTTTTCCAAATTTTGAACGTTTTACCTTATCTGCCAGTATTCTTTAATACGCAGACGAACATTTCCTGCGAAGAAAATTTTTAGATTGAAGTTTTTTTCAAAAGAGTGTATATATTATATATATATGTATAAATATTCTTTTGAAAAAAAACTGGCATAATTGAAATATTTTTGGCGTCTCGTGGTCATATATGATATATTAATTAATACTACTACAACAAATTATTGGGGCAGACTATTCCAGTGAATTGTTCCTAATGTTAATTATTTTGATAAAGAAAAAATAAACTTCGGAAGCTATATTTGTAGGATACGGGGAAGTTACATTTATAAACTATTAAGCTTTGGCATACATTTACATCGGCCGTATTTTACTTATTAAGTGGTATTGTGAATGTAATTTGGATAAGAAAAGAGTAATCTGTATATTAATGAAAATGTAACAGAGTGAATTCTGTATATGGAAAATATTTTAAAAATATTTTTTTTTCAAATCATTTTGACCTAGGATAATATGTTGCGGCATGAATCCTCTATTTCGGAACTATCCCATTATAACCAACGAATTAAGTACTTACATTTTAAACATGTGTTGGATAAATTAAAATCATCGTTGGTATTCTCAGTGCGGTTATTAACTCCCGCTGATACGAATTTAAAGAGGGCAATTTGAGAAGTAAGTGAAGGCGGCGCCCTCAGCTGTGTCGGGCGCGTGGACCCTGGCACCTGTCCTTCATTATGGGGGTATATTTGGTTAGTGGCGCTCTACACGTGTATCCGCGCTTGTACTTGTATCAAACTGCGCAAAGAAATGTGGTGCGTAGTAAATTTACGTTATTATGTGTAACTTCGATAAGTTAATTTTTATCATTAAGCGTTTTTGTGAGTAACGGCACCGTTTGACAATTTTTATTTTACGAAGAAAATACGCGTTTTTTGTCTAATATTATTTCACAGTGTAACAGAACCTTATAACTTTTTATTTCCGCACGACATGAAAGACTGCGGCATTCACATCATCCTAATATTGCATTTTGTATATAGCAATTTAAGTTTTTCAAAATATTTTATTATCAAAAATTGCTTTAAATTGTTAAGCTTTAATCTGTATCCCGCAAACACATACCAGACATTAAGATTTTAGGGTTACCATGTTCGTGGTCTTTATAATGTAGACGTTTTTCATTATTTGTCAATTTTCTGATATCGTATAAAGACACCATAATTAATTTTCAAGTAAAAAATATACAATAGCAAAAAAGAAGATTTAGATGGTATTTCGCTAAAAACAACAGTCAAAACTCTATTTAAAATACTAACAAGATAAAGATAGTTAAATGGCGAACAGAAGATATTTTTAAATTAGTTGTGTAGTTACAGGGACATATTACAAAAACAATGGGTACTTAAAAAAAGTAATATATATTTTTTAACATATTTTTTCATGAACTATATAAGCTAAGAGTCTGGAGAAAACTTTTTCCGTTAGAGATTGCTTAAGTGAAAAATATTTGTAATTATGAAGACTAATTTTTAACTTTATAAGCTAAGCACCTAAACCAAACTTTATTTGTAAGGAAACATTTCAAAAATTGTTTTGTATTTCTGTTATTTTTTTATTAAAAAATCAGTTTTAAAAACGAAAATTTTATTATTCATATCCAATTTTATGAAATTTTATTAAAGTAACGGTTACCAAAAAACATATAATGTTGCTAATTATGGCTAATTAATTGTAAGCATTGCAACCGCAGGTTCTATCGCCGTTTTGTTTATTGCAGTCTCGATGCATAGTAGAGGGGTAGGTAATAAAATTGCCATAATTGGCGAGAAAAACAAAACGACTCCGTTTCGCTTTAGTTACAGATATATAGTTTACATCTAATTATAAATATTGCATTTTCATAGTCAATATATGTATGGCATAACCTAATCCGGGGATTAACTCCGTTAACAATTTTGGCTATTAATTATATTAAACGATTCAACCAAAATATTATATAGTTCAATTTTTTACAAAAAAATCGAACCCTTTTTAAGTAACCACCGAATAAGAAACACATTGAAACTCATAAAATACCGAAAACACAAGGATTTAGTTGGATCTTCTGCGGTACAATGTCGTTTCTGAACCTAAAGGAATTTGCTAAATACTGTTACGGCTAGAGCAGGGGGACCACGTTGGGGGCATCCCCTCCCAAATAAAAAATTCAAATCAGTTGATAACTGCCGAAGGTATGAGGTGATATACACAACAAAATACAGTTGAAGTGAAAACTTCCTTCTTTTCAAGTCTGTTACAAAAAGGAAAAAACATAATTATGTTTTTTTATTAAGAATTCGAGATTATTGAAGCTTATTGCTACGAAGAAATATTTTTTTAGTTAATTATTTCCCGTTGGCAACAATGCGTTTCAAACTTGAGCACACATTTATTTGTTCAATTTGAAGCAGAAACAGCACATCTCTTTTGTTTTTTTCTAATTTGAATTTTAAAAAAATAATTCAGTAACCTACTCTGAATTTGTGAATTAGTGTTATTTGATTAGTACGAAAACTGCACTATATTTATTCCTCTTGCGTTTTTACATTTTTTCAATGTTTTAAGTTTAGATGTCTATTTCGGCACAATTTTGATGACATAATTCAAATCGGCACAAGTTTGATGGCCCTCAAATATTTTCACCATCATAATGATCATCAGCCGAAAGCCGCCAACTGCTGAATACAGACCCACAGACTTCCACAAACATAGATCCCGTGCTGCTTATACCCAAGGACTTCCTGCGGCCTTTATCAGGTCACCTATATACCTAGGGAGCAGCCGTCCCATTTTGCCTTTTCCAGCATGTGATTTTTATAAGTATACTACGTTGACAGCGTATTTGAAATTATAGCGAACAAAACTTATATCGTGCGTAGTTGAACAAAGGGAAAAGTGATCCCCACTGTTAAGTACCCTGTATCATCCAGACTGTTAAGTACCATGTAAAAGTGATGGCTGGAACATTAACGGCTATGGTACTGGGTGCCTGCACAAAGCCAAAGTTATATTTGTACACAGATTATCTACAAAATCGGTCACAGATAAGCCAATAGATCCCAAATGGGGAATCATTTGTTTATAAGCAAGATGGAGCTATTTGCCACATAGCTCGGTCAGAGAAAATGTATTTACGAGAATAAAATATCAGATTGGCCTAGTAATAATCCCAATTTGGACCCAATCGAAAATGTGTGGAAACTGATGAAGCAGAAAGTGACTAAAGCAGTGATCACGACTAAAATGCAACTCTTAAAAAAATCATCCATATGTGAAATGATCATCCCCATATGCAGGAAACCGCATAATCTGCATTAACATGTATGGGCATTCCGAGCCGGATTGAGGCCCTCATAGCAGCAATAGTTGACTCAACGAAATAAGATCACATGAAAATTTAATTGGCCAATGTATACAAACACTATTGGAAAATACAATCCCAATTATTAAATTAAATATTTTCCCATCATAATCGATTTATGAAGTAGAGTAGTAATTAAATAATCCAAAATACGTTTAATAATTGTTTTCCGTAAAAACTAGACTGTTTTCAATAATTATAGCTTACAATATAAGCTCATTCTTACCCAATGTCTTCAGAATCACTTAAGAAAACTGTCAATGGAATCAGGGCAAAATGTTTATTGATGTCGCCACACCGATTTCTCCGAGAAATCCATCAGCAATTGAATGTCACTAAATTAACCGACCGCTGAAGAGTCGGCACATGTCGACGTGCAAAACTCCAGGACAGGCATCTGAAATATGCGACACATCGCCCGATGCGGACCCGCGATACGGAGGAGCCAACGTCTTAATTAATTCCAACACGGCCTAAGTTGTTTCATGTCCTCCCGGCTGACGAACACTCGCTCCACGTGCTTAAAAGCAGTCGGCCGCACTGTGGACATGCTGATAGACAAAGTAAGATGTCTTCGGGATAGTTTTAATAAATGTACTATAAATAAGAAACTTGTTTGGGACCTCTATAATGATGGGAATCGTACATAATATCATCACTTTATATTGATATGTGAAAGTCCGTTTTATATGGTATTTGTATTAAAAGATTAATTTAGATTACTGGTAATTATGATTATTCTATACCATTAAACTAAAGGTCAAGTATTTAATTTTAGGCAGACTCTTTTTGGCTCCTCTTAACTCTTGCAATATATTTTATTTTCCCACAAACAAGACAATATAGTGACGCTGTTTATTTCTGTAGTTTACGAAAAAGCCTATTTGATTTTTATTAAATATTTATAATAGCGTATTATTGGCAGGAAACTCTGTCAGATTGAGTTTCCTTTTTAATAGAATTACGATTACAATTTTGAAAAAAATTGGTTATATCCAGATATTTTATCATGCCAAAAAATTTTCTATCAACTTGATTTAAAATATTGATAAAACGGGCTAAAGAACTAGGGATATCATTACAAACATAGTGATGTTTCTTTAAATATTAACATTTAAACATGTTTCTTTAAATAGATAATACAACTTCATATTTTACCTTTACGAAATTATGAGAAACATTATAACAGTGGCATGGTTTACGACATTTAAGAATTGTCTGTCACTCAATTGCTTAATGACATTTAAAAAATATGATATACTATGTATTATATTTTTGATTTGTATATTAAATGGTTTATTTACCAATATCTCAAAACTAAAATGTACAATTTTAGTCGTAACGTCAGTAATAGTATTTAAAGTTACTGAATCACAAATAAAAGAAATTTAGTTACCGTACCTTTTTCTTACAGTTGGACTTCATCACATCGCTATATTAAATGTAGTGAAGAATTCTTGATTCTTTATGTAAAGTACACGCTGCTGCATTAAACAAGAATGTTATATACAACGTTCAAATGTTATATATTTGTTTCGGGATGTATCAAGAAGTGGTCTCAAACATGAAAAGAAATTTTATAATTGTTTTCGTTTAGAAATACATTTTAAAAAAAAAATAAAGTGTTAATTTTGACTGTAAACACAAAAGATTTCTAGTCTGTCTTTGGTGTAATAAGGATGATTTTAAAAAATTATGTATTTTTAGAGACGTGTATTGAATTAGGTAAAAAAGTTTGGGCTTTAAGGTAGTTATTTTGGTATTCTATAGTCACTATTAGTAACACAGTCGTATTAGTAAACATTGTTTATATATATATATATATATATATATATATATATATATATATATATATATATACATGTGTGTGTTTGTGTGTATGTATGTATATAATTCTGAATGGGTAAATGGGATGGTAACACTAATATAATAACCACACTCTTTACTTACTGCTTATCTATTAAGAACCAGTGACAGAAAAAATATACATAAATAATTGATTAAGTAGCATTGTAATTGTGGCACGTGTGCGAATTTATTCCATTTCTTATACCACGCAAGTTTGTACCACTCAACTGCATAGCATTGCACCTTGAGAGCTGAACAAAAAGGTGTTCAATCGTACATTAAACGGAAATAAATGTCCCCTGGAAAGTGAATAAACGTATTAAATGTCTTCATTGAATTTTAATGAGTTTTTGTGCAATTAATGTCATATTTTTAACGCCGGTGTCATGACAATTACGTTTGCTTCTCTGTTCCGGTATTTTATTTGTTTCACTGTTTTTTTCTTTACTATTTTGTACGAATAATGAGTTTCATTAAGAATGTTGTTTATTATTCGGTTTTTTATTAATAACTAATATACCGAGTAAATATATTTATTATGCACCTAGATGCAAATCGTTTATTCGATTTTAAGAGCACCGGTAAGCAATTTATTATATTATCTAGTATTATAAAAGAATATATAATAAAAGAGTATGTGTTATATTTCAGTCGGTAATAAAGATATATAATACAGATTTATATTATTTAAAACATGTTACTGTTGTTTCAATTTCAAAATTAAACTCACCTTCAAAATGAAAATTAAGGCTGAATAGAAAACTCGCATACATGACCAGTGACTTCTACCAGTATTTACCCATGGTGCTAAAATCTGGGTATTTACACAATAAGTACTCACCAAGCTCAGAATGGCTTAGAGAGAAGAGCAGGGTTGCGGAAGTCCTGAAACGTGTTGCGAAGCTTAAATTGCAATGAGCCGGCCAAATCGCCAGGAAGCAAGACACGTGGTTTAAAGCGCCCACAAGGAAGACAAAATATGTGTTGGCACGATAATATCCACAGAGTAGCTGTAGTGAAATGGATGGGAAAAAACAAAATCTAGGGAAGTGGTATCGAATGAAGGAGGTCTACGCCTATACGATAGAACATGGCTAAGGAGGAAAAAAAAATTTTATTCATACGGAATGTGTATTAGCCTAATGTGTGAGTGACCTAAGTAAAACTATCTAAGGATATTTGATTTCGTATAAATATAATAAAGCATCTTTTAAATATTTCATGTTCCTCTGAAATCTTACTACAATAACTTGTCTTAATAATTTGTATTATGACACACAATTCAGAAGAAATACGTAAACTATAACACTAGTCGACAGGAATTTTTAATCTGGGTTATATCAGATTTTTATTTCTTTTACATTATAGTTAAGGAAAAAATAGTTTTACGGTAAAAGTCTGCTTTTGTAGGTGTGAGAATAAAATTACCGATTATATTTTCTTACGTTTGCCTGTTTTCATTGATGCATTGCATATTAAATAAAATAAAGTTTTGTTGTGAATTTCGATCACTTTAATACAAAACAACTTATAAAATTGACTATTCTAACAATATATAAAAAGTGTTCAGAAATAAATAATTTTCGTGTTTCTTCTGTGATAGTACATATTTTCTCTCATTATCTCCCAAATGTAATCTCGCATCTTGCAATTTTTTTTAAATTAAAAAAACAATTTTCAAAGTCCATCACATGTTGGTGAAAACATTTACCTATCCTCTTATTGCGTCCAAATATGTGCCCACGTTGTCTTCCAATTAGTCCAGGTGAGCATGTAAGATATGCGCATTCGGCGACATTCTGCAATCCATGAGTTTAAATCATTAAGCTTAGTTGTAATAGGCGATTGTCGAACTATGAACCAATACCTTAAGACTGTGAAAAACTTGACTTTAGTAAATGTTGAGTAGCTGTGGAAATTTATCGCTACCTATTCATTATTTTTTTTATTTGTAGTCCGATAAATATGGCTTGGCTTCGGATAACTTAGAAAAAAAATTCTTTAAATGCTAAAAATCTTCAGAATCTTGATGAATAAATTTTATAAATTTACCAAAGCGTTATTATGAAGGAGTTTTACAAATTAGCCAAATCAAACCAAGAAGTAAACCCTTGCATCACAAATATACCAGAATAAATATACTCCATCTTTACTTCTTTTTGAAAACTTTTTTAAACATAATGTACAAAATACGTTGTATAGCTAGAAAGTGCACGCGCATGCTCAGTACAAGCCAGGCGAATGAAATACTTTTGCATTTCTGGCGCTCAAAATCAATTTATTTTACAAAAACTCACTTCTTCTATAGTCATGCAAAAAGTTATATAACATATGTATTAATCATTATAAAAGAGATAAAAGCAAAGTTTCCTCAATAACTAATGAAGGTTATGGGTATTCTCCGATACAGAAATCAGATAATACTAATTAAAACGAAAACATAACTATTTATTTTTATTGTTGTTGTCTAGTGTAATCGGTAAAAATAATACGAATGACATTTTAATATTTTAACGTACGCGTTTTACAAAAAATCGGTTCTACAAAAGAACCGGTGACTTCTGACCAATTCTCGCCCCACCGATCCGAACGTTGCGCACTGACAAAGACGGAATTTAATTGGAGGCATGCACGTCTTCTGACGTGCGGTGTTGAGTCGGTGGAATGTCGGGCACTAACTTTCTATTACGAAAGTCAGCAATTGTCGGCCGCCGACCGAGTGCATGAGTCGATAGTTTGCATTGTGCGTTATATTAACTATTTTGTAATAATCGTAGAGAGCAAAATATAGGTCTGAATTATTAGGGTAATTAAAATAAGAATGTAAGTACAAATAAGCAAACTTAGATAATGTTATTAATTTAAATAAATATTTATTGCTGAAAGTGTCCCTAATTACATCACACGCTTACTCAATCTCAGCATAAATGAATACCGTAATTATAGATATTTAAAAAATAAACGACTAACTATTAACAAAAAAAAAACTATTTAACGTATGTTCGTGATTATTTTTAATTATATTTATTTATTTATCAAAAACACAATGTTCAACTTACGCGTAATCCCAAAGCGCTGGATAAGAGCCAAAACTCAAATTACAAAAATCTACATTATGCGTAATGACATCAATAATAAATAAAAAAGCAGAAAAACGCAGATTAATTCAGATTCAGTATAAAACATTATCAAATATGAACTAACAAGGAACTTCATAAGTTTAAGCTTTAAAATAATTAACGGCTTCCAAAATAATTTTAGTTTCTGTTAATCTATAAATTAGTTTAGATTTAGATAGTATTAATTAAAGTAGCTAAGAAATAATAAGGGCCTGATGGAATATGGGAACATAAAATCTTAAATAACGATAATTACTCAAATTGTTTTTGAAAATCGGAAAAATTTTTAAACAATTTGTTTTCATAAGGAACAAAGGAATAATGGAGCAGTTTATAAAACGTATCATAAACCAAATTAAAGACATCGCGACGAGGCGCACGACGGTGGAAGTAAGCAGGGTTCGATATTTGATCCATTAGCACGGGGGAGTAAGGCGGACGGCACGTGCACCTTGAGGTCCGTCGGCTACAGGTGCTTGAATATATTTCAAAAATCGTTACAACTCAAACTATGGTAAACTCAGTTTTACGTCCTGGTCATACCGCAAAATTATACGAATTTACACGAGTTTAAATTATGCGATCGCAAAGTTATACGAGTTTAAATTATGTTTTGACTTTGTGTATTTTGGTATGAATCAATCAATGAAAGTCTTAAAATATTATCTGGTAAAGTATAAGTTGTAGATAGATATTGATAGTTATAGAATTAAAGGCCAAGGGTGAAAGGACACTTGACCTTTAATCCATATCTAATTGGAGTAATATTATAATTAGTTACGTGAATAATTTTAATGTATAAAAGTTTACTTTCTTTTTAGTGTACTAAAACAAAACGATATTTACTGCCGCTATCTTAAAATAATTTATACATAAAATTTTAACTGCCGCTATCTTAAAATAATTTATACATAAAATTTTGAGTTGAAACTACAATTTATGAACAGCCCATTTTTTTATTTTTAGTTGCTAGTTTTCAAACCAACCTTTAGATATTTTAGACAATTATATACTATAAAAGGTTTCATTTTAAATTAATTTAAGTCGAAAAAAAACCAAGTTATATTGACATAATTCACAGATTGGTGGTATGTACTGCAGCTATATCCATAATTTGTATCATTCATGATACATTCATAATTTGTATCATTCATGATTTTCATCATACATATAGATCTTTGGAAAAACTATTTCGTAAGCAAGATTCTTAATATGATTCTCTTATAAAAAATAATGATTCTGATCAACGTTTTTCTCTAAAGCCTTCTAATTTTTCTGCAGAAGTTTCATACTTATATGAAATTTTTCTCAGTTACTTTTATTCATTGCATCTTTACTGAAAATTTCATTGGTGGGAGACTGTATGAAAGTATGCATATATTTTAGACATAAAGTAATTTTCTTAAATACTTGTTATCGAATTAATTTTCTTTTACCTTTGCATACTAAAGTCGATAACAGAAGTAGTGAAAAAATTCTATTACTGTAACTGAATAAAAATACTACGAATAAAAATATAATTCAAATTAAAAGTTAGTGTATAAATTCACAGAGATTATTCAGAATATTTTATAAAAGTTAGAAATTATTGGGAACATACTAATTTACGAGTAGATTTCTTATATCTATATAAAAACATTTTATTTCATGAAATGATTATGACAGAGTATTCTATTCATTAATGTTTGGAATGAATCGAATATCGAGCCACCAAATAAAGCATATGTTTTATCCCTTTTATTTCTGCAGACCTTTTAACATACTTCGGAGACAGCTATATAGGATAATATCAAACTCTACTGATACAGTGTGACCTCCACCCTTATGTCTTCTCCCAACAGGTGTTTTTTCCTCCGACGTGTGAGGAGTCTTGTGCGCATGTTATTTTGTGTATTCTCTCAATTATATTATGTAGGTTCTCAAGTTTTGACGGCCTACCGACACATTTATGGCGCCGCGCAGTGGTCGTGCTGACGAAGTGTATTGTTGGGAGACGGTCATTGTTGCTAACATATAAGCTCGTTCATGAATTTATTAATATGACAGCGGTTAGGAGAATCGTATACCAATCATGAATTTAGCATGGTTTCATTATAGCTCATCTTATTATAGATGAAAATTATATGATATCTATCTATGTACAAATAGTTAAAGGAAGTAAACATTTCAAGCCGTTTGTAAGAATCATTTATTACCTGAATCATATTTATTGATGTCCGCTACTCCCAACACTGACAAGTGTTGGGAGTAGTGGGCCAAATTTTGTTTGTGGACGACAATTTATATTTTTCTCTAGATTATCAAAAAATATTTTTAAATATTCAATCATTTCCTCCCTGATTCCTAATGCGATAATGTAACTAATGAGAATTTCTATAATTAAAATATTTTTGGGTTTATATCATTTTTAAAATAATTAACGGCTTGGTTAATTTTTAATATCCTTCATAAGTTGATTAATATCTCTTGTTGTTTTTCCATACTTAAGTTTTTTGAACTCAGTATACCAATAAATATTATTTTCAAAAAAATAAATATTGTTTGCGTTAGTTTTCTCAAGAAATATTTTGAAAATTGGCATCACGGTATCAGAAGTGCTCTTAGAAGCGTAGATTTATTCTGTTAATCCAATCTGACATTGAGCTGTTCCAACATGACTCAGTATTCTAATGGAGTTTGAGCCAGAAGCTACATTTTAATGTAAGCAAGTGCGCTATGATGACGTACACCTGCTTACAAGTTCTCCTTGTGCGTGGTTATAAAAAAATTATTGGCGAAGCTACTCTCAAAAGAGTTCTATCTATTCGGGATATCTGTGAAATTATGGATAATCAACTCACATTTCACAGTAATATGATGGAAACCTGTCAGAAAACTTAGAAGGTAGTAGGATTTTTAATACGGAATTCTCAAGGTTTTCAAATACCGAATGCATTGTTACATTATTTATCTCTTTAGTACGTAGTATACTTGAAATGAATGCAGTCATATGGTCTCCGTGAAGCTACTTATGCATGCTGGAGAAAATATTAAGAAAGGCTTTTGTTTTTTACAGAATGCTGGAGAAAATATTAAGAAAGGCTTTTGTTTTTTAAAATGTTGGTATTATCTCTATTTATTTCCCACAGTTTTCATAACGGGCACAGGCAGATGTAATTTCCTTCAACTCCGACGGGAATTGCTTTTTATCATGCATTTTTTAAAATTATCGAATAATTACATTGGTAACGCCTCAATCTTGAATTTAGTAGCCCTTTAAGGTCCTGGCTGCTACATGAGAGGACGATATTTATTTTACCTACCCAGTGCGCGCACGAATATTCTACAGCGTTCATCTGTCTTTTGTGAACTCACATTGTTCAACGTAGTATTGCGAGATGCACTCAACATAGATTTTTTTCTGGTCCATCGTCCGCTTCAGAAATAGAGTCGAGGAGTCCGTTGGTAGTTCACGATTGATCGCTAGATAATATTTATCCAAATAACTCTGTATTTATACCTATTTGTCATATGTTCTTTCACGTGCCCAGTGCTTTAGGTAAATCTGTAAGTTGGGCATGGAGTTTTTAAGAAATAAATAAATAAATAAGGAATCATCTACTAAGTGTAACATCATTATTATTATTATTTTAGAAATTTTATTTTGAAACAACTTTTAAAAATATTATGTTTTATTATCATTATGAAAAGTAGTAATCATATTTGAGTAATTTAATTTTATTCAAAAACATTTATTAATGAATGGTATTGAAGATGAGGAAAATTCGAAAGAAAGAATTGAAGTGGCGATAACTTTTTCATAGTAGGTTTTTTATATTGGAATTAGAATCTAAATAACCCTGTTCGTCTGCAAATTGAGGTTCATACAATGGGTTGATTAAAAGTAAAAAAAAAACTATAAACGAAATGCATGTATATTTTTGTTAATTTTAAAAGTTTCTTAATGATAATCTTGAGGAAACAAGTCTACCAGTACCGCTTCACTATCACAACTCGTAATTTAAAAAAGAGCGCTCTAATATATTATTTCGATTTGCCTTTTTGATGGTACGTATAATGGCGTTATTTCAAAATTGTTTCTTTGTATGTTGAAGTGTGAGTGCATCGGAAATGGTCCAAGTGAGAATTTTTTAGCATCTCTTACTGTTTTCATCCACAATGTAGAAACCAGGTGATAATAATATGCCTGTGTCGCAAGAATCCCAATGTAAAGCTTACTGGATACGGGCGACTCTTATTGCACCATCCAGACAAGAATTGCATCGAGGAGTAACGGATGGTTCTGTAATAATATTTCGCTACGAATCTCGTTCATGATTATAAGTCTTCAGAAGTTATGAAGAAGTGAATTATTTTTTGTCTGAAAAAGAAGCAGTATAGAAAGAGATTAGCTTTTGATACAATAAAGGATTAAAGATTGAAATGATTTAATTTTCACTACATTAATCTTGGATTCTTTCTGTAGGATGTAGGACCAAACGAAACGTTTATCTATACTGTTACATTAAAATTTTGGCGTCGATATATACAAAAATACATACGTGCATATGCAAACAAAGGAACAATTATGTTGTTCCAAAATGGTACCAAAGATGTACAACTCTTAACATTAGAGCGGCTATTTTGTAGTCTAGCTATGAAAGTAAGCAACGTTGGTGAATGATGTCAAGGGGACTATGGAATTAGAGAAGTTACATTAATAAAGCGAGACTGTGGCTGCTATCGTTCACTTTCCCTCAGGAAGATATAACAATTTATATTTATATTTATAGAAAATGGAGTGGTGTTGTTTTAAATCAATTTATACGCTTCAAAATTTGTATGCACATATAAAAATATACTTAAATTGGGTGGATATTTTTCTCAATCATGGCAAACTATTCTAGTTAACCACAACGTTTGACTGGAAGATAATGGTGTATTCATCATATTCTTCTATGTAACTGACTAACAATTTTACGAACTCTACTTAAAAACTAAACATAATTAAGAAAAGAAGGAATGAAAAATTATATACATTACATAACAAAAATTAGACGTGTAAAAAATTGATACACAACAAATTTTAACAATATTGATGCGTTACGGCTAAGGGTAGGGAACGAAATTGAATTAAGGGATGATTGAATTAAGAATGAGGGTGACTAGGAATTATTATGAGAGGGATGACTTTGAAACGATCTTGATGTCAGGGTTCAGTTGATCTTAAAGTTTGTACAGAAAAGGTCAACGCTTAGGTATGAATGTTTTAATAAAAGGGTTGTTGAATTATAATAAAAATACCCTAGAAAATTTATACTTTGATAATGGGGTTGTTGTTTTTGACGGAGTTTATACTTAGAGAATTAGCGGAATGCTGTGTAAAGTTTAACGGTTTCCCCTTTTTTAATAGAAAATAGTTGTTAAGCCATTTAATATCAATACAATAATTAAAACGGCTCACTCAATTTCTCACTAAAAATAGCAAAATCCTGTAATTCAGACATATTCTTGTAAAATATGATTATAAAAAATTATGCCAATATTTGAAGATTCTCCCCTTTTAAGTATTCAAGTGATAGATGTAGCTAATAGACAAACAGAGCTAATCAGTTTTCATATTTTTGAATAATGTATATTGAAACTGCTGAATGACGTAAGAAACTTTTGAAATATTATGGATGTTAGACTGACATATAATACAAATATTGGTATCGTTATAATTTAAAAAATCACACAACTCACGCAATCCTGGTCTACGACACACAATTGAGACTTCAATAATACACAATCCGGAAATCACACAATTCAACGTTTTATAAATTTACTAAAAATATAATAAATATTATATAAGAATAATTAAGTATCACAAGTATCGAATGAATTGGGGCCTGGTTTGTTTCGTAGGCAGAAAACTAACATGGAAATGAAAATAAATTTTGTGCTCGGCACTAGGATAGATGTAAGGCGTCACACACATTAAATGGATCCGGCCGAGCGTGGCGGACGGCATCGCGGGTCGCAACAAATGACCTGGAACTAATTTCGCAAATAATGACACGGATTTACTTTCAATACATAAATATTTATTTCGAGACGCCATTGAATTCAGTGGACAACGGCGAATTGGACACAACGGCGTCTCGTAGCATATCTTTCTTGAAATTTAATTAATAAGATTTGTGAACATAGCTAGAATTTTATATCAACTCCCTATGTAATACTTCGATTAGGAGTGAATTGTTTATCCATATTATTGGAAATGTCATATTTTTTAGTCTATATATAGTAAGAAGTATTTATATAAAAAAGTATTTACATAAATGGTACCAGATTCAACTTCGTATTATCGGAAATAAAGGTGAAAGATGGAGGAAAGCGTTCCTGCATTAGTGGTATGTTTTTTATTTAATATAATCAAATCTTAAACATTTAAAATCACTGTCAACTGTTTATTTGTTACAAAGTACCATATTATATAAATTTAGTGAAAAAAGATGCAACTTTTACTCTCAGTTATAATTTTTTTCAACAATATTTAGTTTTTTCCTCATCACGGATCATCCAGTATTTATACGCGGGGCGACCTAGCCATAGCTAATATGAACGTTTAGACAAAACATCGACATGACATTGCTCAAATAAGTAGTGATAAAATATATACCATTGCTCAAATAAGTAGTGGTAAGACATTTTATAGCTTTTTACTTTTCAGATCTTAAAGTAAGAAACGGTGTAAGCTTCCGGACCGGCACTGGTAAATACAGCGTCGAGTGAGAGCAGAGGAGTCACGACGCAACTGATAAGACGTGTCCCGAGATCGTCCACTCCGCCCGGATCGAGTGGCTTATCCCATCTCGTTTGTACAAATTGATACATTGCGGGGATCGTGTGGACTGACGTACGACAGTCAGATGAGACTCGCTTTGAGCTTAGAATGCAATATCTGAGCACGCAATTGCGCTTAAAGTCATTCAATTACATTTCAGTCGTTCATTCAATTACGATTTTAACGTAACAAACCTTCCGAAATCTGTCACATGCCCTTACGTTCTAAATATAAAGCATAGATAGAAATTTAATTATGATATTAAATCAATTTAAGTATTGAATGTTTTGTAACATTTTTTAGATCTGACGTTGCATATTACACATAAATATGTATTAACCTTAATATTACGTTCTCAAAATGACTCATTCGTTTGTTTCTTGTGTTTTCTTTCAGTATGGATAAAATCCAAATCGTTCCTGTCATATTTGTGTCTGTCTTCAGTCTATCGCAAGCGGTTTCTTCAGAAACCGCTTGACGTAGAAACTAGAAATTTGACATATTAACGCGCGTAATAAAACATATCGACCCGCGTATATCCCAGTGACTAACTAAGGGTGGGGGGTAAAATTAAGTACTTGCTTTATTTTATTCTATGTATAGTACGCGATATCTGTTAAAAAGGCTAATTATAAGGGTCAGAAAAATATATACAAAAAAATAAGTAAACCAAAACTCAAAGGTCAAAGAAAAATTATGGCGATTTTTTGAAATCCTCACATTTTACGCGTATCAATGAAATAGTAGACAATGTATCTACCTTGTAAAAAATAACATTTGCAAATAGTTTAATAGAAATACTAGGAACCCTTAAATGTTCATAAGTGCCTCGACATGTACAGAATCCTTATAGTACGAGTTCTACTCGTAATTGACAGATTTTTAGATCAATCTCTTTTATTAGAACAATTGGGTATTTGACTAAATTTTTTTTATTTCATTAATCATAATTTCAAGGTACAAGCTGACGAAGAGTGAATAATTTTAAGTTAAAATTTAATTATTTTAAGTTAAAATTTTTTAATTATCTTAAAAATTGACTGAGTTATAAAACTTTAAATTTAACCTCTAAAGGAGGACGGCAATACTGTGTTGTGAGGTCATTTTTAAAATTGCACATTATATTCTATGAAAGGAAAAGAGACAGGGATATACCCAACTCTATCCGTATCTGCAAATTTAGAAGCCTACAACTGGTTTATTTTTCAATCAATTTTTGAATTTTTTTCAAGACTATTTTTCACAATATTGCACAAAAAATATCAAAATTTAGAATGAGTCAACTACCGTATTCTGGTCTTAAGGAAGACTTCCGTGGCACCTGGATGTTATGATTGTCAATAATGAACTGAAGTTTATAATGGGAACGCGCCCTTCTCAAGCAGCAATTTTTGACGTCCTAGTCAAAGCAATTTTTTATTTTTTTGCGCCGGATAGCGAAAATGAGGAAGCGCATAGATGTATTCCTCCTGAACTGAAAGAATAATAGTTTTCACATTGGTATCCAGACATTAAAGGGAAATAGGGATTATTTCCCTTCAAAGCCTGGGTACCAATGTGAAAACTAATTGAAACGGACCATCAGACAGAAAGCATTTAAACAAAGGTTTTCAGGGTTGGCAGTTATTGCTTCGTGTGACATAATCCGACAGTAATGGCAAAAGTGTTCTGTCAACGATTGTTGATAATTGGAGAAACTCGATATGGAATGCTCTAGTGAATGCCTTCACTTGACCACGCGCTACGTGTGCCATCTTATAAGAAGTGGTATAAACTATAGCTAGAAATAATTTGTCATCCATCGCACTCGTTGAGTAAATTGGATATGATTCTCAATTTTGTCGAATTTTGAACAATATTTTATGTGGTGCAAATATAAATCCCAAGAGGTGGTGAAAACTTTCTTGAAAGAATTAATCGATTTCTATTCGATAGCCTTCTATAGTGACAGCGAACAACTGAAATAACTCACCACCCCCCATCTCCAACTAAATGTTTTATTAAATAACAAAACTAAAGTAAAATCACAGTTTTATGAATAAAAAACTAGCAATTTACTTCCTACTTTATAATATCTGCAAACTTATTATTATTTATTTATTGAAAGGTATATTAGACAATGCAAACCAAAAAAACTTAACCAATTTTTTTTGTTTCAGCCGTTACAGTACAATAAACTAACAAGAGACTGAACTAAATGCATATACATATATATATATATATATATATATATATATATATATACACACATATATATATATATATATATATATATATATATATATATATATACTGAAATATCACTTGAACAAAAGAACAAACCTGTAATTGTTTTTCTAAAGACACCAGCTGGACAGAATATAATCTATTTCTGAGTTAAAAAGTTTACAGGAATCGCAGAATGTAGGTTTGAGCTTCCAGATGGGCAGTTCGGCACTGAATGTTCTCCGATTCGGTTCAAATATATATAATGAAACTATATCTAACACCGATGAGATATCGACGCTTATCATCCGTTTAAAGGTGATTCGATAAGTGAACTACAGACCTGGAAAAAAACGTTATCAATTTGCGTGGCGTCACTTAGACATATAATTTCTTATATATACTTTCTGAAAATAAAATGCTCACAATCCATATTCTTAAATTGCGATTAGTCGACGATAAGGACGGAACAATATCGGACGGCGATACGATCTGCCATCCCATAACGATTATTTTCTTGATCTCATATCTTCAATTTAATTATAGACTAAATAATACAATTATATTTTGGCCTGCTTAATGACAAGGAGTGACAAATTACCGTTCCATATTTAAATTATGGTAAATATTTGTATTATTGAAATTAACTAATCAGTTTATAAAACAAAACACAGAGTTGGTAGAAACACGAAATGAAATCTAGAAACTATATCAGCCCCGTTCAATTCTTCCTCGTTAATTTTTTTTCATTTTAATGTTTACTCATTTCCATTATTTAACATGTTTTAAAATTGTTTATGATGTACAGAACATTTTTCATATATCAGACGAGGTGAATAGGGCATAAGGTCATGTGAAATGTATATTGATTAATGATAACTAAAAGATTACCAAAAATTGTTAAACAAATATTTATGACTTAAGCGAAAATATTTTTTTGCGACCTTGAATAAAATATATCTTGTTTTAAAAAACTTCTCAGCGCAAATATTGTTTATGAAGAAGAGACCTTTATGGATTATGATTCAAAGTTATAAAAACAAATTAATTTCTATATATCATTCGAAATAATGTAGAAGAAATGTGTATTGGGTGTTTGTATCAAACATTTATTGTATGAAGTTAAACAAAAGACCTAATGATTCTTAATTATGTAAATATTTAATTCTGCTTATATCATGAATTTCCAATAATTTTTTAAATAAATTTTTTTACGTTAACAACATCTATATTAAAAAAAACATGCTTGTATGGTGACCGAGCAAAAAAGAAAAATTAGCACAAAATGGATGATTTCTTTCCTATATTTTAAATAAACATGTCTTAGAAAGTAAATTCAAAACCCTAGAAAACTGTATATAGGTGGAATGGTTCTTATTGTTATAGCTGTGATATGCCATCAATTATCATATAAGTTATTACCGGCGGATGTTATTCGATTTATTAAATGTAATTAGGCTGATATAGTACATGGGTATATTATGGAATATTAGTAGCACGAAAAAAATGACGAAATGGAATTATCGTTACACTATATAACATAAATATACTGAGTTTAGAGGTCGAATATATTTTCTCAGTTTACAGTATTTTATATGTTTGTTTATAAATTTGTTTAAAAATTATTATATGTTTGTTTATACAGAAAAGGTTGGAAGAGGCCTTTGCCGACTGGCAAACGGATCCACAGAAAATAAAGAAACAAGAAATATTAAATTAATAAGATAGGATTATTTTATTTTATGTTATATTTTCTTTAATTTTAAGTTTGGTTATATAAAGAATTGTATAATAGATCTGAATAAAAGGGCTATATTATTAGTATTATACAGAAAAGTATTTAAAATATATTTTTATACTTATTTGGTTCACATTTCTATAAGTATATATTTACAGATTTTAAAACGCGAGTAATTTTCTTCAGCAAGTTATTATTTCAATTTATAGCCTTAAGTGAAATACAGTTGTCGAAAACTATTAAGACACCTGAGTAAATGAATTAAAGAACCTCTTAGAATTGTTAGTATTTTGAACATAAATTTATAGTTCTTAAATTTACAATTTTCACAATTGCATCATTTCAGAATTTAAATTATAATCATTTCGGCGGAATTGCACAGATGAACAGACAAATATAAAGAAATCGGACAATTGATAACAAGAGATATCGAGAATTCTTTCAAAAAATGCACAGGTATTTTTAAAAATGATCGTTAATTTATTGGTCTTAAACTATTTCAAAGTTTATAAAAGAGTATGCGTAGATGAGCTTTTTAATTCCGTCTTCGTCGTCTCATAAATTGGGTATTTGACTAATATTTTTTATTTCATTAATCACAATTTCAAAGTATAAGCTGATGAAGAGCGAAAATTTTTTTAATAATCTTAAAAATTTACCGAGTTATAAAAGTTTAAATTTAACCTTTAGAGAAGGACGGCAATACTGTGTTGTGAGGTAATTTTTAATATTGCACATTATTTTCTACCAGAGGAAAAGAGACATAGATATATCCAACTCTATCCGTATCTTCAAATTTAGAAGCCTACAACTGGCTTATTTTTCAATCAATTTTTGAATTTT
Source organism: Druceiella hillmani (assembly GCA_039881145.1). Taxonomy (NCBI): domain Eukaryota; kingdom Metazoa; phylum Arthropoda; class Insecta; order Lepidoptera; family Hepialidae; genus Druceiella; species Druceiella hillmani. The sequence goes on from JAYKKI010000118.1 coordinate 3,048,499, forward strand.
TTTCAAGACTGGTTGTTAATTAACTTATATATCATAATATTGTATGAAAAATATCAAAATTTAGAATGAGTCAACTACCGTATTAAAAGAGGAGTATTTGAACTTAAATTTAAGTTTTCCAAATCTATTTGTACATTTTAACAATATTTTTGAGAGAATGTTGTTGCCAAAAAAAATTAGGTCAGGACACGGATTAATGTGCATTTCTTGGATACCCCACCGTATGGATTAAGACACAATCTAACCAATAGTCCTGTAACCTTTTGACTTATTTCCATGCCCGAAGACTTACGAGACACAAACATTAAAAAAATGTTTGTCATACAGAGAAAAAAATGCAAGATTCGAACATGAACCTCGCAGTTTTTGTTGTTGCTTGATTAGCCTAATTAATTACAATAAGCGCTTATCATGTTCAATTAGAAGAAGATACTAGCAATTTATTGAATAAAAAATGTATATTTGTACGAAATATTTTTCATATTAAAGAATTTTAACGTAAACGATGATAATGAGAAAAAATCTTGGAAATGCTGGTAGAACTTGCATTATGATGATTCAGTTATATTAAATTATAACATATATGGATATAGTTGTATTAAACTATTTATAAGTGTAGATGTTATTTTTTACTATGTAAATGTGTTTTCTACATATTAACATCGACATAAGAATAATAATTTGGCTGCTTGCGTCTTTTTGATTAATTTAAGATTTTAAAATATTTTATCAACGATACCCCATTTCATGGAGTTTATAAACAAAAATTTCACCCCAAAAAATTTAAAATATTTTTTCATTTAACGATAGATAATATTTCTTTTAAACTATTTACAATTACCGATATTTTTTCTCACCATGTCAATATATAACTGTATTAAAGCTTTACGCGATGTCGTGAATGCCTCAATAACTATGAAATATAGAATCATTTTTATTGCTTTCCGGTTTACTTCGAATAAAATTAGATATTATTAGATTCATAATTTTTAGTTTTAGCAACTCCGAAATTGAGGTGTGGAAAGGGATATTATATACATTTTCAGCTATTTTCAATAATATCTGGGACTATCTTACATAAAATTCTAAAATAAGTAGTTCGTATATAGCAATAGTTTAAATAATAATCTTTATAAGCTTTTAAGATGAAAGCTCTTTTATTCAATATACCACACGATACACGCAACTAGAAAAAATTACTTTAAATATGTCATCTAAAACTTTCATCTAAACATTATTTAACGTCAACTATTGAGAAATATTTAGGTTAATATGATTTATCCTCATGTTAAACTTCTATCTTTTAAGTCAAATGGTTTCTGGGAAAAACGGCTGCGATAGAATGACATATGGATATGCAGTGTATTGCCAAACTGTACATCGATACATGCCCAAGTTGCTCTACAATTGATAGCAGATTTTTTTTGTAAATAAAGAGCATACCGCATATCGATATTGAGAATATATTGTTTTGAAATATTTTTGCTACAATATATTGAAGCAAAAAACATACAAGTATTGATTCTACAGCTCAACTTGCGTAGTTATCATCAGATATCCTTATCATACCGGAGAATAATAATTAATAAGTTTCAAAATGAAGAAAACCCAAAAATAGAAATAAATACTATGAACCAACAAGTTAATAGCTGAGCTGACATTTTGTTGACTGATTGCCTGCGAGCAACTTAGTGTTAATCAGAAAACCGATGCCTGCACTAATATATAAATATCTGTAAGGAAAAACGAAAGGATAAGATTGCATATCTTAGTAAAAAAAGAAAAGTGAAGATACTTGCAAGTATTAATAACAATCAACGAACTTGAAAAAAATATTAGATAGGATTTAGTAGAAGTTGGAAGAATTGATTAACTATCTATATCAAATTAATAATGCTACAATCATATCTAATATGTGTATGTATGTGTAAGTGCCACCAAATTCGTTAATGCTGCAATAATAAATATTTTAGGAACCTACAAGAAGGTTTTAATTAGTTTAACTTAATTTTTAAGACATATTTTTATTGCCCGTGGTTTGCTTTACATACATTCGAGCAGACAATATAGAAGATTTTTTACCTATTCGTATTTAATTTGCTGCAGCGTGTTATATGTTTTGACGAATGTAAATTGGATTAGCATAAGTTATGATACAAGGGTATCTGTGATAATACACAGTTTAGCAATACAGGGATGGGTGCCTGAGTGATTTCATAAGAGTTCCGTTTTATAGCACGGAACCATAAAAATGAAGAAAAAGTCAATAACAAAGTGAATGTTTCAGTGTTTGAATGAGCGGCATTATAAGCAGATAAAAAAACATTTTACTGGAAACAATATATCTAAAACTGAAAACAATATATTTACTGAAAACAATATATTTACTGAAAATATTAATTATATTTACTGAAAACAATATATCAAGGAAAGTATACAAAAATATGATATGACATTAAATTCTTTATTTTATTATTGTATGCTAGAAGCAGTAATAATCGTTATATTTTACGTTTTTTTTAATATTGACTCATTCTATAATTTTATTAAAAAAACTTGTCCCTACAGAGTTACAAAAATAATTATCTTTCAGTTTAGTTTGGTAAAATACATATTCGGCAGTCAGAATCATACTGTACAATAATAAATTACTGCCAATAATTTGGCGCAAGTAACTCGTTACAAAACTTTTTAGCAAATAAAAAACATATTTAATGCATTTCAAATTATTAGTATTGAGTTGTGATAGAAAGCATATAACGACATCTAGTGTTTATAAAAGTGTTTATAAATATCAGCAAAGACAGGAGCGTCAAAGCATTCCACACACGGTCGGCAGAATGCCTCGTGCCTGGAGATATCACCCCGCCGTATTGAAAGCATTGTCATTTGATTTTGCTCTAAAATATCTATCAAATCATTTTGCTCCGAACCGCATAAATCCGGATGAAGGTCTTCAATGTAGGCTTTGTTATAATCCGCTTTGACTCGTTCACAGTGCTGAATGGCAGATGAGAATCGGTGAGCATGTAGTGATGACTTTATATGACGTTTCATGTCTATATTTATGATGAAGTCATTGCAAATGAGGCAAAATATTTTATCACTGTCGTTTAACTGAAAGAAAAATTATAAATCAAGTGTTATTGTAAAGAAAATAAAAGAGTAGACGGCCGTCGCACTGTTATGGTTGTGCATCTTTTATGTTTTACGTTTTTTATCGATCTCATAATTCTGTCTGTTGAAATAACGTTTCCATAATTAAGTTCAGAATGCTGCAATTGTTAAATAATTATACCAATTTAAATCTAATTTCTAATTCTAAAAATTTCGTTAATAATTTTTCTGTTTATAACTAAAACGGATTTCATTTCATTTTAGTATGAGGATAGTAACCAATATTTATAGAATGTTATAGAGACTTCTTCGATATTATATATAGTAACTTCTTGTAAGGGTATGTAAAAAGTGCGACGTTCAACCCTCTGTCCGGTTAGTGACAAATAAACAAGAAATAGAAATTTCACGTATATAACTTAAAGAGGTCTTGCTTCATAACTTCCGTTTAGAGCATGCAGTGAACAAAACAACACGTAAGAGAAGCAAAACGATGGATGAATTTTCCTATGACATAGTCGAACGTTAGTTTTGAAGACTTAAAAATGAAAATTATGACCTCTACCATAATATATATCAAGGACAACTTTCCATGTTAAATTTAGAAAAATAAACTTTCCCTATTGTAGTAGATCCCAGGTTAGATTATGTAATTTAATCCCCAAGAATTCTACACCGATGGTATTTTATATCTATATATACACGAGTAGAGATAACGCTGATGTTTACATAATTGAAAATTCATTTATTAATTACATTTAAAAATAACTGCGAATTGAAATGATGGAATTATTAGTTATTTATATTTAGGTCGCTTCCAATGTTAAGTGCTAATTTAAAGAAAAACATAATTTTTATTCAGAAATATATTGAACTTCTATGAGTGAATGAACCATCAAAATTGAGTTAGTATAATCAATAGTAACAAGCAAGCTATAAAACAGCTGAAAATATCGAAAATATTTTCGTATTTTTTTCATTTTGGTTACGGTATCCATTCACGTTATGATAATATTTTAGTATTTGACTTTTTAAAAAGGAAGCATCTGTAATATCAATTGTGTATTAAATAACATTTAAACATGAAAACTTGTATTAAATACTTAATCAGAAATTTATTTATTGTAAGTAGATTTCATTTTATTGAAAGCAGAATAATTTATTTTTGTAATACTGAATAGCAATCGTTGTTCATAAATTAATTAAAGTTAAAATATAATATAAATAAACATTAACAAAAGAATTATAAAAGAAAATTGCATAATGAGCCATACACAATTATTAGTAAATTAATTTACCTTTCGCGTAAGATGAAGACCGTTCTCAAGAACAAGTTGCCAGGATGCGAGATTGTTTTCATGATGCTTAGTAGCCGTATGAACTTCTAATTTCTCAGTTCCAATAAGACTGTTACATGGCACACAAAAGCGTTGTGATTGTTGTTCGATGACAACGTTCCAGGAGTACTTTTCAACTGCTATGTCGAAATTAATGGCAACGTGAGTTCCTATGTCGAACAATCTCGAATTCTTGTTTTCCTTTTCCGGTAATTCATTTATTGCTATTGTGGGTACTTTCAATTTAATGTTACCCTTCGTGAGCTCTTGATCTAATTTAAGTAACTTATTGTCGTTTTTAAATTCCAAAAGTGGTATCGTCCTTTCATTTCTTAAATGCAAAATAAGGATTTCATTATGGGCATAACTTTCGATGTGTTCATTCATTGTTCTTTGCATCACTCCCTCCAATGTAATGTTGCAGATAGCGCAAAAACTTACGTTTTTATTATAAAATACGTAGAAAAAACCTCTCACGCATTCACCAAAATCATTACAAAAATTTTCTTTTAAAGAAACTTCATAAAATTTTCTATGTTTCTGGCCCCAAATATGAGTAAATAAATTATTCAGTTCACAAGGCATATTTTTGCTGCTACATAAATGACATGACGCGCCATTTACATTTATTGTGATTTTATGCTGATAAAGAATTTCGGCGAATAATGTGGATATCGCACTCTTGTCCACGTTTCCTTTCAATGGTTCTTCAATCTTTGCTATAACAGAGTTACCGAGAGTTATGGCAGTTTCATAATGTTTCTTGTGAAGTGGAGACTGAAGATGCTCAATCATAAGATGAACCGGGTACGTAGTAAAACAAGTCTTACATAGTGCATTCATATCCTGTAGACAGAAATATTTGGTTATTGAAACAATAGACCAGATTAAAATAAAACAATAAGGGCAGTGATCTGTCTTATTATATGTCACGTATATATCCATGTCCGTGTATTATTCCTTTACATTCTAGAGTATAAAAAAAATTTAAACGATTTTTTTAAATGAAGAGATTAGATTTTGTAAGTTCAGTTTGCCTCAATGAGTTATTTGGTTACGAAAGGTTTTTAGTTTTTTTTAAACTATACATTTTGTTATTAAATTTACTTTCTGTGTATTTTTTTGAATAATACGTAAACGAATATATATATATATATATATATATATATATACATATTTATATATATATATATATATACATATATATATATACATATATATATATATATATATATATATATATATATATATATATGTGTTGTGTGTGTTTATTGCTAAGATATCGAATTAGTTTTTATTTATTGACTTTAACTTACTTTTGAATCTCCATAAAAACCTCCACAGAACTCCATTTCAGGGAGCCAAACTAGAGTATTGCTCAATTTATTTTTATGTGTAGAAGACTGGATGTGTTTTTTCCATTCCTCCGGTGAAAAATGAATCTTAAGAGAGCAAAACAAGCACTCGTATTCGACTTTTCCTGAGACGATAATGCCATGCCAAACCATTTTGTTAATTGCTAATTTTCCATTTATTATAACCAAATTCATCAACTCTAACACGGATAATTTGTGTAGCAAGGTGGATTGGCTTGTGTTCGGTACGTTACTTGCAACTTGAAGTTCGTCCAAAGATTTAATTTTTTTTGATGTTACATGGTATAAATTATAATTATCGTATCCTTCAGTCAGAGTTTTAGTCATTGTATTTTCTTTATTGGACAGTACGAATGCGGGATCAACAATCTTTACCTGTCCGTCAAAAGTAGGTGATGTAGACACGCCCTGACTAACAGTCTCGGTCCGATTGGACGAACAGTTTTCGGTCGAGCCTTTGATTGAAGTCAACAGTTTATCGTTCACATTTCCCATTGCTTTAATATTTTTAACATGTTTATTTGCATCTCTAGTTAATTTTCTAGCTTCACTTTCTAAATGTTCTATTAAGTTTGTCACGTCGTCCCTAATAACTAACAAGTGGTAAATTACCGAATCCAAGAAAGCTTTGTTCACATTAACCCCATTCAAAAATGATTTACAATTTTTCAATATTTTCATCGAGAATTCTACACAGTAAATAATTAATTTTTGATCTGTACTTTGGTCTTGAGTGCTTCGTGTTTCTAATAATTCAAATATGTTTTTCAAAAACTCCGTAAGCATTGTCGTAAACATATTTTCAATAAACACTTCAAACACACTTTTTCCTTAACTTGTCGTGCAAAATTATTTTCATGCAGACTTCAAACACCCCGACACGAGTTTTTCACTGATCTTTATAGACGGTCATAAATGCGACTGGCGTATATTTTAAAATACATCATATATTAAATATATTTTATCTGTGGTTTCTATTTAAAGCTGTAGCTAACGATAAGGATATACAGGCTATCGATAAGTACAGGATGATCATTAAAAACCAATTCAATAAAATTTCCAGTCTCTTAATTGTTTATTAATAATCTATTATTTGAAGACATTTGCAATATAAATAATTGCATATATTATGCCGCATTAATTAGTTTAAAATATATTTTAGAAAAATAATAACTCTTATTATGTATGTAAGCTTAAGTTAATGCAAATAAGTGTGGGTTAGAACCACTTCCTTAATTGTAACTCGTTCATCAGCAAAGTACAGTTTATAAATGTAAATTAATATTTCTATTCTTATTGTTTTATCGCTCTTTTTCAAAACATTAGCGGTGGAATATAGAACAGACTGATAACTCGCTGATCACCCAGATTCCCAAAGACATATCATCAATTTGAAATATATGACTGAAAAAAATCTATATTTTTTATTTACTCCTGGAAGTGTCTGTCTACCAGTTTTTTTGTTTACCGAAATGCATATATGATTGAAATTTGTTTAGTTTTATTCAAAACCCAATATACTTTTGCAACGTACACAAAAAGTGATTGGTGAAAACTAAATTATAAGTTTTCACTCCCAGTGAATTTTTTGGGAAATTTAAACGAACCGATTGTCAATTGTAGGAGTCTATAAAAATATACCTATTTACATACATAGAGTTTTATATATAAAGACACCGCCATATGAATTGTTAGTTATATTAAAATGAATACATAGGCATACATGTGTATACGCACGCACACGCACACGCACACGCACACGCACACGCACACGCACACGCACACGCACACGCATACGCACACACACACATATATATGTGTGTGTATAGATATATACATTTAAGTGAAAGTCCCTTCCAGGCTATGAAGATATCAAAAATTAATCAGTTTCCTGATCCATATAAGAATTACTTATAATTTTATTCCATTTATTTTAAATCGTCTTGAAGGGAGAGTGACTAAAAAGCTAATAAGGAGATCTATATATCTCATTATTTTTATAACGGAAAGGGGGAAAAACGTATCAAATGTGTATTGAAACACCCATAAAGTAGAATTCTGTAGATGTCCATATCTATAGCTAGTCTAACAATATAATTTATATAAATCCGTTTAATTTTACGATTTAAGTTAATTATTTTTTGTTTTTCGGTTTGGCTTAGATATATCCCTTAGAATTTGAATTTTTTTTAAAAAGCTCTTATTAATCAGAAATAAAGTAAAATTATGTACTTTGTAGGTTATACAAATTTAATAACCTAAGTACATTGTAAATAATAAGTATAATTCAAAAAATAACATATTAGTTTTTTGTAATTTAGAGACAAGACGTCTATCAAAATAAAAATCACAAATAAACACAATATTGAAATGTATAAAGAGTTAATTGTGTTGTAAACCCTCACAATTAATAATAATGTATTTCTATGAGAAATTAAAGTTTACATTTTTTTCGTACTTGATAATATAACGTATTTGTAACATAATTTATTTATAAATTTTAGCTCTCTGCATTCCTTCTTCACATAAACTTTAACTATGCCAAATATCACACTCCTTCGTGTGCATAATATGCTTAAAAAGGAGTAAAAAGTTTTCTCTTCACGTATTAATATATAGATTTTTTTATAAAAATTCAGACTTCAATTTCTGGAAGAGTCTAATTTTTGCATGTCAATTGCTTTTTCACAAGATTTATCTCACTGTATGCTTTAAAGACAGTTTCGCCTTCTTATTGTTCTGATGAAAAATTAGATGAGTAATTTCAACAATGAAAACTCTCTGGAATATTGTTCTAATCGACAAAGCCTCTGTACTTCAATGTAATGCAGATCTTTTCCGCAGAATATTTTGGATAGAGGTTTGATTTTAAATTGACGATTTTTTAGACAAAACCGCTTTATCTTGAACTGCAAACGTTGTCGTCGGCTACAATGGTTCATAACTGCATGCAACATTTTCAGTTGGTTTTTCAACATCGCCGTCTAACTGAACTCAAGCTCAAGCTGAGACGCTCCAACGATCTTCGACTAAACTTATATGATATTTTATTTTTTAATATTGAAATCGTAGTAATGGCAAAAAAAGTAATAATATTTACCAAATTCTGCATGGTTTGCTACTTCTAAATATCCGGCTCTGGGTTCAATCCTCGTCATTGCCACCAACAGTTAGATGTACCCACCAATTATATATTTTCTTATAAGCAATGCTTTGTTAAAACAGTCAATTATATTGAAATTAGATTATAATTGTATTGTTTGTGTACAAAATATGTTAAAATAAATATAAATAAGAAAAATAAAAGATTAATATTTCGATAAAATAGGGTGAAAAATGCCAAATAATAAAGGAAAGTTCAATTTCGTTTTAAAAGACTTATCCAACAATACTACTCATTAGAATGCGCTGAAAAACATCCATACTCATTTTCTATGTACACTATGTATTTTTTGTAATTTTTTTTTAGTTTAGAACTCCATATGAAGCAGTTATGTGTATAAATTCATGGTCCTTGTTCAAAAAGTGTAGAAAATGTGAGGTGTAGAAATTGTAAATTGACGGACGGGCGCATGAAAGAAATTAATAGAACCTTAGTACAATGAAAATTTATGCATCTGAAAATTTACCTAGTTGTGCGAGTTCTCTTACGCAGTTTTATACTAAAATTCAAATCTAAAGCAGGAATATTTTTCAAAACATTGAGTTTAAAAACTTTAATTATTATGTTTCAATCAAATGTAAATAATAAAATATTTTAAACTATTTGATTGGATTTTGAAATTTTAAGTCAATTATATGCATATTTTTTGAAGAATATATTTGGCGTTAATTTTGTAGAAATTCATAATTCACAATTAAACGAAACTACGTGATGTAGTATTATTTCTACTTTCTTTTCGGCTATTAGCAAACTTTATTTTTATCAAGAAACGCTCAAAAATTGCATGAACGTTTGCATATTTGTTTTCGCTACACACTGTTCTCCTGTTTACGATGTGATTCTGGCGTGATAAGTAATCAATTTATAATATGTGTCAATGATAATACTACCAAAGTTTTACCTTATCTCAGGTAACGGCGTCGAAAACTAGTGAATCACCTTTTTAATCTTTATCTTTAAATGTTGCTGTTGAATTAAACAAGCCCTAAATGTTGCCACAGTTAAAAAATTACTATGTAGATTTGCAATGAATATAATTTGCGAAAAAATGTAATTTTAGTTATTACAAAAAAGGGAGTTTAATTCGTTTTTGAAGTAATTTTTGGTTTTAATTTTTTATAATTTAATCCAAATATCGTAAATTATAAATAATAACGTTAAAATGGGAAATTTCCTAGTAGCTAATTACATTGTTAGATACGGTTCTTTTTTGTAATTAAAAAAATTAAATGCTTAAATACTTTTAATTCAACTTTAACATCAATAGGTCATTGTAGGATGGAGTTAGAGAAACGAAATTTTAAGCTTCAAAGTCATTTTCTGCGTAAACATTTGAAAAGAATCCCAAAAATAGGTTTTAATTAGCTAAAATTATTTCATGAAATTCATCTTCATTACTTTTTGAACTATCGAAAACCTCTTAAGTACACAGAAATAATGTAGATGGAAATTATTAGACGACTGAGCATGTTACCTGAGATAAATTAATATGAATTATTAAAATAAATTTTGTAATATTTAATTCAATCCAAATAGCAGGCCAAACCGTCCGTGTCTTAGAATATTTATTTAACTACCATAATATTCATAGGCACGTATAAGCATGACATAAGGATTAAAAAGATATACTTATAGTTTTATATTTTGTGAAATGACTACGGAACCCTAATTGATGCGTAATACGACACGCAATTGAACGATTCTTATTTTATACATTACTTTATTTGGTCTGCCGTTGATTTTATGGAATTGCTTTTAAATTTGTTTTTTAAATAATCACCTAAAATTTACTGAATAGAATATAGTGGAACGTCTAGTAAACATAGGAAATAACAATTTGTGAGGCGTTATTTTCTCCAAAATATCTTGAACGTAATAAAATAAACTAAAATTAGCGGTAAATGTTATATTATTTTATGTATATATGTTGCTGTACTGTAAACATTAATTACAGTTAAACGAGATATCCAATACATAACTTGTATATATTTCAACCCTGAGGCGCAATCTACCATTTCCATTTATTCAGTGCTTACTTACGACATAACGTGAAAATTATACTTGAAATGAAAATTATACTTGAAAATGATATGGAATGAACGCTTAATTTTAACACATTTAAAAGTATGTAACACTTTTGAATACCCTAGAAAATAGAAACTTTTAACCTCTTTCTAACGAACAGTGAAATTTAGCTCGAAGCCTTAAGAAAATGGAAAATTTAAGAGAAATGGGCAAAGTCCGTATAGTGTTGGACCAGATGTTACGGGAATGAATTAACTCCTTAATATAGAAAATGAAAAAAAATATGTCGGTTAAAAATGTTATTTAAATCATAAAACAAACAATTCAAATATCCTGTGTTTTTATTTGCAAAATAATGTTTATTTATTATAAAAGTTTGTAAATGCAATTTTTATGGAACCCTTCGAGTTAGCCCAACGAAACAAAGTACTGATTGCGTTCTATCATATGCTCTACACAGATGATATATACTAATTCATGAAACATGGTAACTATGACCTTATTTTTAGTACATTCTTGATTAGTTCTTTAATTCTTGTTTAGTTCTTTTATTCTAAAATATGTCAGCTCTTTTAAATTACATATTCAAATTTAATAACCACAAGCCCATTTTCATCGATTTCCTTTACATGTTTTAATTCTAACCAATATCATAATATTGAATTTTTTCATTCTAACCAAGAAACATTGCATGTTGTAATTCTAATCAACATCAAAATATTGGATCAATTGCATCAGTGAGTTAAAGATAAATTTTAAAGTAAATCATTTTTTATTCCACTAAAAACTGTTCCTATATTACGTAGTGCAGTGTAATAAGAAAGATAATGAGAATTAAGAAGGATCCTGAAATTCCGGGAAATCCTCCTCAGTAACTCTAATAGTAACCGATATAATGATTTGTCAAATAAGATTGAGCTCTATGCCAATACCACCTCTTATAATGTAATATTGAATGTCATTGCTGGTTGGCATGTTCGTACAGCTGTAACACTATATGTTATTTACATCGTATTACAATCATCGAAGGTGAAGTTTTTACTTCTACCTTGACTGTTTTCAATAGTAACAAAATTGTGATGAAAATCTCACTGTAAAGCAGACTGTCAGTCACAAGAGAAAATTAAGGGTTGTCAAAGAGTCGTATATCGATATTTACTTTTATCAAATGAAATCATAAAAAGGTTAACCAGCACCGATGGTTAAAATATAGATTATGTAAAAAGCCTTTGTGCATCATCTATGATTGATTATTTTTAAAAATTTCTAATATTCTAAAAATACGTATTTGAAGGATCAACAATTCCTATGCAAGTCATAAATTGCAGAAGAAATTAATATCCAGTTGTGGATCAATTTAAGGGCTTAATATAGATATTGTGGAATAAAGGTAAGAATAAGAGTATCAGGGTCAGTAATGCGGCTGAGATCATTAGGTAGGCGAATTTTTATCCATTATTCTTTAAGGTTATTCCTTAATTAGGTAATATAAATTAATCTTTAAAATACAATCAATTATATTCTGCCAAATCATTCACAAAAGTATAATAGCGAATAGGGAACATTACACACGGCTTTCTTGATATATTCAATTTTGTCTTTATATCCTCCAACAAAAATTTCTTCCGCGATTCCAAAACCACAAGAGTGGAAAAATGAAAAGAACAATGAATAATGGATGTTAAAAAACTTGGAATATTATCTTACATGTAATAAGATTTGAAATAATCCAAATTAAAGAAAATATTTCCATTTTGCATCTGAATGTATTTGCGGAAAACTATTTTTATATATTATATTATATATTTCCTCTTAAAATTTAATTAAAGTATTATGCGCAATTTACTTTTATAACTAATTATCACAAAATCACTCTAAGCTCAATTTTAGTATTTTTCTCAGGACATGATTTCAAAGCTTGCTTTGTGCTGGTACCCGAATTAATGACTCATTTAATTACATGATTCTTATAAAACACTATGAACGTAAACACCATTAAACCTTTGGAAACTTGTAATCGATACCTACAGATAAATAGATTTTTGTCCGTTCATCTAATTTTTATATAGTCAACTTAATTCAAAAACCATGTAACTCCAAAAACAATTCCTTTTTTACCCTTACCGCCTTACAATTAAATATGGTTTCGTTTTTCATATTTGGTCATAGAAAATTAATAAGACAGTGAAGTAAGACGCATCAAATTGGCATGAATTAACTACACTAAACTTTTATAATCGATTTTCAATTTAAAAAGTCAGGGTGACCACGGGAGGCGACAATTTGCTATTTAATTTTAATCAATAACTTTTTGTGACTATTGGAGAAGTATATTGACTTTTGAATTAAAATAAATAAATTTCAACCATATTAGTAAAAAAGGAACTGGTAGTATTTTAATATTATTTTAGATTAATATTATTTTTAGGAAACCGAGTGATATTGCAAATTTGTAGTCCGCTTTTAACGTCTTTCCTTAGTTTTTTCTTTGGCCTTTAACGTTTTTGAAATGAGCGATGACAAAATAGAAAAACGGTTAAATTATAGATAAGATACTGAAATTTTTACATAAATGGAGTTACAATTTATATAAATATAAACAGAGTTACAATTTATTAAGCTATCGCAAATATGAATGTGGGTACAACTACATACCCACATTCATATTTGCCTTACATATAAAATTAAACTAATTACTTTGCCTTCATATATTTTAAATTAATTAATGTGATTTAATATATATTCTTATTTATATTTCAAAACCCAACCAATAAAGGGTCATTAATAAACAATTTTGCAGACTGCTTAAAAATTCCATCGAATTGGTTTATAATGTTCACTTAGATGGTTATGGACTATCTGTACATCATTAGCTCTAACTTTAGCAAGAAATTATGGATAAAAATATACTTAATCAATTATTTTGCGTTTTAAAATATGTCTGTCGTATTTATAACCGTCCGTATACGTCTCTCAAAGAACTCGTGTCAGTGCCTATAGAACAGACACGAAATTAATTTTAAAAATTAAACGTAAAAACAAGTGCGTTTTAAAGTATTTTGATACATTTTTGTCGGATACAATGTTCACAACAAGGGTTACCGTATTTTAAAGAACATATTTGGATTATCGAACGCAGAAATGAAAATTAAATATTTTGCTTTGTAGAAGTCGCGACATAAATATCGAAAACTATAAATCATGCTTGAACGGAGTTAATTTGAACAGAGTTTTCTTTGGCTTCGGTAAATTACTTCTTGATGGTTAGGTTTCAGAAAAGACGTGTACGATAAAAATTATAGTTTTTTAAATTATCATTTGTCCTTTGAAATGACATAAATAAATAATAAATCCATCATTTCAGTTAACGGCGTTATTTTAATGTTTATATGTAATTAATAAGTTGATTTTTCATTATATAAACACCATCCTTACTTAACTCTTGGCGCCCGCGTGTATGTAGAGATATAATTCACGTGAGATTTATTATAATAGGGCAATTTAATTATTCTAAATTTAACGTATGAAGTCGCTCCGGATGGGTATTATCGAAGAAAGTAATTTCTTTCTTTGTGTCTTTGAAACCAATATTCGGCTGTGTCACAGAAGAGTATTTGCAACGGTTTGCATTTGTGGCGTGTTTCTTTGCTCGCTTTTCCACCGTAAACGAAATTTATGAAGCAAGAGCACTGTAGTTCTATTCGTGAAATCTCCGTCTTTTTTGTTCGTTAATAACTAAACAGAAAACCGAAGGCCCCGCTTTTTTATACCCTTCAAGGGATATTCAATTAATTTCAATAACATCCTAAATAAAAGGTGGCATTCTTCTATTTGTGGAAGTGCATGTACATAAGATCGTAGCGTCGACTTGACACTAGTTCCAAAAATTTCTAGCTGGAGACCTATATTACAAACTTTCTTATTAGTATACCACAAGATTTTGAACTAAATACTCGTATTTTTATTATTTTATACCATTCAGTACATTTATTGCTCGGTGGTATTTGAAGTTTTTTGTAAATTTTATTTTTCATTAAAAGGTAAATTTAAAAAAAACTCAATTGAATGGCATAAGTCTACGGAGTAACATACATTCCTCGCCGTTTCAATTTGTCACAATGAAAATGACTTGACTTGATGAAAAATAAGTTCGCGTAAAAATAAGCGTTTGATATTATAGTCAAAGCCTTTTTGTGTCATTTGCGTCAAATCGCCAAAACAAGGAGTGCAAAAAATTTGTGTCTCTTCACCTGAATAAATAATCGCGAACGACTTATGTCAGAGCGCTCTGTTTGACCAATATGAAGGCAAAACGCTTTCTGAGTTGAATTTAAACGAAATTTTGTGATAAAACGTAAAACCTTTGTGAACAACGTCAATTGTTTTGCATTGGTTGAATTGAGGCATTAAAAAAGCAGCCTCTGAAACAGAACATTAGATAGAAAAAGTTTATGAGGAATGTCTGATGGTCTTTTGGGTCTTCAGCTACTGCTTCTTGCGACCTAGTATGGTAATTACGACAAATATGTTTTGTCAACGGTCCTCAATAATTGGAAAAACTCATCATCTAACGCTCAAGTTTCATCAATTACTTTCAGTTTCTTAAATATTTTCGCAAGACCACACGCTATACAAGGTATCATTTTACATGAAGTAACAGGTTCTACAGTTAGAAATGCTTTGTCATTACTCCGTACTCGTCGAGTGATTCGGATGTTATGCAAACTGATTCTCACTTTTGTTGGATTTTAAACAATATTCCAATATTCTGTTAAATTCTTTGAAAGGAATTAGTCGACTTTTGTCCGATAGCCTTTTGAAAAAATAATTTCCCTCCGCTGAAGACGGCAAACATACACTGATTTTTACGAAAAAAAATATTTTAGTAAATCAAAATATTTGCTTATATTTGCAGTTACTAAAATAAAACTTAAAATAAAATTTTTTAAATAAAATTAAACTTTTAAGTCTTTAGTTTCCCGAGACATAAACACTTTTTTAAAATTCGTGAAAATGACCACACTGAGTCGATCTTTCAGATGCCACAGCTACAAATTAAGCCTTATTTTTATTTTGTAACGCTTAAATAGAGCTACGTAATAGGTCTTTCTTAAAAAAGCGTCCATATCTCGAAAAATAACAGGTTTTTACTAGGTCAAATTTTGTCAACTACTTAGTCATGGCCTGGCCTATCGCCCCTTGCTGGCTTATCCTCAATTTATGGGACATTTGCATCCAAGTCCGTATTTTATTTCCTAGAACGTAAAAAAAGCCGAAATGAGATCTTTTTAAATTAAAGGTTTAAAAAATTAATTTTTTGTAAATATGTAGGAATTTCATACGAAAATTTAAAAAATATTGGAGTTGAAAATTTAAACCAAATTCATACATAAATAATAAAAAAAAAGTAATTTAGATGTACGAAAAGTGATTATGAAAGTGTTTTTCCAACTATTTTCTCATTTGTTTACATATTATCGTCACTTAAATTTTAATAGCGTCTAACTCAAAATAATGCGATAATTAACAACACCTAAATTTACAGCAAAAAAAACCATTTTATTTTTATCAAGTTGACCTATAAAATACAAATATTGTAAGTAACTCTTAAAACTTCTTTTTCACCCATTGCTAATTGTAGAAACGATCTGAAACTTTGCAAACTTACGCAATTCCGATGGTAATATTTTATGGGGAGCTGGTGTGATGATAGAAAAAGGTGGTTATGAGAAATTCTAAAGGTCTAACAGTAACCCAATCGAGGTTAGGCTCGTGCAGTTTGTCTCAAAGAGTCCTTTGGTTAGGAAAACCTTAAATATTTTATAATGTTTGAATTAAATGTTTAATTAATTTAATAATTTTATAATTATATTATAAATATATGTTTTAATTAATTTAAATATGTTATATGAACGTTAAATATTTTACATAAAACTATAAATTTTGTCACTAAATTTACTAACTGTATATTATAGATGTATCGAAATCGAAATTTCGAAAAATTACGAAATCTTCTTTTGAATGCAGCAATTTATTAAATTGACATGGTTCCAGTATGGGTTTGCACAAAACCGGTTTCGATTCTATTTTATATTTAAGTTGACTATTTATTAAGTTTAACTTACTCTTGAATATCCGTAAAACCGGTCACAGAACTACATTTCAGGAATCCAAACCAGAATATCATTCACTTTATTTTTATGTGGAGAAGACTGGCCGTTTTTGTTGAATTCCTCTTGTAAAAAAAATAATCTTTAGAGAACAAAGAAACCACGTGTATCCGACTTTTCCAGAGATAGCAACGCCATGCCAAGCCTTATTGTTAATTGCTAATTTCCTATTTGTTATAACCAAGTTCCTCAACTCTAACACGGATAATTTGTAGAGGAAGATGGACTGGCTTGTGTTGGGTATGTCACTTGCAACTAGAAGTTCGTCCAATGATTTTATTTGTTTCACTGTTAGATAGTATGAATGATAATTATTGTATCCTTCAGGCAGAGTCATCGTAGTTTCTTTATTGGAAAGTGTGATAGTGACATCAACATTACTTGTATTTTCGTGAATATTATGTGATATACCTATGCCTGTTGCAGCATGATTTTTGAGATGTAATAATAGCTTATCCAAAGTAAATTTTAACACGTCATTTTTTATGATGTTGATTTAAGGTTTCTTTACTAGACGAGATAGATTTTTTTATTAAGCCGTGACTAACTGTCACTATCTGATGGGAAAAATATTTCTACATCAGACAGGACCATCATAGTTTTTGATTGAAGGCAGTATTTTATCGTTCACATCTGCTGTTAGGCTAATATTTTCAAAGCGTTCGTTTTCATCTCTAGTTATTTTTCTAGCATCATTTACGAAATGTGCTATTAAGTTTGTCACATCATGCATAGTAACCGTCAAGTAGTATATTACTGAATCTGCGAAATCTTTGTTCACATTAACTCCTTTTAAACATAATATACAACTCTTGAATATTTTCATTGCGAATTCAAGACAGCAAACAATTAATTTTTCCTCTGATCTTTCGATCTCAGTACTTTGCTTTTTTAATAATGTGAATATGTTCTTCAAAAACACAGTAAGCAACGTCGAGAGCATTATAACAAACAAAAAACTTTAAAAACATTTTTTCTTTAACCTGACGTGCAGAATTATATTCTTTGTCTATTGCGAAAGCAGCATTACAAGTTCTTTCACTGTAAAGATTTACGGACGGTCATAAGTACGATTGACTTATATTTTAAAATACACAATAATTTAACGTAGATATTTATATCTGTGATTTCACTCACAATACAGCCGATGATAAGAATATACAGTTTGCCGATGAGTACTGAATGATTACTGTAATTAAATTCGATAAAATGTTCAAGTAATCTGTAAATTGTTTAATAATATCTCTTTATTTCATAGCATTTGTACTGTATTTACAAAAGCATGTAAGCCGCAATAATTAGTTTAAAAAGTATTAAAGGAAAGTAACTACTTTAATTATTGTGTATAAGCAGAAGATGTTGCAAATATGAGAACCGCTTACATAACACGTTTTATAACTTTTAACTTTTTTGTTAGTTTGTCCAAAACGTCAATGATCGAATATAAAACAGTATAATTTATGTTTACTCCGGAAAGTGTACCACTATCAGTTCTTTTCTTTACCGATATGGTTAAAAATTATTTAGTTTTATTCAAAAGCGATATACTTTTCCGACCGTCACAAAATTTTCGGTGAAAAGTAAATTGTAAGCTGCCTCCCACAGTGATTATTCATCTTGATACTACGAAATTATGCCCAACTTCTTAAACTAGTGTATAGAGAGCAAGTGTTGAATGGGTTGATAAATCGAGAAGTTTATAATGAGGATATCTTTTTATATAAACACATACCGTGTATATATGTACACACATCTTATGTATATGTATATATATATATATATATATATATATATATATATATATATACATATATACTTGAAAGTCGTTTATAGATTATGAGGATATCAATAATTAATCGTTTGCACGGTCCGTAGTAAGAAAACTTATAAATTTATTTAATTTATAATACAAACATTTTGATTGAGAAAGTGTGAGTAAATTAGAAAGTTAATAATGTTAAAGGGACCCATTATACGTTTATTTATTATGAAGAAAATATATAAAAACGTTCCAAGGGCGTATCAAAACACTCATAAAGTTGAGGTCTGTAGTTGTGCACAAATGTCTTGAGAAGAAAAGTGAAAACTGTTATTCCAAATTCCAAGAAACGGAAAAGTTATGATGGTTTGAAAAACATAAGAAAATCTATTGTCTGCTCGAGGATTAATTAGGTAATCAACTGATTTATATAATAAATAAAGGCATATGTCCCCTTTTCACCGGACATGACGTACCTATTTATGTTGCACAAAACGATATTACAATATGTTACAACAAAAAACATATTTAACATGCTTTTCTAAACCCTGAAATGAGGCGTAACAAATTACATAGAAAATATTCTTATGGTTAATTTATTCGTTTCGACCTGTTTCTGGCATTAAACCACACGTTTTAGATTTTATTGATAACATTGAATACTTTATAAGATGAAAATGAAAAATATGGAAATTTTTGCAACAAAATTTCAACTTGGAAATTGAATAACTCCGCAATCGTTTAAAATTGCGAAAAACAAGACATCGAAGAGAATTATCTTTCTCTGAATTTGTCGTATTCAACTTCAAACCCATTACCTCTTAAAATTGTTTATGTACATATCTTCAAATTGTACATATCTATATCTCTAAAAATGTTATATACCGATATCTTCTAAAATGTTTGATGCTAATTAACTGAAATAACGTTAAATGAAAGTTTTGATCAGATGCTAGTCTCAGTATTGATTTAGATTTTTCAAATGCATGATTGAAGAATTAGAGGACATTCAAAATAATACTATAATTAAATTAAAGACCAAGAATTCGTTAAAAGGGGTTTAAAAATGCAAAAATGCCCAATATACGATTCGACGGTTAGACCAACCGAGAGAGACGATGCTATACTTGGAAAAGAGAAGCACTCACAAACTTTTATTTCCCGTGCATGGCGTCGTTTGATCCAACCATCGGATCGTGCATGAAATGAAATCGAGTGTCAAACTTCTACTGTTCTTCTAATTTTAAATTAAAGAAAAATTATAGTAAACTGTATTTTGGCTGTAAATAACCAAAATGTACTTTAGTATAAGTTTTCTTTGGAATAAGCGCCACATATGAAATAATTTGTTAAAAATCGATTTTAAAAGAAGTTACACCATTCAAATAGCGAAATATGTGCAAAGAAATTTGATTTTAAATTTGATAAAGCAATGTGTTTGATATATCCGCTGAAAGTAAAATATTGTTTAGGGTTCCGTAGCCAAACTAAGAACCCTTATAGTTTTATCTTGAACCCTAAAACTATCTTATTCTCGAAATGTTGAGTTTTAAAACTTATTGAAATTATTTCGTTTTAATAAAATATAAATCATAAAATATTGGTAATTATTTCATCGAGTTTTTAAATGAAATTTTAAAATAGCTATATGTAGGTCCTTTATTGACAAATGTGACATATTTGTGGTTACGAAATGATCAAACATTTCAAACGTTTGATCAAAAACCGAATGAACGGCTGTTAAATTTGTTTTCGCTGCACACTGTGTTCTGTGTTTGTATGTTCTGGCGCGATAAGGAACCAATTTATTATACATGTGTCAGTGATTGTACTGCGGAATATGCATTTTATCTGTAATAACGACGTTGCAAACTAGTGAATCATCTTTTTAATCTTTAACTTTAAATGTTGCTCTTGGATTAAACGATTCAATTATGTTGTCACAATTAAAAAAGTACGATACTCTGTAGTTTTGCTATGTTTACAATTCGCAAAAAGTTAATTTAAGTAATTAAGGAAAAAGCAATGTAATTCGTTTTTGAAGTATTTTTGCTTTTCATTTTTTATAAATTAACTTATATTTAAATAAATTCAGGAAAGGAGCATGTTCTCAACTCAACTGTATATTTTTTTGTATTTTTCCTCATATTTCCGGTATTTCTTAATTAATTTGAATGATTATTTTTTTATTTAAAAGGATATACCAAATAAAATAAGAATCTCAGTATAGCACCATGAACATTTGGTTATCTAACTATGGGAATGGAAGAAACACCATAGAATTCACACGCATCGTTATCGAGTTTGGATGACATAGGTCTAATTATAATCTAATAAGACATGACTAAGAGCAACGTAAAATTGCTCTCCAGCAAAATCAAGATATAATAATGGAGCAGGAAGGTCCTGACGAGTACATTTCACTTATGAGTGGTAAACTACTAGTTAGGACTCCTTTGACTTGTCTTAAGCGTAGCAAGAAATTAAGAAAATAAATTGGTGGACAAGTATTATTTGGGTGCGTAAAAAGCATGGAACCAAATTTTTAAATAGTTTTATTCAACTTCACGTTCTGTTAGTTGTTGTAGTTGATCCAAATCTTGCGATCGATTGTTTAACCACTTCTACTCAACTGATTGTCGTGAAACTTAGCACACGTCCCTATAACAATACAATATTTTGATCCATAATTCCTGATGCTGCAGGTATACTGACAGATTCGAAGATCTGCTATTTCCAAATTAGTATTATAGGTCTCAAGCAGGGATTCTGTAATTGAACTGCCAACCCTAATTTGGCAACCCGATGATACAGTGACACGACCTGTTTTATGTATGCTAGTTCATACCTCCGGCATTAATCAACCAATTTGGGTGACAGGTGCTATATCTGCCGTGATCATTGGGATGCTGTAGGTCTAATGATAGTCTAATAATAGTCCTTAAAATTTTGAAATTATTAAGAACGGCATAAATCCCTTTAGCACAATCGTGGTATAATAATGAAGCCGGACGTTTTATTTCTCATCATCTCACTCTTCGAGTTTAGATTTGATTCACTCGTTTTACTTACGTCAAGACGTAAGTAACAAAATAACGAAGTAGATAAGTAGGCAGGTAAGTATGTTTGTCGTGATATAAGCATGAAGTAACTAAGTAGATACTACATACTGTATACAGACTTCGAGAAATGACTACGGTGATGTGAAAAGGGGGAATATGATTTAAACATTCTTATATAAATACATACGAGTATATTTATGTATGTTTATATATATATATATATATATATATATATATATATATATATATATATATATATATATATGAATGTATTTAGGTTCATTAAGCGCCGCAAATGTCTGTTGCAATTCTAACAAATGAGCTGTTATTTATTTTGAATTCATCGAATTTGAATTTCTTCCTGTTCAGTTCATCAGAGGGCTTCGAAACACAGGCATAATGTCGAGTCGATATGTTTATGTTGAAACTATATATATATTAATTACACAATTCGACTTTTGCTTAAATACAGTCTCAAACTTTTTAAACTCGGTTAAGGATCTAACGTTTTAACTGTGATCATAAACATTTGCAAAAATGATAAACACATTATAAAATCATATCATATAATCTGCGAATACGGACTCACAGAAACGTAAACATTTTTAGAGTTATTAATATTAAATTTATATATACCTAAATATTATATTTCATTTTAGTTTTAATTGTTATCGAAAGAATAAATCCTTATTTTTTAAGATTATAAAGTTGCTTTAATGAATTAAATTGTATAAACAAGATTAAAATCGGTTTAGATATCTAAAAATATAAATGGTATTACTAATTCCTTTCTTTATGTATTTATTTATTGCTTTTGTACATGGAAATTGCTCCTGGAATTTTAATAAAACTGTTTCTGTGTTGATTTTTACTTAATTACATAAAATCTACTTAATATGCTGAAATAAAGCGACTAGTAAAAACGAGCAAATTAATATTTTTAAGGCATTATTTTTCTAAAATATTGTCGACGTTATAAAATAGTCCCAAATTAATTGTAAATGTTATCAATGTATACATTAAATGTTGATTAATAAGTATTATTAAACGAACTATTAGGTACACAACCTGTATATACTTCAACTACGAAACGCTGCCTATCGTTCATATTTATTCGATGTTTGCTTATCTTCTCGTACGAAAATGATATAATACTTGATTCATTATAAACGAATATCTGGAAATCCCCTATTTTCAGTATTGCTGTGTTGTAAATAAAAATAAATCGCCTTGCCATAATTTGAAAACCTATAGACAATGAAAACTTTCAACTTCTTGTTTCATGAACAGTAAAATGCAGTTCGTAGGATTGGGAAAATAGAAACTTTAAAAAAAGATTAGTGTAAATCATTATTATATTCAGGGATACAAATTTTATATAAACAAAATAGAAACAAGCCCTTTTTTGAAAAATATTTTCTTAATAATTAATCGCCAAAGGAAAAATCTTGTATTTTTAAGGGAGAAGAAGGATTTACTTTTTATAATAGTAAATACTATTTGTAAGGAACCCTTTGAACTAGCACGACGAAACAAAATGCAGGTTACTTCTTGTTGTATCCTCTGTACACAAGTGTAACATATTAATCATGAAACTTGCAGGCCGAGCAGAATAATTGAAAAAAGCCACACAAAATTCATGAAGACCGAAAAGAGGTATAACTCGCGGAGTAAAAATCAGGAGAGAGTGGGTATATAGGTAGGCACATACGTCGTGGTTTGTCATTTTTTGACATAATTATTGTAAGTTTCATCTACGTTTTAACGCCGGTCGAGCTGAAACAAAACTCTTCCTCTTTATGAA
Organism: Druceiella hillmani; assembly: GCA_039881145.1. NCBI lineage: Eukaryota > Metazoa > Arthropoda > Insecta > Lepidoptera > Hepialidae > Druceiella > Druceiella hillmani. The sequence continues at coordinate 3,072,312 of JAYKKI010000118.1, forward strand.
ATATATTTATTTCTGGTGGAAAATGCGTTGCCATCAAAAAGTGCAAAAAAATATAACGGAAAATTAAATGGTATTTAAAACAATACCACGTATCATTAGTATACCCACTGTTTTTTAATTTTTTTTTACATATGTTGCCGCCATATAATTCACTGCCGTTTGAAATTAATGAAACATTAAGTAATGTACCCTACATTGATAATTTTAAATTAAAAAATATAATATAGTTCAATATTCTGTATTAAGTATTTAGATAATATATATTATATTTTAGATAATATTAATTTTAATTCACAAATAAATAGATTATCGACATATACAACCAAAAGCTATAATTTTGAATGGAAATATATCTCAAAAACAATACCTATCTTAGTATTAAACAGTATATCATAAAAATAAGCAAAATAAGGAACGTAAAAAATATCTTCCGTTATTAAAAGGTGTTGATGCCTTCTTTTCTTTATCATTCTGAATTTTCAACTTTTCTTTTTTCACTGCAGTGGCATTTGTGATATTTGTCTTCACCTTTTCTATTTCCATGATTATTTTAATATATATATATATATATATATATATATATATATATATATATATATATATATATATATATATATATGAATACACATATACATATATTAGAAAATTGTATTTAGAAAAATATGTTCGGAGAGTACAGCAGTAAAAAGAAAATGATTAATATCGATAGTAGCAATACTACCAGAAATTGCGCAACTTCACTTTCTTTTTTAAAAATTAACCCCTTTATATTTACATTCAGCTCATTGTTTTAACAGATGGCGAAGTTTAATAGATGTATAGATGGATGGTAGATATCTACATATTTGTATCAACAACAAATTTATATACAATTGTATTTAAAAATTTTTTTGTATGGTAAATTTAAGGGTCAAGTAAGCCTCTTAAGTGAGGTTAAGTTTCGATATGTCCTTATTTTTACTAGGAATTATTTAAAATTTAATTATTTCATTGAATTTAGATTTTACCAACCCTATTTATAATTACAGTCCCTTTATTATTTTATTTCCATTAATTATTTGTTACTAAATAAAGTTAAGTACAGGTACCATTGAGATATTATGTTAATCCGTTTAATTTAGTGGCTTTTAGAGCCACTAAACTAAATGCCCATTTTTCAAAAATGTCATTAAAAAATATCACGTTATGCTTCCGTCTTTTTTTAACTCAAAAATTGCACAAAATGCACAATTTTTCGTTTAAAAAATTTAAACCCGTTAATTAAAATATTTAATCTGTTCGTCATTTCAACAGTTAGAATGTATAAGTGAATATTTTCCAGATTAAAGCGTGTACTTTATAGCCTACGTCTGACATATCGATCAGGAATTTGATCGGGAATGTGAACTATTTGTTTAAAAAAGTCGATAAATACGAGTATATTCCGCTTTCAAATTACATTATTAAATGCATTTCATTTCATGTGTACGACTATAAAAATAATTAATTTTATATAAAATTTTTAACAACTTTTTGAAATAACAAAATGCAATTATTTATTAAAAATGGTGATAACTTTAGCAAGTCGCTCGTGAACTTCTTGGCCCCCCCCTGCGGAAACATTTTGAATGTGTAAAGAGCGTGAACAATTTTGTCTCAAGATCCTGTCGATAAAAAAAAATAATCAAATTAAGTAAATATTCGATTTATATTTACGATTTGCCGCGGTAATGTATGAAAATATGAAATTAAAGAAAAAATGTGCGTGTAATTACGTACGCGCGTTAGAAGTCATACGTCTTTGGTATAATACAATTTAGTACGCAAATAATTAATGGAAATAAAATAATAAAGGGACTGTAATTATAAATAGGGTTGGTAAAATCTAAATTAAATAAAATAATTAAATTTTAAATAATTCCTAGTAAAAATAAAGACATATCGAAACTTAACCTCACTTAAGAGGAATATACTTAAAATAATTTTAAGAAGCTTACAAGCATTATTTTTATCACGAATATTTAAAACAAATAAATATTTTTTTTATTATTTGGACCATTGTTCAATTTCAATTACTAAAACTATTAATTAAAAATACAGATATGACTTTGTATTCACAGAGCATATTGTTTTTTATTCTGTGTTTATATTTACCCTTTCCTGGTAAAACGATTTAGCGGTGAGTTAGGTTTTCATGTAAAGTTTGATTGATAACCTCTTCGTACATTCTTATTACCATAATATAACTGTAGTTTAATACCAATAATAATTTCACTTTTTTCTCTATTTATGTGAAATAATTTAGATCAAAAATGTTTAATAAAAAATATTTACAGTCGCTATTATTTTAATTAAAAAATTTATTTGAAAAATGTTCTCGCGGAGCAAATTTAATTTAGAAGTAATGCAATTTCTCTCTACTCTTTTTGGTTATTTAAATTTTTGAAAAAAAACAAACCCTAGAAGGGTTTGTTTTTTTTAATATAAATTCAGTTTGTATTTGCATATTCAGTATTTAATGTTAATAAAAATATCAATTGAGTTTAAAAATGTTATAACAAACAATATCTTTAAAAAATGCGCTTTGTTTGGGAACTACTTTTCAAATTAATTTTTTATTAAAAATAATCGCATCCGGATATTATTTTTCTTAATACAAATTTCTTCATATAACGACCAATAGACAGTAAAATTTTCATTGGTACTAAGTTACTAATATGACATTTTGTAAACAACGATGATATGACAGAACGAAATGACAGAACGAATGTAAATGTCAATAAACATTTAATTTTAAATTTTTTATGCGATGGCTACACATTTAAAAAGTCATCGACATTGATTTTCTAATAGTAAAAGTGTCACGTACTTCGTTACATTTTTATTTCTTGTTAACAATTGTTTGAACGTTAAAAATATAATATACACGCATTAAAATAACTCTTTTGTTTTAGATTGTGATCACGAAATTGGATTTTATTTTTTTCTTTCCTTATCATTGGCAATCAATAAATTGTTCAGTTTTTTATATTTTAAATAATGTCAGCTTTTTTTAAAGTTGTGTTCTATTTCTATAACCCATTGTTACTGGTCGCCTTTACGCATTCCATATTTTAATCCTAACCAATTTCAACATACCGCATCAATTGAATTGATAACTTAAAGCTAAACAGCTTTAAAGTAAATAATTTTTAGCTCTACTGATTCGATTAGATTTTTTAAAACCATAAAGAAAAATATCCGTGAAGCGACATTTTTTCGACACATTAAATTTTGTGTTATTCCATTAAATTTCAAGGAACGAGCATCATTGAATTAAATGATGCTCTTATCGATTTGAAAATTAATTATAATATGCTCTTATATGTTATTGAAGTGTACTGAATTAATATTTACTTATTACCAATTATAAACATTACGAAATGAGATTATATTTCATTAGAAAATAGTGAAATTAGGCCACATTACCTCGTTTACTGACGTATTGATGTTATTTGCTAATTGTGTTATAATTTATATCTTACCCGTTAATCACATACAGACTAATTAACTCAAAGCTTATAAATTATCTTTCCGGCTTAAATGCATATTATTATTGCTTTGCATATCGGAAGATGTCCAGAAAATTAAATAAACTCGCGTAGTTGTTCGTGCTTTTGTAGTTATTCAGCTTTTGTTGTTCCTACAGACAGTTTTCTTTTAGTAAAACATTAGAAATATATTGTAAAGATTCGCAATCAGAACAAACCGTGGATGCTGAACGAAAACTATTTTATATGCATAAAGGTATTTGGCAAGTGGTCAAAAAGTCTAAAAATAAGAAAACAAACAGCAGCTCTAAATTTATGTGAAATAGGAAAAATAGAACCTCTGAATAATAAAATATAACCAGCTTGGTATTATGACACTGGTATCGATTGAATAAAACTTTTTACTTGCATAACTGGTACATTAATTTAATATTATTACATATAAAGATAGTATTGTGAAACAATTTGTTAATGCACTGAAAATAGAATGTAAAATTTCTTTAGTACAAACAGTCCTGTTTAAACAATTGTCTTTAAACATTTCTAATATTATAAAAATTAGTATCTAAAGGGCCAAAAGTAACTACAATAGTAATACAATACAAGAAAAAAGTGTTTTATTAAGATGTTGTGGAACAATAATAAGGATATCAGGGCAGGCAGGGTTGCAATTTACGGAGGCGAATCTTTATCCATTATCCTTTCACATTATTTCTTATTTAGGTTAGGTTAGTTAACTTTTTTAATGTACAATGAATTACACTTTGCCTAATTCTTTATACAAAATGCAGAATAAGCAGCGAACAAAGAACGACACACAGGTTTTTCTTAGTATTTGCCAGTAGATCTTTACGTTCTTCCATAAATTCACTTTTACAATGTTTAAATTATATATCACAACATTTAAATTATAATATATTATAATATACAATATTTAAATAATAATTAATAAATTGAAAGAGTAAGATCATACAAACAATTAAAAGTTAAGAAATAACCAAAAAGAAATTGCAATATGGGACATTAAAAAATAATATGTAATTGTTGCAAAATCAGTCTAAGCTCAATTTTAGTATATTTTCAGGGCAAGATTGAATGTTTCGATTTGCGTTGGTACTTGAATGAATGACACATATTTGCCTATAAAACATTATATAAATGTCAACATCTTTGGATATTCGGAAGCTACTATTTATCTGCTCATTAAATTTGTATATCGTCGACCTAATTCTAGATAACTGCAAAAAATCAGTTTTGGGTTTTTTGTGCCAACACCACTAGCCAATTAATATGAGATTCTCATAATTACAAATAAATACCAAGAGTACAGAAAGGAGAATTTTCAAACCTCGTATGGTTCAAAAGGAAATTTAACTTTTGCAAACCTGCGAACTCGCGCGTTTTCACATGATAATAGTAGAAATTATTTTTACTGTGTAAGAAAATTATTTTTTACGTTTTGAGTTAATGAATCATCACGCTGTCAGCATATTTTAATTATATGAACGGTAAAATTAGGAGCTGTTGTATGTTTTTAATGACTGGCTTATAAGATTTCCGTTATTAAACTGTTAAAATTAAACAGATTCAAAGATTGATGGAGTCCGGAGATTTTCACAAGTGTATTTGTTAAAAAATTGCAACAAGGAATTAATTGATTTTATTAAGACTAATTATTTGCTGATTTTTTTAACTTTATGCCATTTTGTAGCCAGTTGTGTAATACATAACATCATAGTAAATTATATGCAATGACAATTATATTATTTTTTTGTTATCTTAATTCGAAAGGTTTGGTCTAAATAAGGGTTGCGTGTTTTAAAAATAACTTATCTCAAGCATTACGTGTTTTGCCAGGTAAATTTACGAGTATTGTTCGTGTAGAGTTGATGATTTTTGCATTTTCTGAAGAGATACCTGACGATTGAGAAGAACAACATTCAAAAAAGTGTTGAACTTGATTTCCATTTGATTTCAGATGGTTTGGAGGAGGGAAAAAAGTAAATATTTTGAAAATTGACAAAAGCGATAAAAGGAAACTTCCATTAACCTGCATCATTCTTACAATTATTTGATGAAACCATCTGCAATTTCCATAAAATGCAATAATAATTATTTATTGATATCAAATCCATCGGTTGGAAAACATGAAAATTATTAAGTAGATTTTAGTGATAGGGTTATTACGTCGACATAGTGCTCAAGCATTGTTACCTAAAATGTCAATTCTAGTAAAATATTTGTGGTGCAAAATGATAGATTTATTTTACACGCAAGTAGTTTATGGCCTAAAAACTAAGTTCTAATTATTTCTTATGTGGAAAGTGAAGGTGGCCTACCAGTAATGAGTTTGCAAATATATCGACATATCTTATTGCTTTCTAGTTACTGCGAGAAAATGATTATCTTCAACAATGGTTATACCTATCAAAACTGATATATTGGCTAATAGACTCAGCAAAAGAGCAAAACATTTCATAGAGTAAAATTATCTTGAGAAAGGCTACATGTAAAAATAATTTGATTCTATGCACTCAATTAAACAACGATATGTAAAAAAAATAAGATATAAATATCCTGGTAGAATATACTACTGTCTCTAAAAACCAGGAAAAAACTTCACCATGTTAAGTATCTGGATAAAAGTTTTTTACCAATTTAGTATGGTTGCACTTTATATATCCATTAAACCAGGAGTTGGTATTAGACAACTGAAAGTGGTAGATATTCGCTGTCTTTTAATCACAAAAGAAGAGAAAATATATATCTAATTGAACTATAAAAATGCCCATAAACTACTTCCAATTTTATATAACTCTAAACAGTCGATGAATTAAGGAAACAAGAACAAATAACCTGTGATGAAACTCACCAGATTGGCCAATACTATTTTCCTCAGGTAGGTTTACGCATCGAGACAAAATGTACCTCAATCAAAGTTTAACCAATTATAACAGTTGAAGTTTATATCACGCACAGACTGCTAAACATTTTACGATAAAATTTTTCAATTGAGTAAAATGATGAAATTTATCCAAAGCTTTTTTTTCTTTTAATTTTTAGCTATGTTTTATATTGGACTCTTATTAGATGTTTCGATAAAAAACAAAAATAATGTTTTTTTGTGAAAAAACTTTTCTGTATTGTTTTATAATTTTATTTATAAATGCATTCTACATTTGTCGAAAAGTAATTTTTTGCAAGTTACTTAATTCCCAGTACAATAACAAATAATGAAGTTTATTTTATTTCCCAATTAATTCTTATTAGTCAGTGAGTTGTTACGACTTATGAATTAGTCTAACTGAATATTATTTTTATTAGAGCTCCGAATCACCTAACTCTAATAGGGAGGAAATGGTGTTTTGTTAAATTAAATGTCAAAACCCCTAAATCCTAAAGTAAACATAGCTAATTCCAATAACAAATAATTATAGAGCCATTATATTAAACAAAATTGATACTATAAAAATATTAATTTCAATATTACTTATTTGCATGCTGATTGGGAAAGATTTTACATAAAACAAATGAAAGATTTTTTAATATTTTTAAACCTTTCTGTAAAACTGAATAAATGTCAGTTACGTCATTTAGGAATTAAGTCGATTACTTTTAAAAAAAAAATACAGACTAATAAAAACTAAAAAAAATTACATAAATGAAATTGTGATGCAATACAAATTGTTTTGTCTTCTATTTTCGTGCTTAATATTGTTAAAAAAACATGGCTGTGAGTAAAGATAAAAACTAATTTGATTTGTTATATAAATGCGTGGATGAACGATCTCAATTGGCGATGGTTCAAATCAGGCCACACTGGATTGAGCTAAACAACACAGAGACCCCGAAATTACCACATCAAGTCGCCCTCCACGGCTGTCGATAGCCTCGGACTCGTAATAAATCGCGAGTCACCCGCGTCCGTTGTACCTTCCAATAAATAACAAAGACGAGTCGTTTTCTCACACCACACACTCTTCTTGAGGCTTTTTGCCCTTTTCTTACGCAACAGGGAATTTATTTAAGCGAAGGTGCCAAAGCGACGTCGCCTCGAATTCCCAACACGGGGTCCTGCATGCCTGATGCAGTTTCGGTGCTTTTTGTTGGACTCCACCGCGTCTCTAGACCCTCGAATGTCTCAATCGGTAAATCACGCAGCAACCGAGAAACTGGAGTCGTAATTTAAATTTGTATTTAGATTTTATTGTTTGTTTTTATTATTTAGTGGAGGTCGCGAAACTTTTGCAGGGTCTGGCTTACTGGATATTAATGGGGATGGAGCAGTGCAGTTATTACGCTTGGAATGAAACAGTACATAATGTAATTAATAATATTATTCTTGTTACTACTCTTCATTATATATTAAGTATGGTAGTTATGAATAGAAAGGCAGTCGCGCTATGAAATAAGATATCTGCTCAGTAATTTTTTTTTCGGTTACCGATATTAAGAACATTGAATGTGGTCAGTATTTACCACTATTATTCTTGCTTACTTGTAGAGTGCCGTTTCTCAGAAGGAGAACCGATACCCTCATTCACGTGTCTATCTGTCCGTCTATGAAAACAGATTTTCTCAGAAACTATGCGAGAAAGGTTAATGTGTGAATGTTTATAAAGGTAAAGCAGTCGTTGCTTTTAAAGTTGCTTATAAATTTGTTTTAAAATAAGGTCAGACAAGGAAGTTATAGAGGATGTAATTAAGATAAATTTATTTATTTAGGAAAGTTAATTTTAATGTACAGAAGAAAAAATATGGTATGGATAGATAAGTAAACATGATAATATTAAATGAAAAATTTTAACACAAAATAGTATTTCTTTCAGTTCAATAACAAAGTAATTTGTACATAATAAATTCAAACATTTCTTATTTATTTTTATTAGGATGACTATTAAGTCTTCACACTTCTTCGAGTTTTAGTGGCTGTGGATTATAATCGTAGTAATTTTTAACGTGCCGTACATTAAAAATCAAGACAGAACATCTATAAGGTCATTTACGTGTACTCAGAAACCGTTTGTGTAGTGAAGATGATGATGTGAAATTATGTGTAGTGAAGATATTTGTCTAGAAAGTAGTACAAAAGAAATGTGATTATGAGGGTAAAGAACGGCACATTGAAAATTTAACCTTTTTAGATGAAAAAAAAAATTAAACAAACAGAACTGAATAAAAGTAAAGCGGTCGTCGCTGAAAAAAGAGTATGTAATATGTAAAAAATAATCAAACAAATATTACTGACACGAGACTGAACTATTTCACGTTTTTATGCCACATCCATCATTAGTCAATGTCTTATACAACTTTTGATGCACTCGGTGTATCCCAAGCGACATTGACACAATTTAATTCTGCTTAAAACCTTTAATGTTGTTAAACCAGTCGATTCTCTGCTGCCAATCCTTATATTATCTACTTTTGCAATATGACGGTGATTTTTCGTTTAAAATTTGCTTGTATATCTTACCGTACGATATATTTTTTTCATTCATTCGCTTCCATTTCAATTTACTGGCAACCTGATATCTTCCACTTGAGCAGCCTCATCATCCTTCAGGTTCATTGCTATCTCAACTTTTATTCTGATAGTTATTTTCACGCTGGTGTCACAATTATTTTTTTGTTTGACAGTAACTACGTAACAATCCATCACAAATATATTTATTATCTGAAAGCTGTAATGTAATGTTAACTGATAGCGCGACAAGCCAATGCTACTTTTTCTTATGTGAATTATTGTACTTAATTTTATTTCGCAACATCTAATCGAGTTGTAAAGTCTAAAGGAGAACGGCGAAAATGAATCTAGTGTTAGAGAAATAGAATATAAATTTTAAAAAAGATTGTATTTTTATATACAAAAAACCAAACAATTCAAAGCCAGAAAATCACAAAAGAGCAAAGAATAAATTGCAATTTGTAACATAATTCAAAATAAAAATTACATAATATTTTTAATGTATCAAGAAGTATTATTAAAAGTAAATTCTTTTATCGGTTTCAATAATTTCAGAATTTTTGGATTGCAAACTCCGAAGATATTGGGCAGGGCTTTCGTGTATTTTCGGTTTTAGGTCAAAAAGCTTAAAATGAAAGAAAAACAATTTGATTCGGTGTTTCGGCTCTTCAATTTCGGTGTTTTCGGTTCTTCAATTTCGAATAAAAATAAAAATATTTTAAAGGTTATTTCACCCAAAATAGATGCGGATAAGAAAATTTTGTATATTCTGGTTGATAGCAACGATAGTTGCTTAGAATAGTATAAATATAACCTTGTCGTACGGACAGACAAAGACCAAAGTGAAGGTTTTGCTATTTAGATATGCAAGCTTAAAAAATTAAAACACAGATATAAAAGAATGTGAGGTTTTTTTAATGATACTCATAATACATACACAATACATACTGTTATGTAGTTTTAATTGTATGTATGTTTTTAGGTAAATCTTATTATTGATCTTTATATTGAACGTCTATCGACGCGTTTAGATGAGAGTTAAAAAGTTTTTATAGCAAAACGCGTCTTGCCATTCGGCCAGCTTCGTGTATGGGCAACTCTTTCAGACTTAATTTGGATCGGCATTATTTTTTACTTAATAACGCTTACAACTTCACGCATTTAGAGCGGTGTGTTGTTATATTTATTAAACTGTTAGAAAACCTTACAAGCGTTTATCTACAATAAGCTGTTAATAAATATTTCAGTGATAAACTATTTCATAAAACTAAAATTAAATTATTATTTTATTTTTAACAATAATCTGAATATTTGTTTTTTTTTCGTTTTCACTTCATACAAATAAAAATATTTCAATACAAAAATATCAAAAAATTAGATGTTTCGTATCTGTCAGGTATCTCATGACGGCACAAGTTTTTTTTTTATTTTCTCATCTTTCTAAACCTCACGTCAATTTTTAATTACATTTATGCTGTCTGCATAAATAACCTTTTAAGTCTTTTTGAGATTCACGTGTTTTTTTTCAACGATCCTGTCGAACCTGCGGGTTTGGGGGTAAGTAATTATGTTATATTTGTGTACGGAGGATAGATACAACGAGACACTTTCTGCACTTTGTTTCATCTCGCTAGTTCAGAGAATTTCGTAGAATAGCATTTACAAACTATTTACATAAAACTTTTAAGAAGCTTACCTTTATGTTTTGTCTATTTAAAAGGGTAATTTTTATCTTTGTAACACCTGTCCAGGTGAGATAAAAATTACCAAAAATTTGTAAAGATAAAATTGCATTATTTAATGTCTAACACTATATTGACTTTAGCTGACCTGCACTGTGAGGAACTTTCGACGTTCATTTATACTCGTCGATTATATTTCTTAATCAATTTAGACATACTCGGTATTGCAGAAGGTATCGACTGATATATTGATTTGGTATCATTATATTCTAGATTCTACTCCCGTGTGTTTCCTTTTCAGATTATGTCTGTTTCCATTTAGTCTTTTAGTGGACGGAATGAAAAATCGATTAGAAACCTTGAATTAGCGTTACATAATATCGGGAATCTTAACTGTATTATCTTCACATAATTTCCTACATAATTATTTTATGGCAGTGTAAATAGATAGTTGTGTGGTTTACAAAGATCTTTCTTTACTATGTGAAAATAAAACGTGTATATTCTTATATTATTTTCTGTGAGGTGTGATCGACTTCCATCCTTTTCCGTTTTATGAAATTAGTCTCAAATGTTTAATAAAAATATTGAATACCTACTTACCATAAATTGCAATCTATAGAAACCTGTGAGATCATCTACTCTTTCCGTAAATTGTCTAGTAATCATACGCGCCGAGAATTTTACATGAATTTTCAGACTTCTTCCGTAGTAAGCAGCCTTCACAGCTGCGGTAATTTTCGGCACCAAGTTTACAGTTAGATCGAATGGGTCACGTATATACGCAGGGTCCGTGTAACTAAAACGAAAGTATAACCTTTTTGTACTATTTTTTCATAATTTCATCAACTGTTAATTGTTAAATATTTAGTTAACTTAAAATTTTTGCATGTTGACTATTAGTTTCGGTATTCTTAAAACAAGCATCGTCCAGTGAAGAAGTCCTTACAAAAGCATTCGTGTTAGGGTTGGAAACATGTTTTCAAATATAATTTGGAATTTTTATAACAATATGCTATTTTATAATAAACTCATTGCCTCTTTTTATTCATCATTCCTGTGAAATATATTTCTGCCAATATATATTAACATGGTGACAAATAATTTTAAATGGTTTAGTAGTAATGCTATATACATAGCGAAAACGTTTAAATATACATAAACGTGCATGGAATCCTTGAAGTGCGTGTTCTACTTGTATTTCACAGGTTTCATTACTTACGTCTTGTCAGCTTCTTGTATGTGTCTGGTACCTTTAACTCAAAAATCTGCTGACTTAGATTCGATAAAATCGACATGATGTTTTTAAAATTGTTCAATTTCATTGATTTTGTATTTTCTAAATGATTGCCTAAAGCTCTAAACAAGTAATAATCGGATGGTGTAATGTCGGTTAAATAAAGCAGATATACTAATTGGGTGTAACTGTCCAATCCAATTTCTGTCATTTTTGACAAGTGGATTACGTAACATGTGGTCTGACGTTATCATTGCGAAAATAAACTCGTTTTTTTTAGTATTTTGTTTCTAAGCCAATAAGACCGCAAATCTCTGCATTTATTCAGCTTAGGCATGTTAAACGTACATATCTAAACAAAACAAAAAAAACTTGTATTGGCTGGTACTAACCTCAAAAACAATTGTTAACACACCTATTAAAAATAGTACCTATTTTTTATTTGGATAAGATACTTAATATATCTTCCTTTTTAGTTAACCGTATTTTTATTTATTGTTTATTTCATTATTTTCAATTCTGTAGTCGCCTACCTATATTTTGAACTCGGTTTCATTTTTTTAAATTAGTTTTTATCTTTTGTGTAATGCACATGAAGGCTCGGTGCTAACTGCCATTAACCGAGCGCATTTCAGCCTATTGTTACTCACAATAATACCTCCATTTTTTGAATTTGTAAATCTTTTTTTCGCTTTAAATTTATAATTAGATACTGATTATTACAAAAAATATAAATATGAATGCTGATGACAAAGGAAAAATGTTGATAAAAGTTAAAAAAGTTTCAGAAAAATGTTTTATAAAGATGACGTCTATCTCACTTAATGTTAACAAATGACATTCAATTCTACTAACCTTAAAAATTTATTCTTAATGAAAGTTTATATTTTATAAAATGTTCTTTATTAAAAATTAATAATTGGGAATAAATGCTTTTTAACAACAATGGATTTTAACAACATTTCACTGTTTATTAATCCAAAAATCGTGATTTTTGATGTAAATAAGAGGATTGTTAATCAATAAATTTCTCTAAAATTTGTAAATTATAAACTAAATATTTAAACGTCATATTTATTTACCTCTTTAATTACTTGTAAACTCTTATATTTTTCTCGTTAATTCTTTATTATAAACATTACTGTTTAGATATTTGTTAAGTACATATTATCTTTATACATAAAAGGGAAGGTGACTGACTGACTTACGCAGAGATCAACGTATAACCGAAACCGCTGAACCTAGAATCTTGAAATTTTCCAGATAGGTTTTTATATAGCATTAGTGAGTATTAAGAGAATTAAGAAATGTTTATATATCATTATTATTGAAATTCTATCCATATATATCTAGGAGTATATATAGGAGTTGAACATTTGTATGAATTTCCACGGTTTTTAAGTTAGACACGTCAAATTTTAGATTTACAATCTTGGTTAATAGAAAAAAATGTGCGTTTGTTGTTTTTTTTGGAAATTTTGTCCCTAAGGGGTAAAATTGGAGTTGAAAAATTGTATGAAATTTCATCGGTTTGGAAGTTAGACACACGAAGTTCTAGATTTACGCTCTTGGTTAATAAAAAAAAATTAAAACGTTTATACGAGGTGTGAATTAGAGGAAAAAAGTTTGTATGGAAGTCCGTAAGGCAGAGGTGTGCCCTAATATAGTTACATTTAATTATTACAACGATAATTTCAGACATCCAGTAATATGATCATTTCAGATATCCATCTAAACCAGTAATAAATAATTGTTCCGATTCGAGAAAAATAAATTCTGATTTTGTGTATCTTCAATCACAGTGCATTGCGTGCAAGGCAAGGTAGGCGGAAAGAACTTGCATTGCTGGGGCCAGTGAGCGGGAGAATGTGTGCGAGATGGCGAACCGAACGTGGGCAGACGCGTGAGGACAGACGTCAATGACGGTCGTATGCGATAACTATTTTTTTCGGGTTGTAGATAGGTATGAACATTAACGATTGAATGCTCGCACCCTTTGTGTTGATAAGGAATCTAAAGCCACCAGAACTTTATAATGGAACCAGGCTTCAAATCAAAGTCTTATATAGGAACGTATTAGAAGCTACTATATTGACTGGGTGCGCTAGGGAACGGTCTTCATACCCCGAATCCTTATGATACCAACCTGTAATTGAAAAGAGTTCAATTTCCAATGAATGTCTGCTTTGCTATGGCAATTAATAAATCACAGGGAGAGACTTTTAACTTCCTGGTGTTGATTTAAAGGAGGGGGGGGGGAGTATTTTCCCGTGGCCCATTTTATGTGGCTTTCTTCCGTATCAGTGCTCCAACTAACCTGGTCTTACTGGCATCGACCACGAAATTATTAAAAAATGTGGTTTATGAGGAAGTACTATAGGTTTATTCATATTTCCGTATAAAAGAAAAGGATTTTTAAAAATACAAACCCTAAGCAGGTAAAATAGAAAATGAAGATATATATAATTGTATAATGCCTTTTATCGATTCAAATATACATATAGAGTAAAAATAGAGGTGAATTATTTATTGAAATATATTGTAATATCGACTTCTGCGCGAGCCAAGCCGCGCAATAATTATAAATTTTGAAGTTAAAATTGAGAAAAATACTTCAGTAATAAAAAAAATCATATGAAAATAAAAAATCAATGTGAATAATTTTTTTTAAATCAATGTTTTTATTAAAATAATCACTACCGAGCCCTATTTTTTTAAATATTTTATTTTTAAGGGTACTGTCAAGTTTTAAAAATCATTAAAATTAGCATTGTTTTTGTACTGAATTCATATCTCACTTTTTATACATTAAAAGTAAATTTTCGAAATGTGATACGATTGTTATTGTATAGCAAATTGTAAAAAAATTTACCAGAGCCGTTAATCTGAAACGTACAAATAAAATTGATGTGTCCATGGAATAGGCAGTGCTTATGTTACGCACACAGCGAATAAATAATAAACAATTCGACAATCTTTTTGACAGTGAACGCTGTCTTACATGGTCGGTATGCGACCGGAACGCTCTGACCATGAGCGACCCCGAAAGTGGGAGTACCGGCGATCGTTTGCCATTCAGTCTCTCACAGGCCAAGCACCACGCCGCGTTTATCGATTGAGGACAGATGCGCAATCATCTAAAGCAAAATTGAAATTATATCCGGTTGTGATGTTATAAGCTATGAGTCACCGCGCAAGACTGTTTTTTTTGGACAAAAATTTCTTGCGAAAAAAATGTTAGACGCTTATAACTTTGCAATAAATTAGGATACAGTCTAAGTGATGTATAGTTAGATAGTGCCTGAAATAGTGAATCTTGTGAGAGAAACAATTTATAAACATTTTGTTACCTTTGGAAATTACGAGCCGCTGAAGTTTGGTAAGCAGCAATGAATCAAAGAATGTTTAGTGAGATGCCTCCAAAATTCAATTAAACAAAGTTAAACACAAATACGAGGTTAAGAGGCTTCGATTAAAAATCATCGAAATCGGAAAACGAGAACCCAGCAAAATTGACCTCCGAAATTGATGTCCACGATGAAAATTTAGAGCCACGCCCCAGTACAAGTGGAGTGACATCATCTTCAACAATAGTGAATAGTGAACAAATAATTTCACTACACTACAACGAATAATTTCACTACACTAAACTACAACTTATCGCTATTTCCATGCAGACCGACAACGCTTCACGAAAGATCCGCAATAGATCTTACCTTGGGCACAATATGAATCCCGCAATAATGGCATACGTTAGTTACTTTAGTTACCGATAGTTCATAAGTTAACGATGTAAAGAGAAACAAATATATTTAAAAATACAAAATGTGTTTCGTTTATTGTTATAAAGTAAAATTGTGTCATGAAGTTCCTTCATGTATAAAGAGAAGGGTTCCCTGAAAAAACCCCGGCACGACCCGCTCCTGCTCACGCCCGATTTTTTAGAACAGTCTCCAAACTGTATTTAAAACTTGACAGTTGACATATTCGATTTCATTATTACATTGCAATAATTTCACAAAAACAGGAAATTCTTTTCTGTCCTGACGTATTGAACTTTTTTGTCGTATTACAGTTTAAGTGATATAATGACAAAGACGTAAATACATATTCAATTACTAATAAAAATTTCTAAGACTTTTATATGTGTAACACGAATAAAGCCAGTAGGCCTATTTTATATTAAACAAGAATGCAAAAAATATCACCGATCAGAGGTATAATTTAATAATCACACAAGTCACAAAAAGCATTTGGGTGTTGCCATCATTGATCACATTGGCACTACTGCCTTCGCCATAATAGCAGTGCTGCCAACTTTGATAAATTATATATTTAACACTTGCGGCAGAGCTACAGGTGATGTTGGGTTTATTAATATTTTCGTTTCGAGATACGTTATGAAGTTTAATTTATTACGATCGAATTGTAAGGAAATGCAAGCTTTAATGCCGAGTGTCTGGATCGATCAAGATTAGTTATTAATTTTGAAATATATCGGTGTATTGAGCTTCAGTATGGTTCTTTCAACTCAAAAAGGGCATTAGATTGGTTCGTGTGAAAATGATTGTGTGCGTGACGTGTAATAACAGAGAAAGCAGAATTAATTTGTTTCAATAGTCAGATTCATTAATTTTGTTTACGTATAGTCGGTGTGTTGAAATACTGACATCAGGTTGAGAATATAGTAATATTATTCCTTCTTATGTGGCCCTTATTATCTATGGTGGTGGATATTAAAACCGTAATTCGGTAATAGTACTTCCATTTTTCGACTCGGTACCGTTGAAAAGTAAGTTATAAATATTTATAAAGTTATATTTTTATCACTTTATCACATACATACTGTTTTTTATAATTTGGAGTCACTATGTAAATTTCTATTGCCCAATTGAAATGTATTTTTATCATAATTAAACTTATTATAAATAAAGTTTATAGATCATATTTTGGTCTTTATTTCGCACAAATAAAGATGAAAAAGTATTAGTGTAAAGTTAAATACTCGACAATATTGAATTTCTTGATGCCCACTTATTCGTCGTCATTACTTTTACCAAATATTTTTAGATGATCTTCTGTTGGTTTCTAGTCAATACATTTGTTTTCAAAACGCATAAATAATAAAATAAACGAAAGTGTGTGCTATGTGAACAACACCGGAGAACAAAACAACTTCTAGATAGTTACTTTAGGATTTTACATTCAAGATAAAATAAAATCTTAATGGTGCTTTGACAAATATTTTTATACACAGTAATTAATATAAGGCGTAATACTTTGGAATTTTAACTTTGAAGTGTGTACCATAGCTTTACATCCAGTTAGTTTCTTCCCAGACCCTAACCCTTTAGGAGTCATGTATGAAAGAGATCTCTGAAAGAGATCGAGATTGGACAACGATTGGTTAGTTAGTATGCCGCGGCTGTAACTGCTTCAATAATGTTTCTGCAACTTAGCATTTATTACAACCAGCCAGCTCACGTTAAGGTGAGGTTCATATGTTCTGCTAAACCGTTCTGCTGAGAAGTATATGAATTAGAGAAGTTTCGTGAATGATGCCTAAATTTTGAATATGCTCTTTGGATTCGTTACTTAGGTACTCTCCCATTATTAGTTCGAATGTGTTTTATTTTTTGTTCAAGTTGATTGTTTACACAAACTTTAAATTGTTTAAATTTAGTAAACACCTTTGATTTAGTTTTAAGGAAATAAACAAATATTTTTCTGGTGGAATCATCTACAAATATAAGGAGATATTGCACTTCGCCTACTGATTTTACCTCGAGTGGCCTACAAAGATAGCGTATTTAGTTCTATAGATTTCTTCTCGATAAGAATCATTGTATTATTCGAAGATATTTCACACTAAATAATATAGAATCTTCAAAGATTTCGTTGTTGCAATCAAAATAACAAGCTATGCGGGAGAGGTTAAGACGTATCGATTCATTGAGCGTAGATCGAATTTTTGTTACTCAAACATCCGTACTTTGTTAGATTGTAATTTATTCGTATAGATTAAGTGCTCTAGATCCATGACATGCTAAAGGAATTTACTTTTTAAAGCATTTTATTACTTTTATGACAATCACATACAAGCACGAAAGCACAATCCTTAAGTTCAGGCTACAAATTCAATCAACTTAGAAACGCTGCAAATTTAAATCATTATTTTAACAAATGTATACATACATATCCTCATAAACCCGTAGTATATGAGAGATACAACTATAGTGTATGAGAGATACAACTATAAATATCACAGTAATGCAATTAAACATATTGAAAAAATAGAATAGCAGTCGCCGAGAGAGTGGATTGTGTCTGAAAGTTTGCGAGCAGAAAGCTACTGGTTTAGCTTTATAAGCTCTCAACTTTCTATCTTAGCTCCCACGATTCATATTTACATAAATATACGAGTATATATATATATATATATATATATATATATATATATATATGTATGTGTGTATATATATATATATATATATATATATATATATATATATATATATATTATAATTACTACAAAATCCATGCCGATTATATACAGATTGACTAAATCTGACATACATTTAAATAGTTTCTTACCTCAGTTATTATAATTTATTTAATTGCTTGGAGTGTAAATTATGTAAACAATATACACTATGTAAAGTTAGAAAACTTTGGGACTTTAATCTGTAATAGGTAGATTGTAATGCACCTATTTTTTTGTTTTAAAATCATACCATTTATTTTATATTTAAAAATTGTCTTAAATAATTAACATGCAAATGTATCAACCTATATCTTATATTTGAATAAACGTAAGAAATGTGGCAATATTGCATAATTATCTTTCTTAGCGATCGATGGTGAATTTGAATTTTCTAACTGTCCCTTTCATTTGTATAA
This sequence comes from Druceiella hillmani, assembly GCA_039881145.1. Classification (NCBI taxonomy): domain Eukaryota; kingdom Metazoa; phylum Arthropoda; class Insecta; order Lepidoptera; family Hepialidae; genus Druceiella; species Druceiella hillmani. The sequence goes on from JAYKKI010000118.1 coordinate 3,091,104, forward strand.
GTTTACAAAAAAAAGGTTAGAAGAAAAGAAGGATAATAAAATTAAATTTCAAGGTCAACTTTGTTCACATATCATAAATCAAAATTATTGTCATTTGAAAATCTTTAACATCAATCCATAATTCGCTCAAACATTTAAGATTACAAAAAATTATATTATTAAAATAAAATTACCGGAATAACTATTAATACAATATTTTTTCATTTGTCATTTAGATAAATTATTATTATTTTCTTATTAACAATAATATATTAATTTAAATTGCGATTTCAAATGAAATTGTTAAGGATTTTTTATTATTTAATATGGCAACCCTCACCAATTTTTTCGACCAATAAGAACGTTAAATGTTTTTAAAAGTTTAGTTTTGACGTATCAGTTAACTTGTGTAAAGTGCGTCGCTGGCTTTTTATTAAATAATTTTTATTATTTGTGATATCGAGTGAGTGGAATTACGATATGTCGTTTTTTAATGCTGGCGAATATTTGGACTGATATATGCCGAATGCCATTACAATACTGGAGAAGCCGTTAGAATGTAGGTTCAACGTTGTCCGAACCGGCGACAATCCAGTGGAGGCCAAGTTATTATCAACGTAATTACGTGATTACGTGAGAATAGGCCCATCGTTCTGTTGAAATCAGGTCATACTACACGAATACCAGTAAATATGAAAGAAAATGCGTTAAGTTACTTCAGAAGGAAGTCACATTCAAGTACCAGGCGCTGTGGTAGATTATTTAACATAAGCCATACACCAGTACATACAATTTTAAAAAAATGACAACCAATATCCGTACGCCATTCAAAAAACACAAGGGTCGGAGACGACATATGATGCACGTAGAATAAATTACGCTGAACGGGCCTTACAAATGTGTAGCGAAAATCCTCATTGGATTGAAAATGTTATTCGGTATGATGAAAGTTTATTTAAGAGAAATTAAAGGTGGAATCGACGAATTTGTCACCATTGGTCGCAAAAAGGCAGACATCCACATGTCATACGCCAGTTATCTCATCAAGCAAGATGGACTATTATTGTATGGGCTGGTATACACGGTGATACGATTATTGGCCCCGTTTTCATTAACGGCACTTTAAATCGCCAAAGGTACTGCCGAAATTAAAAATCTGTTTATACAAGCTTTTAACATAATAAGATGGTCCATTCGAGAGGACCCTGACCTAATGAGACGCGTTCACGCCAATAATTGTCATCGGCTGCGAAAGTGCCTCGAAGAACGAGGAAGACACTATGAACATAAAATATAGGTAAGTTTAAATACATTCTAAAACAAAATAATTTATATTTTCATTACTATGTACGCGTGTTTCTTAGTTTTTTGAAACCGATAAGTGACATTTCATTTTGACACTTTATAGTTTGCAAAATTTACAACGTTGCCAAACTGATATTTAGTGTAAAGTTTATAGGGTGTTAATTTAAACATAATCATGATTTCATACAAAATTTAAACTTTAATTATTTTATGAACTAGGGGACTAATTGAAAAAAAAATAAATTTTGTTGGGTTACACATGATTAATGGGACAAGCTGTTGAAGTGACAAAGTCTCCTTCCTATACATAGTGTGTATACAAAAACTGTTAAGGGCAATTTTGTTTATCTGTCGCAAATTCCTATTGGAATTTTTTTCTGAAGTCACTTTAGAAGTGAAATAGTGAAATTCATAATTTTAAATGCAAAATATAATCAGTAAATAAAAAATAACTACACGTCACCCAACGAAGAGACATCCAAACATCTTTAACGTAACTTTGTGTAAGTAGATTATTTAGAGTTTTGGATCTTACCCTGAGGGATTACCAGTATCACTAAGACTTATTATAGTTATAGTAATTAAAGAAAATTTGATTTACCTGTTTTTCCTTATAATTTTGATTGTCGTTCATAATTTTGTGGAAAAAAACATGGTTTTACAAGTGGGAATGAATAAAATGGAAAAGTTGAATGATGTTGTTGAAAAGTTGAAGTCGATGAAACCGTAAGTTACATAATAAAAAAAAGGAAATATATTACTCCAATTTTTGTACTAAACTTGAAAACTCCGACTAGTACGCACCAAAAATCTGCTGAAAAGAAGACTTATCAAAATTGCGAAAGAATTTTCAAGGAAACTCGTTAAAAGATCAATGAATACGAGATTAAAGCATCAGCCGCTCTCTCAACTTTAAGCAGTTAAGGCAGCGAGCGAGATCGCAGACTTCCAAGTTCAATCATTCGAATCGTTCAACAATGAGATCGGGACTTACTTAACATTAACTTATAAAAAGGAAAATCTACAAAAGAGCGCAGTAAGCCCCCGGTCCCTTGTCCACGTCGGCGGGCGGCAGACGGGGAGGGACACTCCGGTGGAAAGATCAGAGGGGGCCACTGGAGATAGCCCGTACAATTACATACTTGATTGAATTTTCAATTTCGCACAAAATAAACTTATTGTCACCGACGGCTCCTGGATAAATTTATCCAATTCTATCTGTCTTCTTCACTAATGCTCGCATGCGTATGCTATTTGTTTGTTTTGTTTCGTGAGATTACTCTGGGAAATTTGTAATAAATAAATTGAAGACTGACTTATAAGTGATATCAAATTAATTATTAATATTTAGAGACCCCATGTGTCTGAATGTATTTTTAAAATGCTTTATTAACATTTGAATTCCATTGAAAAAATAATCTGAAATTTTGTCTAGTTTTTAAATTTACCTTTGGTAAAATCGTTCTTAATTCGTTTATATATTCTACTTCTTTGTAGAGAATTTGATCATCGAACGAAATTAAATGATAAGCATTTTAATTTTTACTGCACCCATTTGTTTTCAGTGGACATTATCTAACATAGAAAATGAGTTAATTTTATAATAAGTCCAATGATGAGCCCTTACTTGGGACAGTTTTCAGTTTCAGACGGAAATAAAAATATTAAACAAAACAGGTTAACAGCAAAAAAGCATATGACAATTCTGGTTCAACTTAATACTTTTTCAATTAGTAATTACTTTTTGAATAGCTCTGGTACACACAAAAAAAAATAAAATGTCGCTGTCCCTAGTGATACACCACCCCTAACTTGGGACAGTGTATATTTTGCCTGCGGTTCCATATAATACGTATGTCCTGTTACCAAACATAATGGATTAAAGAAATCACGGCATGTAGATAGTTGATGAATAGTTTACTAATCGAGCAGTAACACGTTTTAAAGAACCCACTGTTGATTTGAGTTATTGCGATTTAATCACTCTCGACTCTTCGTCTAAATACTAAATCAATAGAGACATTTTCAGAAATTGCGAACAGACGAATGAAAGAGAAAACAATCAAACTGACACTTCATTCTACTAATTTATAAGTGACTGTATTTTCATACATTGAACTTCTGTGTTTATTTCGGGATGATTATGTTAAAAATATGAAACTGGACTGTGGCGTTCTTCAAAGCGGTGTAATTGTAATATTACTCTTTTTATCAATAAATTAAGCGCAGTTATTATTTTCGTAACTGAAACAAACATTTAGAATAGGACCGTAACAAAGCAATATTTTAAAATACATATGCAATTTAAGTGTCACTAAAGTTTTGTACAAAAAGCTACCAAAAACATAAGCTCGATAAAGTTATCATATATGTTATCCCATTTGAACGAGCAACGGTTACGCTAAGGAAGCTTTAGTTAATAAATAAGATGACAGAGTTCTGTTTAAGCTGACAAATAGTAAATTCCACATTTTATATTTTTAATGTTATTCCAAGATGAATATATAAATAATAATCGATATGATATACAACAACACGAACTCACATAGGATTAGTAAATAATTTTTATCACCTTCTAAAAATTATATATTATCAAATATATTTTAATAACTCTTTTCATGCTATGAAATCATTTATTGATTTTAAATCTACTATCGTCCTTTAGCTACGTTTTATACCATTTGTTATAAAAACAGTTTTTTTCTTAATTTAATCAAAGAAAATTTGATTTCCCTATTTTTCCGCATAATTTTATTACCTTCCATAATTTTACAACATCATTTTTTTAATTCTGGTTTTATACGACAGTTTTTTTTAATTCTGTCGTATAAAACCAGAATTAAAAAAATGATGTTGTAAAGTTGAAGTTGGTGAAACTATAAGTTATAAAATTTAAAAAATGAAAAGGAAATATTTTATTCCAATTTGTTTACTAAACTTGAAAACTCCGACTAATACACACAACGTGCTGAAAAGAAGACTTATCAAAACTGCTAAAGAATTTTCAAGGAAACTTGGTAAAACTATCAATTAATACGAGATTAAGGAATCAGCAATATAGGAATGTGACATTAATTCTATTATTAAGAAGTTATGTATGTCTAACATAATACGTAGGAGCAATATTAATGGTCAAGTGTCCATATTTTCTCGCTATTTTCTCCCAAATGTTTTTGAAAGAAGAGTAAGCAATAAACTAGACACTAATAATTAATATTCGAGTGTTTTTGTCTCAACTTACCTTTAGGCGTTACCTTTATGGGCTTTTATTTTTCTTCTAATTTTGTATTTAAGAAGAAGGATTACAAAAGTATATTTTTATGAATAAGTAAATGTAAATAACTACTAAAATATATTGAAAACGAAACTGGGGATGAAGGTACAGCTTTAACGTAAAGGTGCAACAAACATAACGTTTGAAGGTGACATTTGGTTATGTTAAACAGTTGAAAATTGTTAGTTATATTTCATCTTGTTCAATATATAATAATTGTATTACGTTTTTTGACATTCTTAAAATTATGCTTTTCTGTGGAGACAATTTGTTTAGAAAAATAAAATAAACACTTTATTTTTTGGACAATTTGTTTAGAAAAATAAAATAAACACTTTATTTTTTGGACACAAATGTGATATTGCTGAGACTTATTCGCAATTTGACAATTTTTAAATCCTGTTAATCATTAATAATATTCAAAAAGTTTATTTTTATCGTAGAGTGTAAAAATCTCGTTGGTATAGTATGCCAATTGTTTAGATTTAAATAATCTTTATGGTAGATTAAACGTTAGCATAGTATAATATAGCATGTAGACTGATATTTTTTTTTCTCGATATAAACCTTTGGATACATCGAGTCACTGTGATATGATTTTAAACATCTGGGATTATTACCTTAAACAATATATTTTTAAATAATTTATGCCCAAAATTTTTGTCGATATTTGCATTCATATTAAGTTCGGGTACACCGCGTTTAAAATAATTTGTGAAAGTTTTTAGTGGCCTTGTTTTAGGTGGGACATGTTTATTGAGCCACATTTGTCACAAATTTTAAAGTCCGTTTGTCACCATATTCAGTGAGTCATAGTGGTAATAACGATTTTTCCTTTACATGCGTACTTACATATCGCTCTCTCCATAATAACTCCACGTGACGAACTTTTACTTAATGACGGAGAGCCATACAGTCATATAATATGCCTATAGCCAAATAATTGCTGGGATGCATCGTTCGTGAAAATTATAATCTAAATATGTTTTATGTGTAGCTGTCTTCTTTCCAATTTGTTGTATAAAATGAATAATCAACAGCCTGTTTCCATTCACTGCATACATATTTCCCAACACGAGTAACGCTTGAGGTAATGCCCTTAATCGGGGTGGCTTGGCGATCGCAGTGCATAGTTTCTTGTACCAATGGCGCTACTGCTCCTCACCAGTCTGTGGTAGTTTAGCTAAGTGACATCATTACAGATCCGCTCCACGAGCAACCAAGAATCGAACCCGGGACCGCGTTATGTGCCGCACCGTCAAAGGCCGTAATCTGTGATCGAGGTAACACACCGGACCGCGGCTCCCGTATAGAATATGCATGTGCACATATTGAAAACCTTAATGTCGTAATACTGAAAAATTATCATTTCTACGCAACAAGTTTAAACAAATTGTTGTCATATTTCCTTCCTAAAATGGATCACAGGTATAATTTTGTTAAATTCATGAATATTATGTGCAGAATGATACAGAATTTCGAAAAATCACCGAAAAATAAACGACGCCATTATTCGGGTGGTAAAAAACTGTGCAAAAACAATATCAATTTAAATTTACCACACATACTTTTTACCAAGACATGCTTTTTACCAATTTAAATTTACCAACACTAAACAATATCAATTTAAATTTACCAATACATACTTTTTAACGAGACATACTTTTTACCAATTTAAATTTACCAACACTAAACAATATAAATTTAAATTTACCAACACGTTCTTTATATAGATATTCAGTCCTGTGATGTTTTTTAAGAAAGATAATAAATTGAAAATAATAATAATAAAACCAATATATGATATTTTTTTATTATTTATAGTTTATTCACAATTGTTTTTAATAAAATACACAATTTCACAATTAATTTCAATAAAACAAAAAATAAAAACAAAATAAAAACATTAGGTAGGTACAGTTATATTAAATAGTTCCATAGACAATTACTACATTAATGAAACTTTTATAATGATTTTATACAGTTTTTTTTGATTAAGTACTAACAGGTTAAGATATCTATACTCCTGCTTTTCAAATATACCGTAATTATATATAAATATATAACTTTATTTATACATAATACAATTTTTGTTTATAAAGTTTACTTATGTATATGGCCACACGTCCTTACTGATAAGTAAAAACAAAAAAAAACACAAAATAAAACAAAAAAGATATAAATCGGAAATTTACAGTATATTTCTTCTTATGATAAGGAACAAAAGTGTTATTGACAATTGTTTTTCTCCATTTTTATTCAAAAATAAAATTTAAATATTGTAATTAATTAAGTCATATTTAAATTAAATATCATTGATTATCTATTTAAATAATGTTATTAATTTGGACATCACATTAATATACGTAGGTACTTATTTACATTCTCTAAATTAGGTTCGAGTAAATGTAGTTTATATGGATACTCTTAATATAGGATTAAATTAAAACAAAAAAAAAAAGAAACAAATAATTTTGTAAAATATATTTTTCTTTATTTGAACTTTTCTGTATTCTATCGAAACAAGAAATTAGTTTTAATGGAAACTTATCAAAATACTACGACTGAATATACCGTTTTACTATTTTTCATTAATATTTGCTAAAAAACAAATATAAGAGCACAAATTTGGGTATATTTGTATTTCATATAAACCACAGATCGAACAAAGAAAATTATAAAAGTTTCTTATATATAGGGCCATTATTGACAGAAAATGCATTGATAGCTTAGTATGGTATTTAACGGATTATTCAACATATTTGGTTATTTCATTTTTTTTCTTCTAATAAGCAACATATTTAAAAATGATTTTCAGAAATGTATAATAGTTATATTAATAACTTATCACTTTCAACAATTTCTAAATATCTTACAACAGTTCCGGCACGAAACGATTTCGATATAAACTTTTACGGCTAGTTAAAATAATTATGTTATGCTCTGTGTAATCAATTCATGCCTTAAAATATGTTTGACTGATAGATGTCAAGGGCAGTTACTTTAAAACGTGCTTTATTCTAATCATTACTTCGCAGTGGGTATTTAGTGACATCAATACGCTATTCAAAATACTTTGCATAAAATTCAGAAGGCTTCATCGAAGTTTCCGTTGAAGTGAATTTTCAACGAAAGTAACTAATAGAAAGCGTACGAAAACGTGCGATAGGTTAATCGTCCAATACACTGGCTATGATTATAAAGTCAATATCAAATAGACATAATTTCAAATAAAATAAAAGCCCATTGTCTTTTTCTTCTATTTTATTGAAATATTCTGCTTCAAGCACTCGCCACAAGACATTCACTGTCAATAACTGCAACTTTTTTTGCCCTTAATACTACAACACAATATTTAGGTTAAATATACAATAAAATCATCTATATATACAAAATTTACTTAATATTGCAAATCTATTATTTAAAATCCATATCATCGTTCTCGTAATAAATCACATTTTTTTTTCATTTAATAAGTTACAAAATACGCGAAGTTACAATTAAACATTACTTGCTATTCTCTTATTTATTTATAACATCATATTTCTAATAACTATAATTAGTTTCACCATAAAGTTACATAATGAACGAATATACTTATTTACAAGAACTCATGGAATACAATACTATGACGTTTAATTATTTTATATTTGTTTTTTTTTAATATATTCATTATAATTATTTTCTATCTTAACTTAAGTTCTAATAAACAACTAATGCAACAACAATTTGTATTATATTAATATTATTAATATAATTAATATAAGTATAATACTGTACAATTTCACTATAAAAACGTTCCCTTGCCATTATCATGCAGTCTGCTTTCGTAATATTGTTTACAATTATCGTTTGAAACATATTAATTGTGTCCATTTGAATTTGTTTACCACTTCTGAAAGTGTTTAATAAGTCATAGCTGAAAACTTTTCTTGGAAAAGTTGTATCTTCTCTCCATAAAGGAATAAAGTTCAGTTTTAGTACATTATTTAAAATAATTAGGTAAAGATATTCCTATTTAAATTGAAGCAAAATTAATTATTAATAAATTCCCCAACTGTTATAAAATTAGAAAAAACTTGAAAATAATATTTTTACATCTTTCAAATATGTACGGTCGATATGAACCTGAATTCTGATGAATAAATGCAGTTTTATTCAATAGAGTAGCAAATAATACAGACTATCATATGGTGATAAACAAACTCGCGAGACAGTTTAACAGTTGCAATTTTACATATCTGCATATAATAAAAATTATTTGATATATAAAATTTCAACGGAATAAAATAAAATTATTCAAATATTTTTTTTATATAAATGAACTTCATTTTTTTCAGGGTGAGAAGCGTCGTAATTACATTACTTTTACTTGGATAAAATCATGACTTATTTGCGTATATATTAAATTTTAATATATCCAATACAAAAAAAATGTATAAATTATAAAACTTGTTCAGCTCAACTGTCTTTTATTCAAAATTAGGAATCTCGTTAGTTTTATATGTTCAATTCAATTTTTGCAGTCTTATTAAATTTATATTACATATACGGTATATTAAAAAGTCTACGGTAAATTTAAAAGTCGACTCTATAAGAAACCAGTTATTTTAAAGTTAGTTTACACTTTTCACTTATCATCTTCTATGCCAAATGCGACTTTTTCTTCGTTGAAAATATCAAAGCAAAATTATATTTTATAAATGTCAGAAAAGACTTATCATTCCACGTATATATGTGACTTGAGAAGATAGTGCGCTATATCTATAAATATGTTTTGCAAGAAAAGTCTATTAATATACTGTTTACAAAACAATATTTGTTTATTCATAATACTTGACATCAATGTCAACTTTTAGACGAAGATAACTAACTCTTAACGTTACGTTAGTACATATTTTTCGTGACAGGATAAAAAGGTAGAAATCAAAATTGTCGTCTTTAATCGATTGTTATCTATTTTTGAAAAAAAATAATTTTACTTACCATGCTATCGAAATGTATTAAAATTATTTTAATTCTGATATTTTACAATACTTTTTCCGATTCTTTTAAGGTTTTCGTGATAACATATTTATAACTATATTTTATGGTACGCCTACTTTGGTTGTCTAAATCAAGGAATGAATTCTCAGATACCGATTACAATCTGTCGATCCAAGTTATAACATAATGTAACATAACGTATATAAGATAAATATTGGTATCCATTTGAGCAATAAATAGATGAAATGTTGACTGTCTCTATTGACGAGATGATAATTTTGAGCGATGAATGACCCAGAGAATATAATGATCTGTTTCAGTCATTTAACTGTACTGCGATATTTTTTGGAACTTGTTCTGATCGGGACGGTAAAAGGAAATCTTTATTAAGTTTAATTTTTAGTCACATTATTAATGAGTAATTTAATTAATACAGTCATTTAAAAAAAAAAAGAAATGATCACAGCACATCGACGGGACACGGTGGGACTTTTGAACAAGTGTGGTTTAGTTGTTGAATGTCCCGTTCTAGAATATAACGTTCTCATTCTAGTGCCATCCTGGTGACCAGGAGAGCTGCTGACAAGGTGCCGACTCGGTTAGTGGATTGGGATAAGTCTATCACGTGTATTCACTTCTCCAGCCAGTCTGTAACAATGAAAGTTGATTTTAATGAACCATGTGGGAAATTTAAGGTAGGTGATTTCGAATATAAACTATGACATAAATGCGTGGAAGGCTTCGATGTAAAACTTAATGAAGATTAATAACACTTTTTTTGAAAAGTTAACCATTATTAAATTTATAATATATAACGAAGATAACGTATTTAAAGAAAAATTACAAGTTACAATTTTCAACATATGTGTCGTATTGTGTCATATGCGGGAATTATAATAATCGATTTAATATTTTCACGATATATAAATATTGTAAATAAAAATATACATATATACATAAACGATACACTGTTTCTAATTTTGTAGGTATTTTTAATATCCATATAAACATACGTATTGAACGTATTTACGTATTCCATACAAACATACGTATTGAAAAAAATAATTGAAATAACCTTAAGTGAACATATTTTATACAAAGTACATGTGGTCCAAAAGTCCGTTAACATTTGAATCGGCAGCTGCAAGGGAGAGGTGGGGTGGGCGAGGTACGGAATGTTGGAGCGGCGGATGGGAATTTAGTGCCATGGCGTCATTCAATGAGAAACAACGTGCGTTCTGCATAAGCGAGTACTATCGAAACAACGATTCTTCGACTCTAGCGCAACGAAAATTTTGCGCTCATTACAATATACGGCATAAAAATAAAGCTGTACCGATTTAATCGATTAAAAAATGGGTCCAGAACTTTGAAGAAACTGGTCCAACAATAGATAAACCACGATCTGGCTGACTTAGAACATCACGGCATCCCAAAAACATAGAGCGTCTTAGAGTGTGTTCGTGAACAACCTGGACTCTCTACTTGAAAGCGGTCTAGCGTCTTAAACGTATCCAAAACATCTTTAAACCGCATTCTACACAAATATTTACATTTGCATCCGTACAAAATTAAAATGGTTCAGCAGTTAAAGTCTCAAGATTATGCTCACAGATTGCAGTTTGCTAACGAAATACCAGGGAGGTTCGCCATCTTTAACAACATTTATTTTCAGAGGAAGCCCACTTTCACCTAAATGGATATGTAAACAGACAAAACTGCAGATATTGGTGTGACACTAATCTGAAATTGAAGCATCAAAAACCCCTGCATTCACCCAAGGTTACTGTATGGGCAGCTTTATCAGCAAGAGGCATTATCGGTCCATATTTTTATGAAGATCAAAGAAGAAACGCTGTTACAGTGAATACAGAGCGGCGTATTGCCATACTACAGAAATTTTTTGCTTCAGCGCTTCAGGATTTTGATGGTTTCAATCAACAATCGTGGTTTCAGCGAGATGGTTCAACATGCCACACTTTCTTTAAGTGTAGTTCGCAAAATTTTCGGTCAAAAAGTTATATCCAAAAGAGGTGACATTAACTGGCTACCTCGTAGCCCGGACTTATCCCCGATAGATTTTTTCCTTTGGGGATACCTTAAAAATAAAGTCTTTACAACAATCCAGCGACTCTTGAGGAATTAAAGGCTCATATTCGCGAGGAAATGCAAAACATTTCCCGAAACACTTGTCAGTCGGTCATTGAAAATTTCGGCTCCAGGTTGCAGCAGTGTCAAAAAAATTAAGGATCGCATATGAACGATGTGATTCTTAAGAAATAAAATACGAAATTATGTACTTTCAGAATAAATAAACATTTTTTCTTTCATATAACTAGTTTTTTTATCATCGTATGAAATGTTAACTGACTTTTGGACCACCTGTGTCTTTACATAAACTCAAATTATTAGACCTCTTGAAAATTAAAATCTTGGCCCAGCTAATAATTATTTTTTGTATATATTACACTTATTTAATTTTAAAGCAGGCGAAAATATCGTGCCTGTTGGAAAACAATTGGGCAGCACCTAACGCTGCTTGAAATTAAACATTAGATATTTCTATTTAAATACGTAATTATTATTAATATGGTTATTTCCATACAAAACTAGTTTTTTCAGATATTCATGTCATCGAGCGAAGCAGCTTTCAACAACTAATTACATGAAAATCATTTCTTAGAAAAGAATGTTACAATATTTTTACTGCTTACCATAGAATTGAGTCCAGCGAGGTGGTGATGGTGGTAAGGGTTGGGCGGGGCAGGCGGCGGTGCAAAGCCCTGATGTCCACCCGCGTACCAATGCGGCATGTGTGGATGCAGGGCTCCGCCTAGAGCTGCGTGCTGCTGACCTGTATGGCGGGAAAAAACATAAATCATTAAATTTACTTAATGTACAAATATGCTACATTTCACTAAAAATGCCAATTTATTTCGATTATTGAGATATTAATTGATTTATTTTCGTTAATTGATTGAATAAAGCTAACAAAAGGTACATTATTGTTGCAATTTACAATTAATTTGGAAACTTTTAAAATTTACTAATTTCCAAATTGACTAATTTCCACTACTGTAATAGAATATTTCTTCTAAGTAATTTAACTTATCACCTAATTATATATGGTTATTTCGCAATGACAGTAAATAAACAAACAAATCAAACGCTCACCGAAGTCCATGGCAGCAGCACCGAATGCAGCGCCACCGAAAGCGCCCTTGTCACCGAGCGGTTTGATCATGTCTCCCATGACACCACCGAGAGCCAGCGCGCATGCACCGCCTCCACCCTTCTTCTTCTTACTTTTGCTACTAAGTTTGCGATTGCGCGTCTGTATGCCCTCTTTCTTCATCGTCAGCGGACGGTTCACCTGTGGACAAAGGAGAAAGAAGCTTTTGTTGGAGAGAGATCTTGCATTAAGGTATGACAATTCAAATGCAGCTAAGGTATGAAAATTCAATTTAATCCAACTACAAATTTCGATGTTACTTTTCATTGTTGAAAGTTTGGGTAGATATGCTTTTCAGTATTACCTAAGCATATCATATGTAAGAAATAACTTATTTGTCTATATCATGCAGACACCATATTTAAGAATATATTTCTTACCTACATTTCTAGATTTTACGAACTCTCCTATGCTATATTTGCGGTTTCGGTGGGAGGTAAGTTGACCTCTAATATATAAAATACGTCTGTAACATGCGTGATGAAAAGTTGTTTCAAAATATTTTATTACTAACTGATCAATACACATATCTAAGACAATGTTCTACCTGGTTATATTTATTATCTTTGTCATTAAATTCAGTCTACTCTAGTCTTTTATAATATATATTTTCCCCTAACACAGTGTTCAATATTTTTTTGCAGAAGGCAATAAATTACCCAAATAATTTGTTGAAAGATTTGGTTAATGAATAAATAAACGGTAATTTATTGAAGGACTAGAATATTTATTTCTACTTTGTAATTAATAAGTAAGTACAACACAGATAAATTTCAGACATCGATAAAATTTCTCATTAAACAAACTAAATAATTTTTCCTGTTTTTTTGTCGGCGGAAAAGTGGAGTATTATTTAAATGCAAGTGTGTCACTCAAGTGGAAAATGTTATATATTGCAATTACCAAAGGAGGAAACGTCAAACTATTGTGCTACATAAAAAAAATTCCACCAAATTCTCTAAAATAATGTGAACAAAAAAACTTTATCTTCGAGAATGTTTAAAATATAGTTTAAGATATGTTTTATATTTCGTTTTATTTCCAGAATAATAAGTTGCACTAAATTGAATAAACTTCACAGTATTTCAGAGCCAACTTCTACAAAAAAAAAAGATTGAAGCAAGTATTATTCCTATTTTTTATTTATTGTTCTGTTCTATAATCTAAAACGATTAGAATATTTTTTAATTTTTATGTGACTATATCTTCATAAAAGATTGTCATGGCAACTTTTCGAAGGAGAACGGTGAAAATGAGCATGCCGTTACGGAAATATAATATCATTTTTAAAAAAGCTAATATTTTTCAGAACATAAAAAAGTGAATGTCCAGTAATTTACAATTAGGAAAAAGCAAATAATATAATAATATTTTTAACCATAATACAAAGTACAAAAATGATGTCTTCATAAACGTACATATAGATATTATTAAGATTTTAAAACTGAAATAATCTAATAGATGAGACATAAAAATCTAATATTTTTAAAGAGTTTTTACGTAATTGTGGTAACTTTTTAGAAACGATTAAAATAATTAATATCTATTGTCTTATTTTTAATTTGTAGCCATTGTCCAAATATTTCAAAATAAACTATTAAATGACATAGATGAAGTTCTGCTGTCGGCAAAATTAATCTTTTCTCGCTCTTTTCTTCAGTTTTACGTGGTTTTTTCGACGATCTGACTTGTATTTGGGACACAGTTGCACGTTGTTTCATTTTGTCGGTTCAAAGAGTTTCTTACAAATTATTATGGAAAATAACTTGATTTGATAAGAAAATTCTGTCTGATTGAGAATTCATATAAAACTTTTAAGACACAATTTTTTTATTCTTTCCATTTAAGAGGTTTATTTTTATTTTTGTTACACCTTGCCCATTCACTAAACGGACTTTTGCCGGCTGCTTTTGCAATTAATCATTTTTTTATATAAATTCGACTAAATCATCGTGTGCGCTAGCAACTGTTCTATTCATCACTCTCACTACATGTAAGTCTTTCTCGCAATCATGGCACGTAGGCGCCATGCTAATGTCGGTGCTCGTTCCTGGAAGACCGCCTCAATGCGGTCCGCTGTCCGCCGACACAGGGTCGATCATTCATCGGCGGTGTGCGTCAAGCGAGATGCGCTTTCTATCGAGGCGCCAGGCGCCAAGAGTGAACGGAATTTAAAGACGGAGGTAGCCACCAAATATACAAAAAAGTCAGCTGAAATATAGCTCTGTATATGTTAGGTATGTCAATACGGCTACCTTCTCTATGTACTAGGAAGTGTCATAAAAGCTAAGACGCTTTTTATTTTGTAACTAATACGTTCTGTCAATAGTACATTAAATGTTGGCTTTACGCTCTCAGTTATAATAAGTGTCGAGGTTTAATAAGTTTTACCAAATTCATTAAAATTTTACATCAGATAAGGACATTGATCGCGCCCATATTGAAGGTTAAACGGTAACAAAGAAAATAAAAAATGTTTGTTCTGTATGTCAATGAGTTCCAGAGTAAAAGAAAGATGAAAGAAATAAGGAATGGATGGTATTTCGGATAATATAGAAGCGATACACGTTTTAACTTGAATAAGAAAGCGACAACGTCTGACACAATGACAGGTAAGTCAAAGCTCACAAAGAGCAATATTAATTTAAGGATATAGTTGTATAATTTTCCTACGTTCATCATAAAAGCTATCATTTTTGCGCACCGACTTGTGAACTCTACAATCTCATTCAGTCGATGGTGCGTGCAAACTGAAACAAAACTGTTGCCTTCGAGGTGGCTAGATTCTCCAACACACGGTACTAAATACAATATTAAGTTTATATATGTATATATATATATATATATATATATATACATATATATATATATATATATATACATATATATATATATATATATATATATATATATATATATATATATATATATAGACTAGCTAAATTAATTTTATTTAGTTGCAGCGTAATATATTTAGTATTAATAAAGATTTTAGTCAATATTTGCGAAAATAAAATTAGAAATATTACGCATAGAACATCCAATACATAAAGTGTATATTGAAAACAGTACGTGTTTAGTAAAATGGAAAACAATCAAAGAATGGATGGTGTTTTGACAAACAAATTATTATTTTCTTTAGCTGCCATCAATATGAAATAAATTATATTTGTGATATGTATTATTTTGTGTAAAATTTTTAAAACGGATGCAATTAATTTGAACTGAAAAGAACTGCAATCAATATAAGCGATAAATATATCTCAAGACATTCGATACCAGATACTTCGTAAATTCGACTGCTTCAATCGCTGTAAGGTGCGCGAATGACAAACGCGCTCATAGGAAATAATTGATCACAATTAAATGAAACTACGTGATGTGGTATTATTTCTACTTTCTTTAATTTCTTTACCGCGACCTAGGTTTCGTTCTATTACAACATCTTCAGGTGAGCTATTAGCAAAGATTTTACATCAGATAAGGATATTGATCGAGCCCATAATCTTTGCTAACAGCCCACCTGAAGATGTTGTAATACAACGAAACCTAGGTCGTGGTAAAGAACTTAAAGAAAGTCGAAATATTACTACATCACGTAGTTTCATTTAATTGTGAACAAAATTAAGAAACACTACAAAATTAACGCCAAATATATTCAATGGCAAATAATGATCAATGGAGTGAACAAAATAAAGAATCCGTCAAGTCAAGCATGCAAATAATTCATCAGTTTTATTTTAATAGAGGATATGAGCTGTTATCTAATCACTATCCTCAGGAGAGTTCAACTTCGAAGAAATGGACATGGGGGGAAACGTTAATTTTTAAGAGAACTTATCTTTTGAGATACTCGCAAATTTTAAGGACCTTATTTATCATTCAAATTATTGACATTATGTGGTGATAAATCAATACTCAATTAAATTATACAGTACTGCTATATAAATAAAACAATACATAACTACGATATACATATATGTGCATGTGTTAATAAGATGATTTCGATCCTCAATATAGAACATATTTCATGAAGCAAATATTTGCCACTTCCAATTATTACGTGAATGTCAGTCATTATAATCGCTCTAGTATCTCATTTGACCTAAAAATAATAATGCTCTAGTATTCAGGTGGAAGACGACAATTATGTCAACATTAGATGACACAGTATTCGAGTTGTTTTGGGTACCTGCCAGTATAAGAAAAATAGGTGAGATTTTAATCGTTCCATAAAAAACTTTTCGGCTAATTCGAATATTAATGTCCGCAATTTTAAATGAATTCGTTTTTGTATAAACATAAATGAGAATATGTCATTATAACGTCTTTATTTCAGATATATATTTAATCCGTTTCATTACCTTCATACTTTTTATTACATTTCATTTCGATTTACAGTTTTATTAAATTCTTTATGATTCATTGTATTGACTTAATTGCAAAATGAATAATCTCCGTTCCTAATTATGTAAATATATAAGTAAATTATCCATTTAAATATATGAAATTTATATTTTTTAATTAAGTCCCTTAAATACTTAATTACATCTGTATATATTATTAATTTCTAAAAATGTCGTGTCTGTGCGCTCATCACGCAAAAATAATTGGACGGATCTTAATGAATCTGCAGTTTTATATCTTAGAGGCATTGTCGATATTACTTATTAACTAACCGACCGACCACTTAATTAATGATATAATAAGGCTGGTGTTTACGCACAACCATTATAAATACGTTTTTTATAAATTGGGTATTTGACTAATTTTTTTTTATTTCATTAATCATAATTTCAAGGTACAAGCTGATGAAGAGTGAAAATTTTTTTAATAGGTACTCTTAAAAATTGACCGAGTTATAAAAGTTTAAATTTAACCTATAGAGAAGGAGGGCAATACTGTGTTGTGAGGTCATTTTTAATATTGCACATTATATTCTACGAGAGGAAAAGAGACGGATATACCCAACTCTACGTGTCTTCAAATTTAGAAGCCTACAACTGGCTTATTTTTCAATCAATTTTTGAATATTTTTCAAGACTGATTTTTAACTTATATTTCACAATGCTGTACGAAAAATATCAAAATTTAGAATGAGTCAACTACCGTATTCTCGATATTAATTTAATTTTTTACTAATTTTTACCCGCGACTTCGCTCGCGTGATAGTTACAAACTTGCAGGGAAAAATTAAAACACACAGAGCCATCTAGAATGACTAAGGGAAAAGGGACTTCATAGCTCTAAATTGGAGTTTAAAGGGACTTATTCTCTTGCTCCTTTATACCGCATTTCAAAAAATCCTGCAGATCCGTTGCTCCGTTGCAACGTAATTTCCTTATTCCGTTTTAACACTGTTTTAAATAAATAAGAGTTTTTAAAATAAAATATTGTATATTATTTCCCGGACTTTCTGCTATTACTATACAACATTTACTTTAATTTGTTACTTTATTGCAACGTGACAGAAGACGAAAAAATCAATTTTTTGCCTTTATAACATTAGTTAGGATAAGATTTTCCATATTATCTCGCGGCCACCAACTAAATCTGTGCAAAAATCACGCTGATCTGTTGCGACGTGAAAAAAGAGAACAATGCAATACACTTTCGCATTATTAATATTATTTAAAATAAATTTATTTGATTTAATAACTTATTTATACTTACAAGCATACCCTAAAAAAACCCAACCATACCCTAAAAAACCAACCATACCCTAAAAAAAAAGAAATTGTGCGTGTCAGCTCCAACGCGCCGCTGGATTTTACTCCTTAATTATGATTGTCTTGGAGCGTATAAAATAGATAACACTGTATATAAATATAAAAATCAATATCATCTATCAATATATCTCTTACTGTTAAGGCTGTGTTCATAGGGTGCATTCGCACGACTATTGTTTCGTTGATTTACGTTGCAAAATAAGTCTCCATGAAAAAAAAATTAATGGGATAATATTCAACCTATTTCCATCCTGAAGGTCCTTTCTAAATATTGGTGAAAGAATTTTTGAAATCGAATGAGTAGTTTCGGAGATTACCTCCTACATCCAAATTTACTAACTGTTACACTTTTTTTAACGCTCTGAACTTCTGATTTGACTCATCATAAAACTTCATACCGGGCGCTATATTTGAAAATCGATTCTTAAAAGAAACTCCAATAAACTCTAAAAATATTTAAAAATACGTAATCTACCACAACTTTTCCTTCCTTGTTGATAAATTTCACTTGCCATACGGGAAGTATGATGTGCAAAATTAATAAATTGTCTAATCCATAGCAAAATGTAGCCCATAAGATAACTTTAAATATAATCCGACATTGTCTTAAAAACTCGTACCACTCGACTGTTCGCCCACTAACGGCGGCGCTGCACGTCCCGTATGCCATCAAACGCGTGCCGCCGCCACGCGGCTCGCGGAATCCGCTCCGTCAATTGCGTTCAATAAAAAGCTCGTTAATTCAGCGCGATGCAGCCGCACTGCGCCGACGAGGAATGTACTCGAGGGCGCGGCGGCTCGCTGCAATGGAACTGAATTAGCTGACGAGTCAGTATTTCATCATCGAGATGCTGAACGAGCGGATCGTATCTGCAGATTTGTATGAGAGGAAGGTCTTTGCAAGATTGAGCACAATTTTAATGGATATAAGTCACGGAATTCAATTCTAAACATCTATGTATCAACTATGTCTAACGTTATAAAGCAACAATCAAAAAATATTTAATACAAAAAAATTATTAAAATAATGTTTAATTAGTAAGTTTCCACTCGGCTAAAGAGACAAATCATTGATATATCACCTTTGATATTTATTTTGATGTTAATTTGATGAGTTACAACAATAGTTGGTAATGTACACGTCTCATTGTAAAACAAAAATTACCGCAATGATAATGAGACCGTATCTGTGTGTGTAAGCCCACAAGACGAATTTTAATGACACTTTACACTTATATAAATTAAATACTCAGCAAATATCTGCACATCAAGAAGATAGAAATGATGAAGATTATTATTCAACTCTATTGCTAATTGCTACTTAGTAAAACGTTGCTCTTTACATTGGCTAAAATTAATAGCGACATCTCTTTCTTTTATAAGCAACCATCATAAATATGAAGTTTTATAATTTTTCACTAGATGGCGGTATTTATTAAACTAAAGTATGCAAAACGATAGATAATTGCTTATTTAATTTTATAATTCAATTTATTAGCGGAATAAACTCGTTAGCATGCATTTCACAATATTACAAAATCGTGCATAAGCCCTAGTGAATACCGATGTCACGTTTGCTCGCTAGACCCGCCGAGCTCACGATTCATCGATGTCGATTCGTGCATTATCGGCTTATTAGAAAGAGAAGCGAACATTGTAATTACCGTGAACTACGGCACACACACGTACGCCTTCCGATACGGCGAAGTACTTATTCATCCGTATACAAATGTTTCGTGTATGTACTACGAGCGGCCGCTTATATGAACAAATAAATACACATTGTGTGTTTGTAGGTACACGCGGGCATATATAATTAGCCGCGTATCGAATGCCGGATCTCGACGCGATAGGGATCTCCCACCATTACTTCCCCGCGGCTTCCATTCACTAAATTGTCATTTATATTTCCATAAACAATTATTACAATTATATGGTGCGTGTGAATATGTGGGTTGAGGTAAATTCGCATATTCTTTGCGAGTGTCCCGGTTGTATTGGGTTCCATTTCTATGCATTGGTTTAGAATTGTAAGTTGTAAAGTAATTGAAAACGTTGTGTTTAAACTTAGAAATAACAGTGGCTTCAGTCACGAATGTAATTATTTAAACTTGAATTCAAATGTAACTGAGCTAGATTTATGTTTTTAAGTTATGACACTAACTGGTTTATTAGCTTACAAACCCAATTTTGTCTGTTAGATAGTCTGCGTATATATCTTTATCGTACACTCGCTTTATCGTAACGCTACTGTCTCGACAGATTTGATTTGTCGGAGTCTTACTTTTATACAATACGGATTTGATGTGACAACAGTTTAGTAACGGATTAGAGGCGGATTTGAAGTTTCTTTCAATTAAACTATTTCAAAAACATTAGTTTTTCACAACGTAAATATACTAAAAAACGTAAATATATACTAAAATAATCGCTGTAGTTTTCTTGTTATTTTTTAAATCAGATTTTTCCAACCTTGTTTTTCATAAATTTTGGTTCAGTTGTAGCGGAAAAGAGCAAGGGGGAGGAATTCTCTGTTTTTTGTGTTCGTCATAACGAGCCCTTTCAATTAATATATAAATTGTTTTGAATACTTTATTTACCCACTTCTTAAATCTTATATGAATATTTTAAAGCAGTTTGTTAATGCAAAATGATTGTGTTAATATGATGTATCAATCAGCCGAGTTTAAGTTTCTACGTAGTACGGTTTCTGAAAAAATCAGCTATATTAGACGGAAAACCAGATACGTGAATGACCTTATAAGGGTTCTATTTGTTTTTGAGATACGGAACACCAAAACCACCAAAAATAATTTATGTTTAAAAAATATCTAAAGTCTATCTGTGAATAGTAAACTTATACTCCTTCAGACTACAACTGCAGTTACAATGGGAAATAGGTTGTATTTAAGGTTAATTTTGTTTAATAGCAGTCTGTCTGTGCTGCGTGCTGCGAAAAGATCTTTATAATTAACTAGTTAATTAAGTTGCATAATTGTTAAATCGTAAAAATGAGCCAAAATGGCTTAATATTGAATTAGTCGAAACATCAAACGCATACACATATTTACATACCAATAAGTTAAAGTTATAATCATTCTCGTGACATGGAGTTTAAACTTTCAATTATTTTTATTAAATTTTATTTTTGAACGATGCCAATAATCTTGTCGCTCTTTGTACTGACTAAAAATAAAAATGTAGGTATGATTTTAGTTGACTGTCAGTCGCGATAAAATTAATTCTTTAATCGACCTGACCCAGCAACTTCTATTTATAGCTAGTCGCCTTTATTGCAACCTTTTAATTCGGTCTCAATTCCCGTCATTAAACTTGAACGTTCTAATGAACGCATCGCACGCAAAGACCCTTACTTCTTACATTCTGTGATTATTTAAAACGTTTATGGGATGGATATTAGCATAAGGTTATCTGGGTTAAAATTATGAATATTTTATGCGTTAATCTTAATTAGCGAAATATTTGCTGCAAGCATTTGCATCGTATTGTTTAGATTTATATGCGGATAATTAGAAGGATAATAATTGTAAATGCTATTTTCTATAAATTAATTTGTCTCGTTTTACACTTTGTTATTTCGAAGATATTCAAGAAGCCTTTTCTGACAAACGCATAAATAATATAACCAATAGTTTAAATAAACATTGTATCGTGTGACAAAACGATTTGGATGACAATTTATTCAAACCCTAACTATCCTAAATTTAATATTTTAAATGCGTGAGTGTATCTGTTTGTCCTCTTTTCAGGTCGCAACAGAGAAACAGTTCAGCGTATTTTTTACACAGTAGTAGTTGGTGAACAGAATATGATAAAGGCTAATTTTTGTCCCGGCAAATCGTATTCCTTTGGAAATTTATAATCGCGCAAGTCGACCCGCCCGGGATTTAATCCAATTATTCTTGTCTAAAATAATAGAATAAACACATTAAAGTACTACACTTGCATTTCAGAATTCTGTGTGGACTAAGTTGTAAGGTATTAAGTTAAATTTATTCAACTAAAACCACTATCGATACGAAACTCTTGAAAATCGTTAAATCTGTACGGCGATGTCTGTATTCATTATGAATAATGTATATCATTATGAATAATGGTTATTTAACGAATAAAACGACCTTTGGTAAAAGGAGTAAATGTGTGTGACCGAGGAAGATGAAACCAATCGATTTTCACCGAGAGCATAAGTCCTTCAACACTGCCACATTAAACATTTTCATGCTTAAACAAACATATGTAGTACAAATGAGGGATGCTTACAAAAGTAAAAACCAATATAAATATTATTCATATTCACCAGGTGGGAACAATTGTGACGAATTACCTTCTATAGCGGATGTTAGGCGATATTTGGTTTATTATCAAAAATGATCCAATATTAATATAGGTGGTAATTACTCACACTGCGGCGATTCATATTAGTGACTTTTTAAATATATAAAATTCATAGGACATAAGTTTCGACCAGCGGTTCGCTTGGAAAAGGAAACAAATGGTAGGTTAATTAAAAAAAATTTATTCTTGTAAAAATATTGGATACCAGTAATGGAAAAAAAACACAGAATTGAAGAAATGGCGTGAAAAAAGAAACCTAGTCGTGGTACGACAAGTTGCCATGAAGTATTATGAAATAATGTTGAAATTCCTAACTGGGTAATTCTTTTAATAAATAAAAAAAATAATTGTATTTTAGAATAAAACCACTACACTTATTTCCGAAATATAAACTACATGTATAAAAAAACTATGGGGATCTGTTGAGTAATTTGGGCGTGGAAGCGACACCAACAAACAAAGTTAATTTCGCATTAAATAACATTAAACGATAATAATGTTTTCTTAATTGAATAGCTACATTAATATATAATTAAAGGTTATGTAATTCTAAACATTTTCGGAATACACTTTGCCGTTCCTGGTCGATCTGCTGCCAGTTCACTACACACTCTCGCGCTAGCCAGTCGTTCTGCTAAAACGGAGATGGCGGAGATGGCCATTGATGATGAAATTAACGTCACATAATTTTTAATTATAGCAACCAGTTTAAATATATATAATTTGATAATTAAAAAATAACTACATAATGTTTAGAAAGTGAATAATTATGTGTAGTTTTTAATCTGAAATAATTTAGATTTTTCATGGGAAAGTAATCAAATATATCTGATAGATTTAGGAATGACTTTGCAACATATCTACAAGTAGTTTGTTATTTACCATTATTGTTAAACATTTCTTTTTAATTCATAAACCAATACGTAAAGTTTTTTTCTGTATCCACGTTATTTTTTTTATTTATCCAGTTAGAATCTCGTTAGACTTGTACTTTTCTACACATAGCGAAATGCTACATGTAGAAATCGAATTTAAATTGACGAAGTTTCGTATATGCTTCTGTTAATCAAGACTAGCTAAAAAGAGGTTCAATAGCTATTTCTGTTGGTGTATTTTTCGCTGATAAAAGCCAGTAATTTTGTTGAGAACTTGTTTTCCGCAAAACTAAATTTATTTATGTTTCCAGACACTAAAAGTGATAGGATCCGTGGAAAACCTTCAAACTCCTATTTATTTACGCCCTTGTTT
Source organism: Druceiella hillmani (assembly GCA_039881145.1). Taxonomy (NCBI): domain Eukaryota; kingdom Metazoa; phylum Arthropoda; class Insecta; order Lepidoptera; family Hepialidae; genus Druceiella; species Druceiella hillmani. The sequence goes on from JAYKKI010000118.1 coordinate 3,115,213, forward strand.
ACATCCAATCGTAGACGTCACTAATATATATATATATATATATATATATATATATATATATATATATATATATATATATATATATATATATATGCTTGATATTTAGACCAAAATTATTTAAATTGAAATAAATATAACATTTAATAATAGAGTATAAACTTTAAATTACGGATTATCTTTAAAAATAATAAAAATAAGTTTATACTGACTTCTAACACTTAGACATTTAAAATATCGCAATTTTCGGTTAAATTTAAATCTCTGTGAAATATTGTTGCATTTATACAGGAAATAATAAACAACTAGAACAACTAAGTTCCTCTACGAACCCACAAGGCAAACAGCCACGCTCGCCGCTTGCGATGTGTATGACCGACGATACAGCCTATTACCAAGTCGACGGTAGAAGCGGGAGCAAACAGGAAGGAAGAATGGGAGACGTAAAACACAAGTTTTCTCGTTAAAGCTTCAGCGGAGCGCGGAAGCGGGACTCCCTCATCTACTTATTCTTCATCTGTTCAACTTCCTGTGAAAAGCTTTTACGTCGTGAAAAGTGCGACGTTAATTTTCGCGCCCACTCGCGCCGTAGATCACGGCCCCTGTCGTGGAAATGGAAAAAAGTTCCTTTCCCATTTTCGTCAAATATTTTTTTGGCTTTATTATTTTTATCTTAATATTTATTTAAAAAGTTGTAAGTTTTTGAAGTGAGACGGAGCAAGTTTGTAGCGGAAGTCAGCGCTGCGGTGACATGATGAATTACTGGCTGGCGTATAAATCACCCGCGTCTACATTTTGAATTTGGCATTATGAAATATTTTAAACTTAATCACATGATTATCCAAGTTCCTTTAAATACATAAAAATAAAATTTATTTAATCTTTTAAGGCAAGGTAAATTCTCATTTGAAAATCAAGTATTTTTATGTTCAATTAAGCATAAAACGGATTTAAGCTCATGGGAACTTATTTACGTAATTTTTAATACTTTTAGTTAATAATTAATCACGTATTCAGAAGGCTTGCAATTTTTTCTTATTTCATTACTACTCATACTATATTAATGATTAAATTAATGAAATAATGAAAAGTTCATTCGTATTTACTTGGTGGTTTTATACATAGGAGCAGATATTATTTCAAAATTGTTCAATATCATATCGATCAATGCAAAGCTTATTTCACTTTAAGCTGATATATATATATATATATATATATATATATATATATATATATATATATATTTATATATATATATATATATATACATATATATATATATTATATATATATATATATATATATATATATATATATATATATATATACATGTACATATACATATACATATACATAAATAAATTTTTACAATAGCTTTCTTCACCATAGCTTGTTTATAGTCATTTTCCAGGATTCCTACCTCGAGAGGTAAAACGAAACTCTTATAAGGTCACTCGCGTGTCTGTCTATCCTTCTGTCAGAATCGTTTTTCCCAGAAATCGCTTGAACCAAATACTCGAAATTTGGCCTAGTGATAAAGCACGTTACCCTACACGTCTCTCAATTGTTAACGACAAAAACATTTATATGGAAACATTGAAACACCTAAACCAACACATACATGAATGCGATAAAAAATTAAAATTCCATATACTATATAACAGGGAGTTATAAATGGCCCAAATATATCTTTTTCATGATTTTAAGTAGTATATCTTCAGGGATATATTGAAAAGTATGCGTAAAATATATTCTCCCTCTACCCCTTATTTCCAAAATTACTGAATCAAAAATTTAAAAAAACAAACTTCTTAGAAGCCTAGGCAAAAGTTGTATAAAAACTCGACGTTATAATTTGTCAGATATTCTCAATAATTTATAAGTCCATCATGCTTAATTAAATTTAGTATTGTTAAATATTTCAATAGGAATTTAACATTAGTGATGAATTAACATAAATGAAGTAATTCCATTTAAAACAATGTACGACAATCTTCACTTGACCCGTTTTTCGGAACTATTTTTAATGTATATAATTATTACCTTTATTGTTTTATTACATTAATAGTTGAACTGACTATTTATGGACAATTATTTAATATAATTTGACATTTAAACCAATATCGTATAATCATTCTTAAAATATTGCTACGAGATTAACGTAGAAGTAAAAATGTTCAAAGTTTTATAATTTAAAAAAAACAGTAGGAGTAATAACAGAGACCAAGAAAATTAACAAACTTTCTTCAAGATATACTTTCGGTAATTGTCTGTATTATTATATTTTCCGTATTCTCTTATATAAGAGAAGTATTTTCGTAGGCAGCTTACCAATACGTTCTCAAAAGCTTATTTGAAAACATAATTGTCGCAGTTTTAAGCTCTGTAACAAAATATATCTCTTATATGGGTATATTATGTGTTTAGACGTGTACATTACACGGGATATAAATAAAGCTTCATTACCGAAAGTAAGTTTCGAAGATATTCACTGTACATAATGTGCAAATAATTCCAACTACTCGAACGAGTTAAATAAATTTAAATCTAAGAGCATAACGCACAGACACAGACACGTGACGGTGACTGGTGGAGCGCTAAGGGGACTCGGCCGCCCAGACAGTTCTCAGTAGCGGCGCCGGGCGCTCCACGCACAAATAACTGCACTAATTGCGGCTCATTTTTTACAACAACTCAACTGGAATCGAAGGTGTCCGCATAAGTTGCTCGTATCTGATCTACTTCGCCACTTGCATCCGAAAACGTATGGTTAACGCAGGGAACATAATAAGTATAAAAATAACTTTTATATATAAAATAAAAAGCAGACTCGGTCCACTGATTGACACGTTAACTCTCAGCCCTAAACACTATTTTGGAATCACAATTATTTTATAATGTCGCCTTCATTCATTAAGAAAAGATTTTCCAAGTTCCACTCTTAAAGAAAAGACTTGTTTTTTTACGGATGTTCTTCTGTTGTTGTGGGGTATTTGTAGCAAAAAATTTAGAGAACAAACTTCTTTTATGACTTTGTCTTTTATGTAAATATGAAAATACACTTTTTATGCATGACGTCTGAAACGTTTCAAGTTCTCCTATAAAAACGCAAAAGTGAAGCACCATGTTCTTCCTTGGAGATGTCAATAATTTGAAATATATTATTTCCTTACGACCTATAAAAACATTACAAGTGTTTTTCCAGAGTAATCAAAATAAATAAATGTTTTTCACGTCAGCAATAATTTTGCAACTTTAATAAAAAAGGATTACAGATGGAATATAAAGGTCGTTGAGGTAAAAGTATGTCTTATCAGCGTCTTCAATCATATTTAGAGCCACACAGACATTCTATTTTAACTTAAAGACTCGTTATACCACTAGTACATAGAAAATTGCTATATGCTCGATATACCCTATATGTGATAATAAGAATTTGAAATATTTTATTTTATTTTTGAATTTATAATCCCCTCACTAAATGAAGCGGCCAAAGCGGTTGGCGCAACATCTGATGGCAAGTAGTTCCTTTTAGCCTAATTAAAGTACTGCTATTTTGAGAAATGTTTTTAGAGGCTATTTAATTATTCTGAAAGTTTTGAGTTAAAATTATAAATGTATTGAGGGTTTTTGAGACGTAGGGCAACTTCCTATCAAGTACCCTTGCACACCAGCTGTATTTAGAATATAGTACATAAAACGGTGTTACATAGTTAATTGTTATGACCTTAATCCTAATACTTGTAGTCTTTCATATTTATATATAAGAAGCCTTCAATATAAGTATATTTCGTAACTGAAAGGCTAAATTACGGTTTAATCATATATTCAGATTCAATATTATGTTCCACTATATACATATGTAGTGTGACATAATATTGAATGGAAGGAAATATAATGTAGTGCGACGTAATGTAGTGTGATGTATTGAATGATGGGTATCGATGGAAAACGTTAATTTACTGATTAAAAATTATGTAAGACATATTTACAAGTTATTTTAATTACAGAAAAGTTAAAAGGTTAAACGATACAATACGATATTAATATTTTTTGAAATACTAAAGTGGATATATGTGTAACTTTTCAACAAATTTAAATTTGGTAAATTATAGAATTATTTCACTGGTAATATTTTTATTTGCAAGTAAACATGATTATAATATAAGCTTTCTTACAGCAGAAAATAAAGCAACTTTGCAAGGTAATAAAAACGTTCCACTAGTGAAAATGATACACTTGCAATAAACATTGCGTATTTCAGAAAGGGATTCCAATAAATGTCTATCTAAAATCTCTTCAGTAAAGTAATATCGACTTCGAAAAAGACAACTGTTAGAGTTTGCAGAAAAATACTATTACAAATTTTATTGAACAGAGCCAAACATATTTTCGAGGAATGCTTTACTAAATAAATTTGCGGTTACAAACTCGTTAAAGGCAAAATAAATTTTATATTAGCATAAATCTATATGGTAAAACAACATACTGATTCATAAGTTTGAGAAGCATATGTCTTTGTACTCTTAAAATTCTTTACTTTTTGATCTAATCACATGCTCTCAGACAGTGGTATAACTTTTTCGCGGCCAAGTTTTGTTTATGTTTTACTTGGCAAAATTAACCTAACTGTTCTTCTTTGTATTTATTTAACCAACTGTATTTATTAACCAAATGTGTATTATTAAGTATTCTTTGACTGAGGTTATTTGCGTGCTCATATGGTCTAATTGATAATTGTTTGATTTAATTTTAATTTATACTTTCACATATGTAGTCGATATTTCAAAAAATAAATAATAATATTTACAACTATTTACGTGTCGTAATATGTCAAACGAAAGTTTGATTTTGACCTACTCCCAAATTATGATTTATGTAGCATCATTATTTATAATTTCATTGGGCAACTGACACGAATAAACACATTTATAATCAAATATAACTTATAATCCCACCCCTTTATTTAAAAAGAATATTACTTTTGATAAAACTCATAAATGTGTAATTATAAATGTGTATATATACGTTCAGTAGTATTATACCCTCATCTAGGTGACGGCGGATGGAACTGAACAGATTATTTTTTGGTGCAAGTATTGATCCGAACTTGACAGCATTTTTGGTTGTCTGTTCCTTAAAATAAATAAGTTTCTTAACGAAACTTAAACTGTCACCGGCCGTCTCAAAATGCAGTGGCAAACATTTCTCAAGATAAATCAACAAAGTGACATTTGGCCGACCGCCTTCGTCGCAAACGCGCAGCGTTCGGCTCGGGGCGCGCATAAACAAGCGACCGATGACAGATATATAAATGCGGCGCAGGCGAATTAGTTCCGCGTTGTTGGCGCTCATCTTCGTAATTGGGCGTGCTGAATCTCGACGGTGGCTGCCGAAAGCGTGCACAGAAAAAACAATTCGAAAGGGTGATGTCTGCGAGCTCGTATGTATTATTTTTTTGAGTTCAGACTAACGTAACGATGCGGCGCCTAGTAGTAATTCGATTTGTGTATACAAATTGCGAATAGTGACGGGGTGAAAGAAACTTCGGTTATCAACGCCTATATCAATCACTATAATTATACGAACGCCGAAAAATTAAAACATTGACTCTCCCATAAAAATAAAATTATTTTAGTGATAAAAATATTTAGAGTAATTTGATAAATTAGGAAAAAATGAACAGGGATTGAAATTACACCAAAAGTAAACAGTCCAATTTCAATTCAATTCAATTCAAAGTTTCAATTGTAAACAGGAAATGGCATATAAAAGGTTTGCGGATATTTTCTTAAAAAAAGTCTTCAAATATGTGTTTGAAAAACTGTAAGTAAGCGGTAGTTTCTCTAGATTCATAGTTCATGAGAAAAAGTATTAGAAAATCTAATCGTCTTTATACAGCCAGCCAGCAGATTGTACCGAAACATAAAGGTGCATTTTTTGTAGCGAGATATCAATCTCGTTACAAAAAATGCACCTTTGCAATTAGTGGTTTTTCATTTCACATTTTACGAAACTAGTGCCCCTTCTGAAATACCGAGTGCTATAAACTATTCGCTAATTCAATATCCGTATTTTACGAAACATAAAATTATTATAATTTCCGTCTATTCATATCATGTACACCCATTTTGAAAACATCGATAACTTTATATTATGTTTACTAACTATTTTCGTTTTTTATTTTTTGCTGTAGCAACATTATTATTTTTGGTCTGAATTTAGTAACGCAAGATCGCATAAAAAAGAAAAGGTTTGGAGAATCAAGCACAGTAATATAATAAAAAGGCAAATAAGACCTCATGTATGACCTCATGCTAATGTTTTCAAGAGCTGTGGAAAAAATAAAGTCCAACTGGATTTATTTGTACGATTGTATTTTTATAAAAAAAAACATTATCGTATTTTGCGCATTATTCTTGTACTTTGCTTCGATTTTCTACATCTACATACATGGAAACAACAATTTTGGATATCAAATTCTTGTCACGTACCTACCCCTAGAGATAATGGAGAGTGAGGATACAGTAGTTACTTGAATGTAAATATAAATTATTTAATCAAGTAAAACATTATTTAAAAGTAATATAAACACCGCCATCTAGTAGAGAATTTTAAAATAATGTTTTATGGTTATTGATTATAAATGGAACAGATGCCGCTATATAATATAATAATTGATTAAGTAATAAAAGAGTTGAGTAATAAACTTGATGTTTTCCATTGTTTATTTTATTGATTATGTTTTTAATTGTAGACGTTAATCAAGGTTCTACGATTTAAATTTTCAATTTTATTAAATTTCCTTTGGAACTCACAACTGTACCATTTTATTATATGTGTAGACTGGCACATTTATAATTTGTAATACCTTTCATCAATTGTTCCTAAAATTAAAATGATTTTATTAAAAACGATCATTTTGAAATACTAAAAACACGGTTTTTTTTCAATAATATTTTTATTTTGTCACAAATTTATTATAAACATTTTCAATTCCTACAATTAATCTATTTGGACAGGTCGTTAGAATAAACGTTCGAGTAACCTTATTTGACTAATTTGACAAAAACAGGTTCGAACATTATTGGTCGTGAATAAATAAACTTTTCCTTTTTATAAAACTATTATTGAAAATTCCATCGAAAATAGTAACCAAGAACGATTTTAATTCAAAAATCTTTTTTCATTTTCGTAATGTGAAATTTTATACCACCAAGAAATAAAAGACCAAATAATTATAACACAAGCTGATAAGTATCATATGAGAATTCTGAGTTATTTACTTTATTTTACAATATTCGCAATATATTTTGTCGGTATGGTAAAGTAATTAACTGCATTTATTCCACAATACAAATAGCTTTACTTATTGAGAAATGTGTAAAGTAAAATAAGGGCTAAAGAATCGATACGATATATTAAACCAAAAATAATGTACCCATATATTAGGATTTGTTAACTAATATAAAAATATTAACTTTCTAAGAAATGATGAAAATGATTTTAAATCAATTGCAATAAATTAAATCCATTAATACGTAATACTATTGTGTTACAAAATTTCACACCAATAAATTATCATTTATTCATGGGTCAAATTGACTGAAATTGAATAACGATTTCTTATAGATTTTGAGGTGCTAATTAATGGAAAAATAATAAAAAAATCCATCACGTAAGATTTTTAGAAATCTCAAAAATGCTATCCTAATACCAAGCTGCTATTGAAAAAATTACTTCCGGTATCCACTTTACGTGAAGGTAGTTATAAAAACATCTACTTTATATTACAGTTATACATACATTACAAATATAATTTACATTACAATTATACATACATTACAAATATAATTTACATTACAATTATACATCCATAACAAATATGCTTTAGCACTTGAACGGGATAAAATAAACGTATTTGTTTGCCAGTGAGAGAGGCCAAGCCTAAAGAAAGAATTTTCTTAGACCCAGGTATTCGAAAACTCGTGAAAGACAAGGACTTGAACTCTGAAGAAAAGGAAGCAAGGATTTCTTTCAAAAAAGTAGTTAATTTTTTTTCTGGGCTATAAAAAAATGTCTAATTAGTGGAAAACATGTTAGGAAATTTTAGGAAATTTAAGGAAGCTTAAATTTCCTTTTTCTGAAATATCACTTAGACGATTTTCCAGAAAAACTTGGGGATTTCAGTGAAGAACAAGGAGAATTTTTTTTTCTGGGCTATAAAAAAATGTCTAATTAGTGGAAAACATGTTAGGAAATTTTAGGAAATTTAAGTTAGCTTAAATTTCCTTTTTCTGAAATATCACTTAGACGATTTTCCAGAAAAACTTGGGGATTTCAGTGAAGAACAAGGAGAGAGATTCCATTAGGATATAATGGTAATGAAAAGATATTACCAAGGAAAATGGGATGTTAACATGATTACATATTATTGCTAAATGTTGAAGAGACAGACAGATGAACACAGGCGAAAATCTTTAAAAAGAAGCTTCATTGATATGGGGAAGAGGTACTATAAGGATTTCTATAAGTTTATTTTCTTAATTAGTTTAATCTTAATGTCATTAGAATATATATGTTAAGTTGTTTTTGTATTTTTCTTATTTTAATAAAAACAACCTCACAAAGCATAAAAAAGGATTTTCTTTTATCTTTGGTATATCTAGGAAACCTAAAGTGATAGGAAAAAACAAATACAATATTCGAATTCAGCATCCCAAAATTATCTAATATATACATTCAAATAAACAATTTTCAATAATGTATACTTTGGATACCTGATAGCTGCTCATATTAAATTAAAAAGAACCATTGTCAACTATGAACATAAAACATTCAAGTTCCTAAAGAAATTATAGTTATTGTGTCAGATAGATATTTTGACGAATGCACGTGCCGTACGGGTTTAATTGTCTAAATCAAACAAACACTTTATTGGTTAATAAAAAGAAAATATCTGGAACTACACGTAGTTATTTAAAACATAAAAAAATAATTTTAAATATGCTAACGTTAAAATATTACGATAATTAAATTGAAATAAAACGTATATTGTTATATTAGAGACACAAAGGTCTCTGATTTGATCAATTGCAAGTTCGTCTAACGTACATTAATACTTTCATTATAATATCGACAATCAAAATGGATATCGAAACGACGACAACACTATAGGGGCCACTAAATCAATGCCCGATATAAATTACGGGCGTCGACCAGAAGCCGGCTACCGATATTTGTGTTGTTCTACCTGTCGATGTGGGAGAAATAATTAGTATCGATAAATTACGAACGTTTTCTTTGGACTCGTTCAATATTTCAATGTAATCGTAAATTCTGTGATGGGATTTGTTTTAAGTATCGATTCGGTGTTTCGTTTTGTTGGCTCTGTTATCGTGCTGTCGGTTTGGAGTGTTAAGTTATTTATTAACTTGTATTTAAGCATCGATCGTTATTTGCAATATATGCTCGTAGTAGTAAAAGTTATGCAATGTTAAACAATCATCGAATGTTACAGATATTCGTTACAACATAGAAATGCTTTTGATACCGTATTAAGTATCTGTATAGTAATAATTAGTCTTATATCAAATCTATTATGAAAAAAATTGGTTTAAAATTAAACATCTCACGTGATAGAAACATAAGTGTGTACATACACATTTATACACACCGATATACACTCGCATATACCTATAAACCAACTTGGAAGGAAGTGTTAGAGTATATTGCCTTTATGACTTAATTAACTTAAGTTATAACTCTTACTTTACTGCTTTAGCCATCTCGATATCAGGTGAAGTTATGAAAGTAATTTTATAACACCTTAAGCTCGTAACTTCGCAGACATTACTATTAAAACAACCTTATAAAGGTAATTAAGTAAGTGCCTACCGATATATTTGTATAATTTATTATTTCATAACAATCCGAGAATAAAGTCAAGTTTAACTTCATTAATCTACGCAGTCACGTTCGTTTTGAAATTTATGTTATATTTTATGCCGCATTTGAACCATTTACACTAAAACATTAGATTTCAGCTTGAAAGTTCATAAAGCATTAACATTATATATTTTAATAGCGATATCAAGGTTTACTTTTTCCTTTAGATAGGTATGTAGTGTTATGGTATTATTATAAATAATTTAATCGGAAATAAAAAATTAAGTAATTATTATGTGAAGTTTAAATGCACACTGTTAAAAATATAGTATCAAGAACTATTGTTGCAAAATATATTTTATTCTGTATTTCTATTGAATTATAATTATTATTAGTATTAGAAGATAGTGCAACATCGAAAAAATGATACTGGAAAAATTAAAATAGGAATTATTGACTCGAATAAAAAAATAAAAAAGGAGGTGACGTCATAAACGTAGGATATGCCCTTTTGGATGGATTAAGTCAAAATAAATGGCAAAACGTGGATATAAAGCCGGGTAAATGCAATTAATTATGTTATTTATCTCCTCTTTTTTGCGGTTTTCAATCGCGGTGTTGCGGTTTTAAAGCTTTCCATCCAAACTTTCGCATAGCTAGAGCACGTGTTCAATAATTTAAATATTTGTTAAAATTGTTGCATTATATTGTCATTTTATTATGTTTATTGCCACAGATAAGTAGTTAATTTCGTTGCTTAGGAATGGGGAAATTTTGTTAAAAACCTTTGTCTAATTAACCTATAAACCAATGAGAGAGCTTTTGCTCGTCAATTAATATGAAAAGTTCTCCTACAGATTAAAATAGACAAAATTACAGTTATATATATATATATATATATATATATATATATATATATATATATAATTAAGATAATGTTATATTACTAAATATGTACATATTTAAAGGTTTTGACCTCTGGATTAATCCTATCATAATAATTGTTCGTTTTAGGGTTCGTAGCCAAACACAGTCTATCCGTCTATATGTCACCACGGTTTTACTTACAGACTATTAGTGCTATAAAGCTGAATTTGGCACGATTATACATATTTATGATGCTTACAAAATTATGAAATAAAATATTTTTATGGTACCTCCTTTTACCTCCTTTTACCTTCCTTTTTATGGTAACCCCTATATGCAAATTGGAGGTTATTTTTTTCGTAGACCTCATTGTGAAGAATATAGTTAAATAATTCTTTCAAAAATATTGATCGTCATGAACACTTACGAAATATTAATATTTAATGGTGTCAATTTTCTGGAGTTACATGACCCCACCCCCCATCAGCTAAATCGCTGTTTTTCAATATCTGAAAAGTATTCACAATAGTAGTACTCGTAACTAAATTAAAAGAAAAATTATCACAGCTGAGTAAACTCTAATAGTTTACGGGTAATAGCCGACCAACTTATGACATGTAGTTAGACCTGTAAAAAGTTCATAGAAACTCCATACAATGTTTTAAATTCACTGCAAAGTTAACTTGGTATTTTAAAATCTATATTTATTACATCTTTATAGATGGGAAATCATATTTTTTTTAAATATGCGCAATATATTTACATTGTGAAAAATTATTTTATATTTATTTGTAAATAGTTTAATAGAATTGCTATTTACATTTAAACGTTTGTAAGTACATAATTAGTACATAAGTATATACGGAACCCTCGTAGTGCGAGTTCTGTTCGTTCTTGACGGGTTTTTGATTGTAAAATTTAAGAAAATTTTGTAATGAATTTTTTTTCAAATTTTCACACCATTTCAAGTCGATTCTCGTCCCGCCACATCTGAGTCACTGCCCAATTCTGAATCTCACAAAAATACATCAAACACAAAAAGGCCGAGCGGTAGCCGTCTCGAGACGCGAGCGGTGGGCAATCGCTCCAGATCTGATCGCTCGAGCGACGCGGCTAGATGGCGCGATCTGGAGCCCGGCCACCGTTTATCTCGCGGCGCATCTCGCCCGCTGTATGACAGATGCTGCGCTGTAGAGCGGCGGACGCGACGTGCCACCGGTACACTCGGCTAAAGAGCGCCTCTGACGGCAGTGTGAAGTTTTGTTATCTCGCTTAGATTGTAGGAAGGCGATGGCGGACGTCGAGTTTATCTGATACGAGATTCTCTTTCCGAATTACATAAATATAAAGAAAATTGTATTAAACAAATTTGAAGTTACCAAAATGATTAGTCGAGTACAATGTATATAGGTTTTTATGTACTTGCGACATTTGTGAGCAGCGAAATAAGCACTGTGAATGCCTCTAAAATTAAAGTAGGGTTATAACTACCATTAAAAAGATACTTTTTAAAAAGTTTATAATATTTTGGAAAACTCGTGTCATGTAGCGTTAGTTAAGATTATTTTAGTATGTTTGGATCACACGGAAAATGGTTTTGTTGTATATATTTTGAAAATAATTACTATTTACTTGGTGTTAATGTGTGTGTGTATGTATGTATGTATGTATGTGTGTATGTATATATATATATATATATATATATATATATATATTTGTAATACTGAAATAAGTCTAGCTTATTTCGTGAAGTTTATAATTATTTAAGAATATACGATAATTAATAGCGAAACGTTAAGAGAAAGTGCATAAGCTTTTCGAAAACTGAAAGTCTTTCGAATTATTAAGAGAATTATTCCATTTCGAAATCGCGCCACTAAATTCCACAAAACTTAATGAAACGTTTATTTTGCATGCTCACTGTACGCACATTATAAATAACTAGATATCGATCTTAACTGTACAAATCTTGTCCGTACAATACGCGCGACTGTTCTCCAAAAATGTATCAGAAAAAAAGGAGCAAAGAACTAGACCTACCGGATTCCTGTCGCGCGATTCTGTGGGACCTCAAGTCGAAGAGGAAGCTCTAGATATATCAACATCTCGACGAGGAGCGTAACTCACTAGACACCTCTTTGGATGAGGAAAGAGGGATTTATAGGGCTCCACGCAAAACATACACGCTTCACATGCTCTGAAAATTCTGGCTATGAAATATTTAATGTAACCAAAAATTACACTGAACTGTATTACCATTGCACTTATATTATCATTTTATTTTGTTTAGTGCCACAGGTATGTTAGAAGTCACTAAAGTTTTTGAATACTACTACTTAATACAAGAAAGGAGAAAATTTTGTTTATTTTTTTTTTATAGTCGACGCGAAAATTATTAACCTGATCAATATTCAACTACGATATATATTTATATTCGGTTATAATTTCTAAATTGCCGCAAGCTATATTGTATAATTTTGTATATATAGTGAATAATATCAACGTAGTCAGAAATCTAAAAATAGGTATAAATATATATATATATATGTATATATATATATATATATATATATATATATATATATATCGTAGAATTGTAGATCTAAAGAAAGGTTCACGACAGAATATGTTATTTTTAGAGATAAGTGTTTAGCATCAAAATCACAGAAGGACTTTTGACAGATAAAGCGCAGGACTATGTTCGTGAAAGTAAGAATACATATGAAAAAACCTGAATCAAATAACTTAATTGTACCCATAGGAAGTGGAAGTCTTCCCGTGGATCATTTTGTTACCTTGACGAAAGACAAGCGAATGCGTGCGGTTATATCACAAGTTTAGTTGCTAATTGAAACTTGCTTCAAAATGTTATTGGCATTTAATTTTGCACTATTTGCCTTACCGTAATATTAATTAATTTGATTATTAATATCTTTGCGTGTGTTGTAGAAAATTAACGTTTTTCTTATAAACGGTCGTCTGTTATAAAAGGCTTATAAAAGGATTACCGTGTTTAATAATGTTTAATACTATATTTTTTCACGGTCAAATCACGTTTATATCTTATTTTCATCAGTAATTCACTTTTTATTACTTCTCAGTAACACCTTATCATTACTTCTTAACAGCGATAAACGTTTTTGATTCATACTTACTTTACGCCACGTTTCATTTGTCAAATTATTTTCTTCAGTTTTTCCATTTGAGTTTGACAGAGATTTTCTACATAGCACATTAATTTGTTTCCTGCTTCTTTAAATTTATAATTTCACCACACATAATGGATTGGATACAGTGCATGACAAAGCATCAACACTATGAAATGAGTTTCAAAATAATCTATCAACCGTGAAACAAATATTAACAATTGCGACTGGGCGATAAGAATATCTTTCTTTATTCATACATCTGCTAATCAGACCCAAGTCACTTTCTGCCTCTTTAATTGGCAGAAGTGAACATTATAATTGGGCTGCAATGACTACACGACGAATAAAATGGACCAAGAAGCGAATGCTATTTTATATAAATAACGTTTACAAAAGCAGTACGGTGTAATGTAATAATGAGGCATTTGATTCGAGATAATCTTTCGGCGCGGTACAGAATTAGCTTGATTCGACTCGTACAATAGATTTGTGTGTCTTTCCACGAATTTGAGTTCGTTGACTTTGCTCACTGCCAGAGTTGGTCTTTTAATTAATTACTGTGACTTTGATGAAACGCCACCTACTTATTTGAGTTATTTAAAGGCTGGCAATTTAGTATCAAACTAGTTTTGTTTGTTACACCTCGCCGTGTTGTTTTTCCGCAATAGAGCACGAGTATTCTTAAAGTTTTGCTCTAATAATTAAGGCTTAAATTAAGTAAGGAATCCCAAACTTATATTCTAGTAAACCTTTGTTTAAAATAACCATGAAAATTTAACGAACTTGACACTATCAGAAAGACTTTAGTAAATATTTCGAAAACATCGTTGGTCGCAATCCTCGATGAATTTACATTTGAAATTCTTTAGTGTAATAGCGTTTTAGCATAAATATCTTCACAATGAAATGAAACTACGTGATGTAGTATTATTTCTACTTTCTTTAAGTTCTTTACCACGACCTAGGTTTCGTTGTATTACAACATCTGTGGTGGTGCGCTATTAGCAAAGATCTTTGCTAATAGCCCACTTGAAGATGTTGTAATACAACGAAACGAATTTGTTGAAGATGTCAAGTTGCAATTACGGACGTTACTCACTGAAAATCAGCTGGAGTAATTCGATTTACTTTCTCCTGATCTTGTGTGAGTGTTTACAAAATATAAATGTAAATTGCGATCGAAATAACGTAATTAAATTAATTTCTGACAAATCGATTTAGGAACTTTAACTTTGCAAGTAAAATTCATTTTTATCTATAGTCCTTTGACAATACACATTAACTTAACTACAAAACACTATATGAAAACGCATTGAAATTAAATGGAGAGGTATATAATACTCAGTTAATGTGATTTGATCAAATGTTTTAGAAGAGATACTGAAAGAATACTTGTCACATATAAATGCGATTTTGTTACATTAATTCTCATTATGATGTTCAAAATCGTGAGTAATGAATATAGAAAATCATTAAAGTCTATTCTGCTAGATGTATTTTACGAGTTAATATGTTTAACAGTTGTAGTGTATAGTAATAATTTTATTTGCAGAAGTGTAGGCGGATTCAAAAATAGGCGAAAAGATTTTAACAAAGTAAGAATAAAAGTAGATTTGGTTTTCTACACTTAAAAAAAATACCAGATTTTTGTATCAATTTTGTCCATTTACATATATTTACGAAGATCTCATTAAAATTGTGGTTATATTTTTATAGGGCTGAATATTGCATACGTGTGCATGATAAACTTGAAAAGGCTACGAAAACATAAAATACATACCAAAATAACGGATATTTAACAGTCGAATATTCTGAAAAAAGACTTCTGTAAAAGTGCATAAAGAATAGTTTAATTTGTTATTGAAAACCACGGTTTCGCTCGCGTGAAATTCGTGATAAGAAAAGTGAGTAGATTTTTTTCTCTCTCATATGTCGCTCTGCAGTATAGACAATTATCATACCAAATTGCATCAAATCCGTTCACTAGATTTTGCGTCATTGACGAACAAATTAACATACAGACAGACAAAGAAAAATTCTAAAAACAGATTTTCTGGCTTCTATTAAAATTCTTTATGCTAAATCAATTACTCTTTTTCAAAATATTTTCCAATTAACTCTTGTAATCTTGTAATTTTATTAATAGTGTAGATTCATATGAAATCAATTTTTATTGCACAAAAATAATTTAACCCAAATTAAAATCAACGTTGCAACTCACACAAAATGTGATTAAAAAATTAAATTGTTGTTTCCACTTACTTTCTCTTCAAAATTTCTAATAGCTGAAAGGTAATAAACGCAAAAAGAACCTACGAGCATTTAACGCCTTCGTTAAATTATGTTAACAATTATTAGATTATTTAATAATTATTTAATGCTCACGAATATAACAATAAAAATATTATCAAGGAATAAACAGGAATTTTGCGCTTCATATTATATATTTAGCTACATAAAATGGTTTAAGCATTTAAGGAAACACGTTATTTCCATCAAACTATATAAGAATATTAATTATTATTTTTACTATGTAAATATATTGGCTAATATATCTTTAAACAATATAAAAAATATTCTAAGTTGTTAAGTATAAAATGATATGTTTAAATTTATATTTTATTTTTTTAGAAGGTAAAATAATTCAAACTTTAACACAAGCAAGCTTCAACACATACAAACTTTAACACCTTCAAACACAAGCTCAAATAGCATCTAGAAAACACGAAAAAAATACATCTTCTAACTAAACTTAAAGTCAATATATACATTACAAGTTTTTTCTCATCATTTTGCGTAACGAAACTAGAGGCATCAAATTTTTTTTAGCCAAATGTTGATTTCACTTTAAACTTCCTATTCCCATTTTATATAATCTATAGTTTAGAAGCTGGGCGACAAAAACAGCCAGACGGATTGAAAAAACGGACAAGAGCAATGCGATTCGTGGAGCCCTAAAATGAATAACAAAGTTGTTGCTAGCCATTGAGATATTATTAAAAGAGATAAAGAAAATTTACTCATCGGCAACAGCCTTACATATAAACAGACACACATACAGACACAAATATATATATATACTCGTATATATATATATATATATATATAGATATATATATATATATATATATATATATACATATATATATATATATATATATATATATATATATATATATTTATATATACATATATATATATATATATGTATATATATAAGTTAATGATGCATAACTCCCACAATCATTCCCTAAATATATCTTAGTGGATATTCTATTTTATTCACAGAGTATACTCATTAGTGAATTTAAATTGAGACTGTTTAAAACGAAACACCACGCGAGTATTCTATATGTGGCTTCTCACACCATGTTACTAAATCAGTCGTTCGGATGGGACGAAGCACGTCGCCAAGCGAAAACAACTAGCCTACTCGGTTATATTTCAATCGCCCCACTTTAATTATTTCGTCTCCTTAAATACTGGCCAGCGACGCATTTTTCGAGGCAGTCAAAAAAAGATAAAAAAAATGGAAAACAAATACAAAAAAAAGCAACAAATCGATTCGACCGATAAATCGATCGATTCCAATCGGTTCACAGCCCCTCGCGCCCGTCCGTGATTAGGGTCAGGTGTCCTCTTAGTGCCGGGACTTATCTTGTTTTTTCATTGTGTTCTTTTGTTTTTTTAATTTTGTTATAGACCTCCGTGGTTTTTTTTTTCGTCGTGGAACATTTTGTTCGTATTAGGAAGGCGTAATGCCGCCTAACATGGGAGTGTATTCGGTTCGTTATCTCGCTGTACAAGATGCTGCCGAGATAAAGTGACCGGGCGCTTCCATCTGATATTACATCTACATAGTTACTAGCTGGTATCGGCCGCATATCGGATTAGATGCTCAGTGATAAGTCATCGATATGGTACTATCGATGTGCTCTATGCTGATTTTGACTGTTCGTATTTGCTTTAAGATACGCATTTATTTGGTATATTAAACGGGAGCCGAAAGATAGAATCGCATTTGAAAAAATGTGTAGAATAACAATTATATCAACAATTAAATGTTATACGAAACATGTTAACCATACTGTCATACATTTAATTTCTATTTTCACCATATTATTTACATATGATAGGAACCTATTAAGCGATAGCGACTTGAACATAAATTAACAAATAACGAGAAACTATTTTTGTATGATTATGAGAAATACAAATTACATTTTTTCTCATGGGAAAGAACCTATTATTTTTGGTGCACTATTTTTTTATAAATATTCCAAAAAGATATAAGTCTGTTGAAAACATATATAGCGCAACTTCTAATTGATTTGAACTTTTTCTCATTATTCAAGAATTGTTGCAATTGTAAGATATTTTAGCACCTTAATATTTTTCAATATTATCACCTTAAGAATTAAAATAATTGAGGGAAATTTAAAAAAATAAAACTATACAGAATGGGACGGAAATTTAATATATCCAATGACAATATTACGAGCTATAGTACAATAAGTGCAGTGCGTATTTAAGTATTTATTAAGTTACTAAGAAAAAATAAATGAAAAAAGAAAGTGGAGCAATTGTGTCTCATACGACCAGTTTCTTATAAAATAACAAGTCAGAAAATATTGATATTGTTTTATGATCTACATCTTTTATACGTGGCGCTAGAGATTACTCTTAACGATAAGGTAAACAGATTACATCATTAACGTTGAAAGTTTCCGCAAAATTAACAAGAGACGGTAATTAAAACAGGCGAAAATATTGCTTTTCTGATTTACGAATCGTCAGTTTTAAAATACTGAACGTCTAATATATTGCAAAGCGAATCAAATTGTTTTTCTTTATAAATAAATGTAAAACGAAGAAAAATAAATAATTATAAAGTCTAATTTCGACCGATGCAGATACATGGGTCTGAACACATTTAAAAATATATACTGGCAGCTCATGAACTATCACTTTTTCAAAAAACGACAAAATTAAATATAGAATTATGAAACGTATGCCAGTTCCTTCATGTTCCTTTCTTAGTTCATTTTAATGTTTGATTTCATTTTTAACTTCCATGGGTCAGAGAAACCTTCAAATGTTAATGAAGATGAGTATTATGGAAAACCGAACAAAATCGGTATGTGTAAAAAATATTTAACAGATATGAAGCCCTAAAAATTGAGTAGCAGGTAAAATGGCCAGTAATAAATAACGTCAGTGCAGAGGTAATTAGCATTGTTGTGCATATTACTCTTCGGCGCTGTAAATTCATTACGGCACAAAATAAAACGAGCAGGCAAGCACGCCGGTGAACATAATTTCCATACTGGCAGTTACAACGCATGCACAACACATTAGGCCGTAACCGTACTGCCAAGGCAACGGCACTTCCTGCGCTGCCGCGGGCGACTATTAAAAACAAAACAAAACGACCGCCGACACCAATAATAATAATAACAGCTAAAAAAAGGACAAAAACGGCTGAAAACGGGAACAGAAGAGCGAGAAGGGTATAGCGAAAAAAACGCGCCTCGCTTTCGGACACTTCCGGTGGGCGCCATTTTTTTTCGCTTTCTGTGTTGCCAGATCAGATAAAATCTTTCCGCTCCGTTCGAACGAGCGGACAAACGGACGGATGAACGTTGCCTCTTGCTTTTATTTATTATTATTTTATTATTATTGTTTTTGTTGCCGTAATGCGTATTATGCACATTGGTTCATCGCTCGAGTGTGTATGACCACATCGGGTACTTGCCTTGAACACTTTGCCCACTTACGTGTAATTGCAGTTTAAGTTATATCTATGTAAACCATCAAACTATTTTCAACGCAGGTAAGGTGAGCGCTAATAATTGCATTTGTGGCGAAGACAGTGTTAGTAAAGGTTTTTCTTTATTTCCTATGGATATAATGAACAACGTGATTCGATTTTGTTATATTTCAATCAAATAAAGATAATTTATATAATTCACTTATTGACATTCACACGACTTGATAATTTTTAGGGTTCCGTACTACAGCAGAAACAAACTGAACATTTATAAGAATATTCTCGTGTCCCTGCGTCTCTTTGTGTCTCATAGCCATTCATGAAACCAGTTTAACACTTTAACTATGTAAATAAAAATGTTAATTAACCGATTTTTTTTAAATTCGTATGTCGTGTGGAATAATGTTTCAAAAGGCTAATAAAAATGGCAAAAAAATACATACATACACACCTCTCATGTCTCCACCGAAATTAAAATAATGAAAATAACAAGATTTCCAGAAGCTTATGGAAAGCGCATAGGAAAATTATTGCCAATGCTTTTCCATGTTACATTTTTTTTAAAAATCAAGCTATTTCACGCCTGTGACAGATATACCAGGCAATATATTCATATATGGTCAAAAATAACGTTAATATTTCTAAATACTTCCATGGAAATACTATATTCCCCAAATGTTTAAACTTTTATACGTGTTTAAATATGTACAGAACCCTCGCAACGCGAGTTCTGCTCACATTTAAACGATTTTGTTTTATATGAGTAATGCTCTTCACATAACTCACGTATATATTCTTTTAATATTTTGTAGCTGGTCTTTCGTTCTTTCACAACATTTACAATCCTTCATTTTATGTTGGGTGTAAAAGTTAAGACTTAATGGATGTATTTAGAGATAAAGTTCTACTTTGTCAAAATCCGATATTATATGATATTATTCTTATATATTACACGAAAGGTTTTACAATCATAAAATATTTTCTTAAACAACTTTAAAAATTTTCTTCTCACATCACCATTCTAGTGGAGAACTTCAGCACATGAGTTCGTCACTTTCTATAAATCAAGATCCGCGTTGAACGAATTTTATCCTAAAAGAGTCAAGATGATTCTTTTGGACAGTTCCATAGTTCCATAGTTCCTTAGTTACAATTTTGCAGACGGCAGTGCTAGTTGACCTGTAAAAATGCATAGAAGTGATGTATTTTTCAATGTTTGTCACTTAGACCACGAGGTGTTTAGACATAATTATCATAATTTTAGTTTAAAGACATAATTATCATAATTTGGCTATTATTTTTTACTTTAGAAAAAAAAACAATACGCGTATTTTGTTGTCGAGAAAAAAATTTTTTTTACGTTTCACAAATTTAATCACATAAATTGTGCCATGTGTATCCTATTGATAAACCATTTATATCGAAGATAAACAATATTTACGACACGTGTATATAGATAAAAACTATCTGTCCACTTACACAATTCATCTTAGATTCAAATCTCGGCACCTTATCTAACAACATCGAAGCATTTTTCTAGATTTATCGAAGTTCAAAAAGCAATACCGCTCCGCGCAGCGCCAGGTACACCCGACGCAACGCAGTCCAGCGTTGGACGGAGCGTCGTTCGACTAAACGCTCCATTGAATCGAAATGCGAGCACTCGACGGCCTCTCGGGACGATAATGGGTGTAAATATCACAAAAGGCGGCGACGTATTGTTGTTGTTTGTTGCATCGGGAATATTTCGTCGGGCGTCTCGCCGGTAATATCGTATTACGTCACCAGCCACGCTCTCAGACTGTGCGAGCCAGTGAAAGTGATACATTGTGATACTGAAACGTGTAGTTTGTAGATGCTGGAGATTGGTTTTTGTGAACGCGGGTAGCTATTATGCGCGCTTAAGGGCGGATCTCGAGTTTAGATCTACGGGAGGAGATACGGCGGCACTTACCTCGGCCGAGACGGTTCCGGAAAGCGTCTATTCGGTTGGCGTTCGCATGTTATGTCATGAGAACACTCGTTGTGCTTATGTCGTAAACGGGTGTAGTTGAGAAGGAATAATTGTTTAGTATGTTTATTTGTGTTAGTTTTTGATAGAACAAAATATCGGTAGAGATATTTTTTTCACATACGCAAAATATTGCGAAAGCGATATATAATAATCCCATTAAAACATCAATGGGAAAAGTGCTTCGATCCCAGAAACTAAAATTAAATTAATTTCATAAAGTTTCCCCAACAGGGATTAATGAGAACAGAATAATAATGAATGTCCGGTACTTTCTTAGGTCCACAATAATTGGTACTAATAGACCGAAGTAAAAAAATTATTTAAAAAAAACAATCTGCTTGTTTCTGTTTGACACGAAAACGACTGTTTCAACTGCGATAAAACTTTTGGTGACCAATAATTAAATCTACCTTACTTAGTCTTCGTTTCGTCATTAGAAAGGTGAGATATTTATTGGCAAAAGAAAAACCTTAAGAAAAGTATATTCCTGGAAATGTTTTAAGAAAACTATATCCAGTCAGCTGGCGTCCAGTCTATGACCTCAAAGTATGACGTTACTTGTCGTTGCCTAGCTCTTATTTTACTTAGCGTCAAAAATATTAAATAAAATCGGTTGAGTACTAGCAGAACCTGCTCCACGAGAATACTCAGTACAATATATTTACTAAACTATTTATAAATTATAATATTTCACATCGCAAGTATATCGCCCACCATAACTTCCACATGCGCAAAAACATATTTTAAAAATTATAAGATCAAATATAATCGTTGTAATTTCTCTGTAATGTTCTAATCGGATTTTACCAACTACATTTTTTCAGAATTTTTAGTTACGTAATAAGGAGTAGTTAAGTAGTGTTTTTTTTCATTTAAGTGTAATAAGGGTGGGGGTTGGGGGAAGGAAGTATTGGAACACTCTATTTTCAAATATTTTTTCACATATTCAATTTCAATTAAAAAGACATTTTTTGATCATTTTATTTACATCCACTTTAATTCTTGTATAAATATTTTTAAAATTTAGTTAATACAAAATATATCTATTAATAAATAGCCAAATATGAAATGTCTGTATCGCATAATTTCTGAGAAAATCCCCTGTGACAAACCGACCGTGTTCGGTTTTTTAGTTTGATGTACGGAGTCTTAAAAAACAATTGAAAAAATTATGCAATAAGTTGAAATAAAAATGATCTAAATCTGTATATGAATTTGTTAATGACGTACAAATACAAACAGTTGGACAAATGAAATATTTTATAGGTTAAAATATTAAGTTTATACATTTAAGTTTAATTGTAGTAATCTAAAATTTTAATTATTCCACCGATTATCAATAATATAGAAAATATAGGAAACAATCTGAATGGGTAAAATTTGGGAAAGATCAAATTATATCGTAAATGTTAGAATAATAAAAAATTTAACAAATTCAAAAAATGTAGATTATGGTATCCGTTCAAATAGAATAAGAATATAATAACGATTTCGAAAATGCCATGTTTAAAACTTATAAAATTGGTGGATAAGGCAAAGAAAGCACTCTGAATAAAATTTATATTTTGAAAAAATATTGTAATTATTTAATGTAGCATTTAAATTATTTAAATAACTAATAATTAGTCAAAATCAAAAACAATTCACGTCGAAAATTTCAAATTGACAATAAATTTTTATTTTCCATCATTTAATTCCACCCGTCCTACTTCCAATGAATTTGATCTGAATTATTTCAGCCGAAATCACAACATTTATTACATATGCGCAATTTCTAATTTGAAAGAAATCAAGTTCAAAAATTAAATTTTATTTTTCTCCTTATCTAAATAATTTTCAATCCATATTTATTTTATTATACTATGATATTGAGAAACAGGTAATAATGTTTTTTTAGAAAAAAGAAGCAAAATAGCAAGGATTTTGTTGTAACTGGAACAAAAAAAACATACAATTGAATTTTCATCTAAAAGAAAAGTTTGAACTAATAAAAAAAAAGTTTAGAAAAGGTTTTTTACCAATTAAATAAATTATGCAATTAATGGAAGATTTTTTCCAAAATACTTTATAGAATTTTCAATACTTTAATGCAAATTTAGTACCATTTTAGAGTTCTCACAAGAATGAGATGAAAGTCCTTTCTTGGAGAGCGCTACCAAAGAGTAAAATTCCAAGGCCAGTGCTCCAAATTTCGTATCCAAAGACAGGGGCTCCCTCAAGGAGCCGTTATCAGCTGCCTACTCTTCAAACTCATGATTAATGACGTGCTTGATGCTATCAAAACCAACCCGGGTATGGAGGCACTACTGTATGCTGACGATCTGCTCATTTGGGCCAGCAGTAGCTCTCTTCTTTCCATCGAGTCAGCGCCGAATAAGACCCTCGAAGATCTCGAAAGATGGGCGGATGAAAATTGCCTCACAGTCAGCACGAAAAAAAACCGTATTCCAAGTCCTCAGCCTATCGACAAAACAGCCAGATATAAATCTGACTTACAAGGGTGTGAATCTTGAAAAACAAGATGTTAGTAAATACCTAGGCGTGTACATCGACAACAAAATGACATGGAAAGCCCATATTAGCAGCTCTGCCGAAAAGGCCATCAAAAAATGTCGTCTGCTCAAACGCCTAACAGCAACGAAATGGGGTGCCACCCAAGACGTACTCCTAACGACGTACAAAACCTACATTCGTCCTGTCCTTGAGTATGGAGGCGAAGCTACCATAATAGCAAGTGAAAGTACTGTCTCCCCCCTGGAACCCGCACAAAATACAGCACTGAGAATCATAACCGGAGCCCCGAAATCAACACCTATCGCAGCTATGGAAACTCAAACTAACATTGAGCCTATACAGTGCCGACGAGACAGATCTGCACTTCTTTTCTGGGAAAGACAAAGGCGAATACTTCCATGTAAATGGAAA
Source organism: Druceiella hillmani (assembly GCA_039881145.1). Lineage (NCBI taxonomy): Eukaryota > Metazoa > Arthropoda > Insecta > Lepidoptera > Hepialidae > Druceiella > Druceiella hillmani. The sequence continues at coordinate 3,139,823 of JAYKKI010000118.1, forward strand.
CAATACAAACAAGCTTTCTCCCGACTGAAAACATAGAAAACGCCTCTCACGATAACTGACTCTATCAGAGAAAAATATAACATACCACTACCAGAGCCAGCACCTTTTCCTCAGGGGTCAGATACTGTGTCCTGCTTGCCCCTTGTGGAGCTTCGACTCATGAACCACAACTTGACGAAAAACCAATCAATTGATGTTGCCCTGAGAATGGCTGCCCTGGAGACTATCCACACCAGGTATCCCTCCCAGGACTGGTTGCATATTTACTGTGACGGCTCGTCGATGCCAAACACAGGGAATACCGGAGCAGGCTTCACATCTACAGTATTTGAGCTCTGTTGCCGTCGGTTCCCTGCTTACCAACTACGATGGAGAGATTGCAGCGATATACGAGGCCGCCGGGGAACTGGAGCGTCTTACAACATCACAAAGCGTGGTTTTTCTCATCGACTGCCAGGCAGCTATTCTGGCACTCTCTACCAACCGCTACACAGATTGTTCCAAAACCCAACTCTGTCGTGCCAGACTGTCCAACCTGGTGAATGCTGGGTTTCAACTTACTCTGCAGTGTATTCCGAGCCACGTCGGGATAGAGGGGAACGAAAAAGCCGACGTACTGGCAAAACACGGAACGACTCTACAGCAGCCCATCTGCTCTCCGTCATTTTCATCCTCTAAGTCGGCCGTCTGCAGAGCGATACATGCCTGGATCAAGTCTCGGCGCACAAAGTCCGCCGTCGGAAAGAACTGGGCTTGTCTAATTGATTCGCCTATTCGACGCGACCTACCCAGAGCTGTCAGTGTCGCAGCTTTCCGGTGTGCCGCGGGCCACGACTACCTGGCGTGCCACCTGAAACGTATTGGTGTCCTGGGGAGCGATGCCTGCCTACTCTGTGGACGTCCAGGAATGTCTTTTGACCATCTCCACGTTTGCCCGAAGATGAAGCCCTACCTTGATGATTGGGAGTGGAAGGCGCCCCCTGATGATCATCCTGCCTACAAAACAGCTTTTCTCTACTGGTCGGCGCGCCACCTAATGGCAGACATGCCAAGGGTGGGCGTTGGCTAGTAGTAGTAGTAGTAGAATGAGATGAAAGAGTAGCTCAGTATTAAATAAAAATAAAACTAAGTAACTTTACAAAATATAGAGAATGAATTCTAAATTTTTAAAAGTAAATTAGGTTAAGACGTAAGTTTTTTTCATGGAGCCAAAAATTAAACTTTTGTAAAATAGTTTAAAAATAATTTTAAAATCTACTCAGCTTTTTAGATAAAACGATCAGGTTTATTTCCATTCAGAAATTTATATAGCTTTCGAAAACATAAATACAAAGAAAGAAAAAAGACATTGATATTCAACTCCATTGCTTGATCCCAATTTACGTGGAAAAACCCCATAAGCGAAAGATAAGTTGTACTTACTACAAGTTGTACTAACCAAAATTATTAAACGATTGCTCGATTTTCTAATTTCATTGCCTAATCATGTAATAATTGCGGAGAAAAAAAAACATACAAACTTTACCTAAAATCGTATTAACTTAAATCGAATTTTTCCCCACAATAAAAACTCAATGAAGATGGAGAACAGTTGTAAAGGACGTAATCCTATTAGGAATTATGGTTGGATTGAAACTTATTGGGCGGTTTGAATCAATGTTGCGGTCTTCGATCTTGCAAAAAATTGACAACAATTTCGAGCAATACATTTTTAAGAAAGATTAACTGCTATTGAAATGAGTAACTTTGGGCCAATTGTAAACGCAGATTTATATTAGTTTTACGTCTAAAACTTATTCTACGATAAAGCTATTTACAAATACGATATATATTTTTAGTTTACATTGGATGCTAAATTTAGCATTAAAAGACGAATTAACTAGAAATCGAAATAAAGAGTGTGCATTTAGAAACGTTGTAAGCGGAAAATTAACCCGGAGTTATAAGCGGAAAATTAAAGAAACTCTACCGTTTACAACTACTCATATAAAAACAATCTTTTTTTATCAATTATTTTTTTGTTTTCCCAAAAACCTTTCAAGTTTTAGTATTTTAAAATAATTCTATTTATCAATACATTCATTTGGTATCGACAGCTTAGAATTATATAGACTTCAAATGTATTGAGCGATTAAATACGCATGCATATATTCCTTGTTATTATAATACTTTTAACAGACTAAGGAGTAACTTTGAACGATTTTACCTAGATCGAATGTATAATTTAACAAGAAATAAAAATATCTGAAAAAAAGCTTAAGCCATTTTCAAATCAGGTTCAGAAATTACTGAAAGAATGAAAGATTTGACTTGAATTGTACATATATATATATATATATATATATATATATATATATATATATGTACAATAAAATAGTAATAGTGGCCTTGTCTGTACGCGCATCACACAAAGATCACTAAACGAATTGTAACAAATCTCTCCTTTTATACTTCGGAGACTTTACCAACATTTGCAATAACAATCATTACTCGCTTATATTACTTGGAAATACTTAACTAATAGCGACATCTATTTCTTTAGAAAAAACTATATGAAATAGGTATAGTTTTGTAATTCTTCGGTAGATGGCAGAATTCATTTAATTTTTTTTCGTTTTTAATTAAATGTTTTTTTTTAGTATTATCACTACGTCACCCTAAGACATTGATTTGTAATCCAGAAAGTTTGCAGATCTAAAAGTTATATTATAACACACTTACAAAACAACTTTACCCGAATTAAAAGCCGGAAAAAACATTGAAGTATCACATAAATATATACAATTCTAATAAACGTATTTTGGCGGAAAGACATGATTCAGAAAATTCAACAGATCCGTTAAGAAAATTTCGATATCATCAAATACCAAAAGATTTCAAGGTAACGAACGTCCCAAAAAGACGGTATAATTTATGTATGTATGAAATTTTGGTATTTTTGAAAGAAAATAACTTCAGAATAGACTAATCACAAACAAATATGTACGGGGATTTATCCGTCAGAATAAGAAATACGTAAAGCGTTCAATGACCTTGCAATTTAAGTACTTCATCATCACAGGCAGCTCCTTCTCGGTAGAATACGACGTGAAGATCTAGATAAATCCATACAAACTATTCTAGACGAGTAATTCTCAAATATTTTTATATTCTAAGCTTTAAATCACACTTTTTGTGTGCTCATAAATTATTCCTAACATACTGGGAACTGAGTCATTGTCTGCAATTATTTCTCAAAGTTGAAGATAAATTTAAATTTTCACTTTAATTTTGGATAATACATTTTTAATTAAATGATTTAGTTGAGCATTGTATTCTATAGTTTATCTTTGGAGTCTCTCTGTAATAAATTTACGGAGTGGCAGATGCATTACGAGCCGTTTGCTTTGGTGTTGATGACGGCAGAACAGACGATGCGCATCCTTTGCGGTTTCCGTTAGTCGATGGAATTAAATTTTAAATATAAACCCGATTAGTTATAATACATTCGATCATTTGCACTCGAGACAACTTTAATTTTTCATGAAAATAACATCTAATGGAGAAAATTAAATGAAGAAGAAAACTAACAATAATTTCTAAACGTTTTAGAAAAATAGCGCGACGGAATAAAATTAATAGGTAAAAATAATAATCTCACTCCTGGAAATTGGAAATTTGACATTTTATTCACAATGTCCGTGATTGAGTCATTGTTTCCTATAAAAATCTAAATTTTACCTCTCTGTATCAAATATTTTCCCAGAAAAACCGACTGACGGACATTAAAATAATTCCATAATTTTCTCGTCTTTCCAATTTTGATATGGAATATTAAATATTTGCGATTATTATTCCATCCTCGATGATGATATTATTTTTTAGCTAATATTGTTAATTAACTGCAATAATTGTTAATTAATTGCGAATACATACTTTAACTTCTAGACTAGAGCGACAACATGAAACTTTAAACTATGTTTATGTTAATTGGCCCGGCATAAACCAAGAGAATATTATCAGTTTCTTTTCTTTTATTAGTATTAGACCCTTAAAAAAGAAACTTTTGGTTGTATAAAATTTCAAAACCTTAGAGAAAACTACATAGAAAGAAAACTTTAAAATTTGAAAAATTATAATTTTGGACAATATTAAAAAGGCATTAAAATTGTGTATCTAGTCAAACGAACTGGGTGTTTACGGAGTTCTGTCATAAATAAATGGAATGCATAAAAAATAATAAACAGAAACTAGCTAATTGTAGATGTGAGGGTTATGTTTGGCTCTGCAACGTTCTAACTATAATATAACTAGATAAAGACTAAAAATTTAAAAAAACAATTCTTTGGACGCGGTGATGCTCATATTTTTTTGTATAATGTGAACCTGAATATCTGATTTTTTTAGGTTTCTTTGAACCATTGTTTATAAAATATATATATATATATATATATATATATATATATATATATATATAGAATTTCAGTAACCTATTGGAATTTCTCTCCAAAAATTAATATAAAGGAATTTTAAATTCGCATTTTAGTAAGTTTGAATATGGTATATAATGAACCTTGAAAAAAACACTATTTTTGCTTTCTCGCTCAACCTACAAAATAATCACCTAAACTGGAAATTTATCTTTTTACACACAACGATTGTCACTACATCCTACAGAAATGCTAAATTTTAACTCTCTTTATCAAATATTTTCCGCAAAAAATGGATGCGACTTATAGATAGACAGGTAATCCCAATTTCTTGACTAATTATTTAATATTTCTGATCGTTATTCCATTTTTATCCATAATATCATAGTCAGATTTTATTATTTATACTCTATAACTAAACTTCTATATATAATTTAGAGCCAAAGAACCACAACAAATACGTAAAATTTCAATAATAGATGAACATAACTAACCTCACCATCTTTTTCATCATACACTTCCACCTGTATAGTTGTTAATTACCCGCGAATACATATTTTAACTTCTTGACTACAGCCATTACAAGAAACTTTAAACTATAATATGTTAATCGGCCCAGTATTTAATAACAAACCAATAGGTCATGCTCAGTTTTTCCTTTGTCTATTAGTAGTTTTTTATATATTAAGTAGCTTTCCGTTCTCCTTTTAACCTTTTTTTAACGGCACTGTCAATAGTTTAATTATTTTTTCAGTCGGGTACAAGACATCATGGTTCCATCATGTACCATAACATTATATATTTATATAATATATATTTAATAATCTGTACCAATAAGCTATACACACTGTAAATTTTTCATCGATCATCGATTTTCATTTCATACAGCTTACGATATTGAAAATATCGCAATATAACTATCAGGTTTTAAAAGTTTAACTTAAAAATGGACCGGCACACTTTTAGTTCCTAAAACCCTTTAATGCGTTTATACTTAGTTGTATTCTAAAATTATGTTTATAGCCTTTTTCTACGTGATACCTGCGCTCACCTGTAAAAGTAATGCGATGATGAAATTTTCACGTAAAATAAACCGTTTTGTGCCAAAATCTACAAAACAAACGCAGAAAAAAATGTTTCTTTGTAAAATTAGTGCAATGATATATATTTTCTCATTAAATATTAAATTAACTTTTTCTGTAAATACAATTTCCATCTTTTGTAACTCTTAACCGTAGCTGTTTTTCCGCTCATTACTCATTTTAGAGCACGAAAGATTGTCTCTGAAGTAAATATAAACTATTATAATATTAAATTCTCGAATAAAATAAATAAAAAATTACATTAAAAAACATTCCTCAACGACTCGTGGGAATAATCAGTCAAAAATTCGAAAGATTCCAACGCGAAGAAAAAAGAAACACAACTTCTTGTTGGCGAACCGCTACAATAATTAATGACAACAATAAATACATTAGACTATTAGCATTCATTCCATTTCCATCTTGAGTGCCCGAGGCAAATCGACTCGATCATTAAACCAACAAATCAAATCTCAATTGAGCTGTCAAATCAACGCAAACGTTGCAAAAACTTCGAAACTTAAAAGCGAATCACACGCAGCCTCGGCGGGCCATTGTCGGCGCGTTCGTTTCCCATGCCGCTTTAAATAAACACATAATAACAATAATATGACTCGTGTAGCTACACCAATATGTACGATAATTAAATACGAAAATGAATTAAATTAATCCCCCGTCTTGGAGATTGAAATATGTGTGCATGTGTAGTGGAGAAAATATTCATCACGCATTTTCTCACGAAATCACTTAACTGTACGATTAGAATACACTTAACTTCATAATAGTCAAGTCTAACTTTATTTTCACATAACAATTATTGTTAAGAAATTGTTAATAGCCACGCGAGCGAGTAGACGGGACTACTGCTGTTGTATTTTTGTTTCCGGATAGAAATTGAAACGTTCGGCGGAGTTTGTAGCCAAACAAACATGCTGACGTATAAAGGTTGGGTAACGTATCATAGTGGTGCACGGGACTATAACAGAGAGGTACTTAAGTCCTTGTTCGCTGTTTGGGGCACTTTAAGAGCACTTTTGTAAAAAAATTCCGACCCGATATAAATATTTTATTTGAATTGATGGAGTAAATGATGTTGATGCTTATGAAGACCATAACATTTATTTTGACGTTTCGATTAAGTTGAAAAACTTGTTATAAAAATGCAAAAGTTTCTTTAAGGCATTAGAAGGAGAAGGATTTAAATCTAATGGTTTATATTATAGTAAACAAGACATCGGAAATCACAGGACGCAAGAAAATTATGAAAATTACTTTCTCCATGATTTTTAAATAATTCTTAAATTAGAGAAGTAACGCATAAAGGTTATATCGAAGAAAATATTGAACTGATTTTACGTCTTCTCAGTGAAAATTTCTTAAATTGCTGGAATTGCTTATAAAGTAAGTACTACAAAATTGCGCGAAAGCTCAATTGCACTTATACTGACTGCTTCTTACACAGAGTTTCAAGTCCCAAAACATTTTATAATAACTTAATTACAATTAAATATTTTCAATTTCATTACTCAAATATCATAAAGTGTCCTAATATAACGTTCAATCAATAAAAGTTCAATCATCCAATTTGACAATAATTTTGTTTGAAATAAAAACACTGTTAGCTCACTGTCCGTGTCATTTTATATAAAACATGAGCCAGAAAATAAAACGTAATTTTTGAAAAATCTGCTATTATATCAAATAAAAAAGCAAAAAATTCAGCGATTTACAATTAGAAAATAACAAATTTTACACGAATCAATCATCAATCATTTTTAATAAAAAATAAAAACACCAAAATAAATTAACGAAGTAAACAATAACATTTTAGCAACGATCGCAAAAAGTAACCGCTACTAAAGTAGCCATTGCCCAAATTGATTAAATATAAATTCTAAAAGGACAATGACATCCACCGGTTCTTTTCACAAAATAAATGTCTTTTTCGTCCTTTTCGAGTTTTACATGGTTGTTTCGATAACCCCATCGTTGCCGGAAAATGTCAAGGATTACTATGTCACATCTGTGAATAGAGAATACAACGGGACAGCCTGTACTTTGTCTCATCTCGCTGGTACAAAGTGCACTATAAAAATAACATTTACAAACTATTATGAAAGATAACCTGATTTTTCACGAAAAAAGTTAGGAAAACGTTTTCCTATAGGTTTGTTTCGACTATCACCAATATTAGAGTAACATTTCTGTGTTGAATATTAGATATATTGCGTAAAAGTATATATATTATATACATATGGTGCGATTTAACATACATACGACTTGGATGGATACGTTTCACGTTAACCAAATAAACCATTTTTATACATAAACCGAAATACAAATTCCTTCTCTCGTTAATATACTTGGCCATATTGTTAAACAAATATTGTAAGCCCTTTTAAAATGAATCCAGCGGATCGAGACTTGTAAAGGGCACTATGTAACAAGATGACGGTGCAGACGGAGTGTATCGATATGTATGTTTTGTTATTGACTAGTGAAATTAATCCAATCTCAAGTGGTTTCAAGTTGTATTGAAACGAAACAAGCTTTGTCGGCTCTCCGGGGGTTGACGGGGGTTTGCCCGGGAAGCGTGTGGGATCGTTCTTTTATTCGTAGGCGCTTTGTGCCGAATGTACTAAAAACATTTGTCTCGTGATTTTTGGTATTTGCTATACTTTACTCGCTTCTTCAAATAACTTATATCTTTTTAAAAAATTGATTGGATATTTAAACAGTCAGCTGCAGTTAATGACACGTAAAAACGAAATATTAGGAATTTCAGAATTAAAAACAGACAAAGAAAAAAAATAAAAGAACTGATAAGTCATGGATTAAAAAATGATAGACTAAAAAGAGTCAGTTATTAATTTCACAGCAATATCGGGGATTGAAAATAATTATTTGTGAATGAAGAGGGCAGAGAAAATCAAGGGTATACTCCAGAGTATAAAATAACAGACGAAATTAATATGTTGACTGTTTCAATGCATATTATACCAGGATGTACCTAACTGTTGTTTTTATACACTCAGTATCCGTTTACAGTATTATGTGCCAGCCAAACTGTTCAGACGAGGCCATAAACTCAGTACTAATTATAATTATGAGATTGCAATTTTCTCGGAATAAATATTGAATCAAACTACTCTCTAAACCCACCAGACCGTTAACATATTCAAATACTTGCAGCACGATTTAACTGGTGCATACGTAAAACAGTTTAAAGACATAGATGGATACAAAAAGCACAACCGAGACTCGACATAGGGCATCGAGGGGTATCGACGCGTCACGACGCCTGTGGATGAGATCTCGAAAAGGCGTAGTCGAGAGATGTTGACGGCGGAAGTATGCTAGTAGATCCGGAAGGAACGTCTACTTCCTGCCGAATATGGCTTATTTATACAGTTGGACGCTATAGACGATCTGTGTCAGCGTTTAATTGTTATTTGAGGGTTCGCTTATTGTAGCTAGCTTTTGAAATTTATGCGTTTAGTATCGATTTCCCTATAGGCTATTGTGGCAAGTAAGAGCTATTCCGCGCGTTAAAATCGCTGTCGTTTCGAAACACAGCCATTTTAACTAAATTAATAATCAGCTGCTGAACCATATATTAAATTTTCAGCTATTGAGTGTGAAATGTGTTGATTTATATTGAAATAGTAGGTGTAAAACTTTCGTATTTTTAAGCTTATTCATTCTTTATGGAATTTACGATATTTATATATTTATTTATAGACATTAATGTACGCAATTGATACACGTAAGGCATTTATTTTCACGAGAGCAATCCTTTACAGTGAGTCATCATATCAATTCAGCCCCGCTCGATGAGCGGCCGGGAATATAATCAGGGACCCCGCCATTCGCCAAATCGAAAAAACCATAAAACTATGGGCAACCACGACAACAAATGCGATTTTGCAAATTTTCTCCTAAATACAATGATTAATTTTATACAGCTGACAAAAAATTGTACTTGAAATATTGATCGTCAATACGGTAGTTGACTCATTCTAAATTTTGATATTTTTCGTGCAATATTGTGAAATATAAGTTAATTAAAAACCAGTCTTGAAAAATATTCAAAAATTTATTGAAAAATAAGTCAGTTGTAGGCTTCTAAATTTGAAGATGCGGATAGAGTTGGGTATATCCCTGTCTCTTTTCCTCTCGTAGAATATAATGTGCAATATTAAAAATGATCTCACAATACAGTATTACCGTCCTTCTCTAAAGGTTAATTTTAAACTTTTATAACTCGGTCAATTTTTAAAATTATTAAAAAAAATTTTCGCTATTCGTCAGATTTTACTTTGAAATTGTGATTAATTAAATAAAAGAAATTAGTCAAATACCCAATTTTAGTGTTTTTTTTAAATGTGGCTGCATTGATTATATTAGAAACATTCGACATTTTATGTACTCCTATTATTGCTAGTCGAAAATAAAATATACACAAGAAAATGCAAATTCAGAATAAAGTACTAAACGTACATTCATGCATGCCTATTTAACTATAACTTAGCAACACTCACGTTATGCAGCTTGTAGTAGAGTCCGCATGCGTTGCAGACTGGTTCTCCATTCTGGTTGCGTCTCCAAAGCGTGGTGGTTGTCGTCTTACAGTTCGCGCAGGAGGTACCAGCACGCCGCGCCGCACTCTGCAGCGACTGTAGGCAGAGGCGATTGTCATTTATTCATTGCACAAATTCTAACATATTTTCAAATTCCTTAAAAGACAATAGAAACTAGAGAACTTACAATAGTTCAAAAAAACTTATTTGGAATAAAAGTTATGTCTGATATTTACCTGTCCTTTTAAGGCACTTAAAGATGTATTAGAATTAGTGCAATTCTAACATACCCTTAATTGCCATAAAAAATAATAGAAACTAGAGAACTTACTACAGTTACAAAAAAAAGCTGTTGTTCTGGCTTTCTTTCTCTTGCGGGAATCTTTGAAATAAAACAATTAAACCTGTATAAAATTGTACTGGAAAAATTAAATCAAATAAGTTGACGGTGAATACCAACGTTAGTTCAATTAATTGACTAGCATGAGTAGAAATCGCACTGCGAGGTTTCCGTACACATTTAGACACTTTTGAAAATTTCAGAGTTCATAGTATTTGTATTAAACTATTTACAAATATTAATTTTCCACAATGTAAATATATTGCTTACTATAAAGATTTCTTCTATGAGATGAGATCGTTTTCCATGAAAAAAAATTTGGCAAGGAATCTATTTTCATATAGCATAAGCATATGCGCTGCGGCTGAAATAAGTTATTATAGTGGTGTGTAAACTTATAATTTTGAATGTCACATTTTTTTTTAATATGCTGTTGTGCCATTAAAATATAAGCAATTACACTAATATATCTGCGTTAATTAGTAAAGCCTAAACAAAATAATAGTTTTATGTTGGTTAAAAAAAATTATAGGCCTTGAGTCTATTTTTTCGAGAAAATAATTTATCGTAAATAATAAATCGAAACAAAAATATTGCTAAGTCGCGCTACTCTTTTTTAAACGTAGATTATAATAAATAACATGTTTATAACTAACACATAATATATTCCGTATCATAACAGAGCATAGTATTCTAAATCCTCACAACGATGTAAATTTACTGGCTAAGCGTGTAAAATTCTTGCTAAAACACGTCTAAAAAAGAAGACAGCATCCTAACATCGTGTAAATCCTCCGAGACCTACGCGCGTCCAAGCCGCAGGTACACGTACATCGGGCAAACACACGAACGATAAACTCGATATCTATAATTCGAAACAACATCCTGAAACGCGATACAATGCCACTCCCGACAGACATTAATCCCTATTCTACAATGCGCCTTTTTATAGACAAATCGATCCGAGCGGTTAGAAGCTAATAGCCGAATGACACAATACAATGGACAGAGAATGGACATCAAACCTAACAACGAACCGTCCAGAATCGATTTCCTTTACAATGAAGCTCAGTTGAAGAAATAAAAAAACTCAAATCCAAAAAAAAGATTCACAATAATAGTATTGAGTTATACTCGACCAATTGAGAATGGGAGGAGTGAATCCACTTCATGAGATGCGAGATGAGAAAAAAGAGCGTCCGAGCGAGAGTCAGTAATCGGGTCGCCGTACAAAAGGCAACGCCGTGACTTGGCAAATATTCAACAGAAACCATTTAATATTGAGATGGATATGAACGTAAAAAAATCTGAAGTGAATACCTATAACAGTAGACAATGTGTACAGCTATACAGCCGTCCAGATAAATACCTCCGCGGTATCTACGGGCATTCTTAATAATTCGTCCGTACGACGAATGGATTTCTATATTGTCATTTGGTTATTATCGGTAATGTAATTTATATAATTTATTTTTCATTTCAGTCGACCGATAGGCAATCGAATTAATTTGTTTGCGTCCATCAAAGTGGAGTAAGCGAAGCACGGGCGGGGAGTTATAAGTTATGCTTGTATTTTAGAGAAATATAATTCCATATTATAAAATATATTCCATAATAGAGAATGACATTTTTCTCAAACACAAGTATATATTTCATATATTCTAGTGTAACACATATGTTTAGTTATTTTATAACATTATCATCGTTTTAGATAAAAGGGACAAATGATAATAAAAAACAAATTGGTAGATTGAAAATTTTATTGTTTAAAATTAAAGTCTGGTGTAAAAGTTTTATTGATATAAATATGTTTACTGTATTTCTGCTAAATTCAAATCATCCAAGCAAAATGTAATGCTCGTTTTAAAATGATTTTGTTTCCTTAATAATTGAGATAAAATTGTCAATTTCCGACTTAATAAAAAATGTTCATGCTTATTTTTTGGTGAATTTTTTCGTAATGTACTAGTACTTACAATAGAATATGCTAATATAACTTGATTTTGACTAAAGTTCGCTGAATACACTGGTTAGCTAAGGATAAACTTTGCAAGTTTCATCAACGTTATTATGATTTACTTGTAAATACAATTCAAAATATTAATTTTTCAAAGTAGTACTTAGAAAAATAATTACTTATCTTTTTTCTGATCTTTATCGTTTTTAAAAATTATTGAAATAAATACATACCGTAATACAAGTTAAGTTTCTTTTTTTTATCCCTAATTTCCTATACGCGGCCACTTAAGGTCTCTAAGTTGGACCACGCAACAGGAATGCCTCCCAGCTGGTGCGATGACATGCACAATACGAGCGGCTTGCGCCAGGGATCGAACGAAACGACAAAGGAGCTTTTACAGGACACTAATTGTCCTTTATGTCGTTCATATGGATGTGCACAAAAGCTTTAGTGCCATAAATTAAGTTTTAATACCGTATAATATGTGACAAGGTTAAACGTTCAAGCGTACAATGTTTCACAATTTTGAGATATATGTAATTAAAATATTTAAATTGACCGTTAATGATTTTTATATATGAGGCATTTAAAGAGGGCGTAATATTTTTAAATTTTATGGGTATGAGGAAGTTTTTGACCTTGCCGGTGTTAAATTGAATATTTGATATAGAATAAAGTGCAGGAAAAACAGAGGATAAGCGTAAATGAATTCATCACAATTCCCATAATATCATCGTTGGAAATAGGTATTAACAAAGTTTTTATTAGATTTCCATGAGCTATTAGGTTTATATAAAATTTATTTGACGAAACCTTATCGCTAAAACGAATATTATAAATAATTGTAGTTGTTATGGACGATTATAATACTCAGATATTTTTTAAAATTATTTATATATATAAATATATATATATATATATATATATATATATATATATATATATATATATGTATATAAATTGGTATACAATACATCATCATAAAATATTAGCATACATAAATCATCATAGTGACACTTAGATCATAAAACAGACAGTTCTATACATCAATACGATACGAGGGGATGCAAAAAGAAATGGAGTTAACTCATCAAAAATCATAAAAGGCATAAAACAAATAAAGTGTTCGCCGTAGCCCGTACATCCCCAAGCGACCGGCCAATGGCTTATCGGCGCGTCGTGATCTCGGCCAATTACGCGCGCGTTCGCCGTCGCCGAGGGGAATCCAGGGCGAATGTACGCTGATGGATTATTTGCATACACTGGCATGGTGATCACCTTTGATTGCACGTTAATGGCTATGTAATGTCCAACATGTACGTAACGCCGTACCAGATTGATAGGTGTGCGTTGAATGTTAGCGTGTGACTTAATATTGTGGGTGCTAGAGAGATTGAAACTTATGGAAATATACACACACACATACACACACACACACACAAACACACACACACACACACACATATATATATATATATATATATATATATATATATATATATATATATATATATATATAGCGTATTTTTATTAAAATTTAGTCTAGCATGTTGTTAAGTAAAACAATATAACGTACCTATTTCTAAAAACATAACAAAAATCCAAAAAAAATTAAATTTGAGACCAACCACTAAGTTCGAATTAAAAAAATTAACTAAAACTTAATTTAGTTATAATCACAGTTATTTTTATGAAATCAGCTTAAAAATTGAAAGAATTTTAGGGAAAGAGATAAAAATCAGAAAATCTAAGAAGTATAATATGAGAAAGATGAAAATCTTTTTCACCGTATAAAAGAGGTAAAATTAATAAACCCCGTTTTAAAGAAGCACAGGAAAACGACTCACAGCGTACAAAAAAGTGTTTTATAAAATTATGTCATTTAAATTTCCGCGCATAATTACAAATCTATAGTCAAGAATTAAAAATATTTCCTACACCCGATAAGCTTTCATATTCGCTCCCCTTTAAGCATGCACACCGGGCACAATGTACACGTCTGCGTACACAATAACTTAAGTTGGAAAAGTTAAACCTCCCCCATATTTTGATTCAGTGGTCCGGAAAACTCAGTAAGTCACAAAACTCACTCACCGACTTGTTATCAATAATAAAGTAAAGCAAAGTCTATGCAGTTAATTCAATTTCAGCGTCTACCTAGATGGGGGAGAGCTCAGGGGGGCTAACAGGGTATCATAAGCAGGGAGTCGAAGCCGGTACCGGTAAATCAGTTTCGTGCGGGGGATGCTGGAAGCCGATTAACTCGAGATCACCCTCGCTAAGCGGAATCTTCGTCACCCGCGATCTTCGTTGAAGGGAAAGAGATTTTTCAACGATAAATTATGGTTGACTTAGTTAATTATACAATGAGCGGAATTTAATCTTTTGTATTCGTGAACGATCTTAATATTAATAATTTTATTAATAGTACCAATTATGTACCCATTGTTAAGCTTATATATACATATATATATATATATATATATATATATATATATATATATATATATATATATATATATATATATATATATATATATATATATATATAAGCTATATACATTTTGTTTGCTAAAATTCATGTCAACATTTCTTAAAAATAAATTATGTGTTTATTCATAGTTCAATGTTTGCCAAAATAAACTTTTATTAAATATAGTTTTACTCAGTATACCGGTTTTATTAAAATTTATAAAATACCAAATATAAGAAATACATGAAAAAGTTACACCCGTAAAGTAGAAGTTATTTTAAAATGTTATATACAGGAAAAAATTTCTTGATTTTTTAAGTTGAAAACACGATTTTATATCTTTTTAATGGTAGAGAGGATAAAGATTCCTAATCATACAGCTCGAAAATGCACAGGGTACGGTAATTGAAAATGCATCCATGCGCAAGCTTAACGTCACAACAAGCGAGCGGCTCTGCACTTCAACGAGAGCACTCGAAATGCATACAATGCACATGCGCCTGCATCTCGATAAGCTTTGTACAAAAGCGCAATACGTACTTCTTTGTAATCTACATGCGGTTGTGACACTTTAGAGGACAAAATATTGGCCTTTTATTGTCTGTTTTAATGGGGTTTTGGTACCTATTCGTGTGCGTGTTTTTTCATGGAAGAGTCCGATTTAACAGTTTGTGAATAATTTTTGTTTCCTTTGAGATTAGAAATTCATTGATTTCGATTGGAGTGGGCCGGAATGTGAAATATTTCTAGTGCTCTCAACTATTGATGTCGCATGGAAATTTCGTCGTTTTTTAATCTATACATGTGCCTACAAATAATAAAATACGAAGTGATCAACAAGGGGGAAACACAAAACACAAAGGGGAAACCCGACAAATACACGTAGAACTCGCATTACGAGGATTCCAGTAGAATTCGCATTACCTATTTAAGAACTTATAAACACTTGGGCACATAGCATTCCTATTAAACTATTTACAAATATTAACATTTCTCGACGTAAATATATTGCCAGCTATATCATTCGCAGACGTAAAGACGTAGTGCATATTTAAAATATTACAAGATCTAGGTTAATCGTTATAATTTTTTCTGTCAGATTTTGCCAACCCTGTTTTGAGGTGAATACGTCTTTAAATTTGCTACCATACGTGGGCAATCCAAAAAACCTAATGATAATGTAATCGAGGGATACAGTTTGGCGTTGCAGTTTCGAATCTATCCTCTACATCAAAAATTAAATTATACCACTGGATAGTTAAAGAATCAAAGAACAGTGACGCATCGCGCGCGGTAGAGGGGGAAGCGCCGCCATTTTGAGGTTATTTTTTCATAATTTTTCGTTCAGTAGTTTCAAAATTAAGGGGAGGGGGCTGAATCTCTATTTTTGCATAATTGTTAGAATTTCTTTCCAAATATGCAATTTAAATAGAAAATTTTCTTTATAATAAGCTATTTCAAATGATACCCAACACGAACATAATATTGTAAAAAACAATTTTTTTCAGTACTTTATTTACCCCCCTTTTTAATTCTTATATGAGTAAATTTAAAAAATTAGCTAATGCTACATATGGGTTGACAAGGTGTACGAATTCCAAGTTTCTAGGTCGCATACCACAAAATCGGTTGAGACGCACAGACTGACAGACACGAGTGATTTTATAAGGGTACCGTTTTTTAGTTTAAGGTACCTTAATATTCTTCCAAAATTATGATTGAGGATTATAAACAAGTTGCTGAAAAGAAACCAACGATTTTTGAAATTTATGTCTATTCTGGACTCTCTGGATGTTTTTTCCAAATTACTTAATATACTTTAACAGGAATTTTACTGTTGTATTATTTACGGTATAAGGAAAGATGAAGGTTGATCTTGTAGTAAAGTGCTTGCCAGCATTGGATATGATGCAGAAAAGCGAAAAAATCGAGCATATTCTTTGATACATAGCATCAATTTGCGTATTATTTTTTATCCGTCTGTCTGTTTTTATTTCTAATTTCAACGGGCGATATATGGAATAGACCATTATTTCTTATCCGTATGTCTGTTTTTTCACAAATTTAGATCTGAACCACTAAAAGACGTTCTGTTCCGGGGATTTCGAGATGTAGGACATAAACCACGTTGTCCCATTGCAGGGAGCATGATGATGCGATAGAAAACATGCGTACATAATACAATAGTAGAGCGTCGCGACTTCTTAAAACCTTGATATCTTTAGTCACCGTCATTTGGTTGAGAGTGAACCGATCTTTGACGTATTTTGATTGTTTGCGAAAATCGTAGTAGAAAAAATTAATGTGCTGAATGAGTCATTATGCAGACGTAGTATTTAACCCTCTTAGGTGGAAGAGTTTGACGGTAGAAAAGCGAAACTATTTGGAACATTCGAAGGTTCCTGCACATTTATGTGGCATGAAGCGGGTCGTCATAATCTTTGGGGGGACTCTGTTATAACCATAGTAGTTGCTTGAGAATAGTTTTCTTTACAGCATTACGTAAAAACTACGGATATAAATAAGTCTTTCACAAAATAAGCTGGAAGTTATATTAAACTTTAACCTAATTTTCTCCCAATCGAATATTCTCTGAGGAACTTGAAATTCCAATTTATGTGGTCACGTAAGGAAAATCGACTAAGTGGACTTGAGAATTTATGACTCGAAATCATCGAAGATTCCCACAACGATTCAACTTAATGTAGCAATACGAGTAAGTTATACCGGTCAAGTAGATGCTCAAGACGCAATTATCGTTATTGAAGAAAATTCCGCACCCATAAACAAGAATCTATCCGAAAAAGTGAGAAAAATTAAAAAAAAAACATTTTGTTGGATTATAGAGAGCAAAATTTAGTATTAATTGTTTTTTACTATCAACAATAATTATACTAGACTGATTCGATGTGATTATTGTGGCTATTTATTTTTTACGCAAATTCGTTTCAAAAAGGAAGTTATTATTTTACACCCACAGAGTATTTTACATTAACTGTTCTGCTTGTTTCCATTATGATTTTTCTTATTCATTCAGGAATTTTCATTCATAGGAAGGTTACTATATTTTTAAATAATCAAATAATTAACATGTGTTACTATATTTTTAAATAATACAATTTTGACTATAAGTCGGATATAATATATTTTTATAATATATAAGTTATTGACAAATATTTGAAACGCTAACATGTGAAATGATTCAAAATTACGTTTAAGTTTCTGAATACAACTTTATTTGATTCCATTAATGTAATCTACAAATATGGATAATTTATTCGAATTTTATAAAAATAATAAATATATATATATAATAGAAAAATAATTTATTCGAATTTTCTTTTCTACATGAAAAATTTAATCAGTAATCCTAACGCCAACT
This sequence comes from Druceiella hillmani, assembly GCA_039881145.1. Lineage (NCBI taxonomy): Eukaryota > Metazoa > Arthropoda > Insecta > Lepidoptera > Hepialidae > Druceiella > Druceiella hillmani. The sequence continues at coordinate 3,158,049 of JAYKKI010000118.1, forward strand.
ATATAAATTATTACAATTACAGCAACACGAAGCACACGATTAACCACATTAACAGAAACAATGTCGAAATTTGCATTAAATAATTTCTTAAATTGCTTAATTATTTTAATGGAGAAAATAATGTACGAAAGTTTAATACAATTTAAGTTTCTTTCCATCCATTCTCATCCACAGCTTAAGTATTCATCCGTCCAGTTGTAACCGCCTCCAATGCGAATCGTAATCTGAAGCAGTTAATTTCCACCAAAACAAACATACGCATACACATTTAAGTGCTCACTCGTAAAATGTTAAAGAATGTAAACTCGTCACAAAGCACATTCATTACAAAAGCGATACAAAAAAAAGAACAAACCGCCCAACTCAAGTCATAACAACGCATGAAGTCATTATTCAATTCCCAATCTTTCACGTAACACGGGCAATCCTGGTTAGCTCGTACTCTGCATCTAAGTAATGAAATGTACGCGCCGGCCACGCTACGTGACAAATATTTCCCATTAACGTAATAGAACGAACGCCTGGCCGATGTTTATTCAACGAACACAACTGCCGCCTGATATACCCGCATACAAATTTATGCTAAAACGCGCCAACGTTAAACTAAAAAGGCTTTCAATATTTTCAGCCCAAAATAATTACAATTTTCCCTTTTTATAATACCCCATTCGACTTCCTTCACGGAAAGGCATAATAAATATGGACAAATAATAATATCAAACTTACACGAATATTCATGCGCGCTAGACTCAAATTCGCATGTACGAGCCGCCGTGCGAGTTAGGCCCTTGTAGCTATAAACAACACTAAAAGCACCCTCGCTTTACAGTAAAAGCTCGCAATCGATGTAGCCTTTAGCCTCCCCCGCCCAGCCCCTTTCCCCGTTAGCCTACATAATGTTCAGACCCCTTTCCCCTGAAAGCAATGTAGTTTTTCATTCTCCTATCCTTATCTGACGCACGGCCTGATGGTAGATTAGATAAAGATAGATATAGCGTGAAAATAAAGATTTTCATCGCTGTTTCCAGGGCCGTATACCTACCGCTACTTGCCGGGGGTGGTTTATATAGATGTGTACACAGAAACGCGTGCACTTGTAGAGGTGGATATAGCCGTTACGTTTGTGTGTAGTTACTTGATATTATCGTACTTACATTTGTCGTATTAGACTTGTGTTTCAGTCTCTGCGTAAGTATAATGCGTTCGTATAAGTGGTGAATAATGATTTCACTATAAATATGTTTCATTTTTCTATGGAGATCCACACTTTTATTTATATACTTAAAATAAATATTGTAGATGCGTGGAGCCAAAGTTAAATTCTAATCATATTTATTCTGATGTTTATAAAATATTGCTTTTTTATAGTTTAAATATATCAGTATTTTACAATATTTAATATAAAATAATTTATTACGTAAATTGATTTATTAATTTTTTTTTAAATAATTAATTAGCGTCTTCATATCGGGACCTATGACAGGGCCCATATAACTACAAAATAGATATACAAAATGACACGGGAAACTAATTATTGAAATAACTTCATTTTGTAATAAATAACAAATTTATTTACATCTTATTAATATTGGAATAGTAAAAGGAAATGTAATTATTTTCATATTTACATCATTAAATATATTCTATAATTTCTTTGTTGGGTCAAAGTATATTGTAAAATAAAAATAGTTACATAGCAAATTGTATATTGAATAATAAAATAAATTCTATTGTCATTATGTTGAATAATAAAAAAAACTTAAACATAATATCAAGAAAGTTGTTCATTTAAAAGTATTTAGATTTTGAAAAAATACTGAAATCTGAAAAAGAACGTTATTATAAAAATCAATATTTCTCTGCCATTAATAAACTATTTTAAGCCTGGTGCCCAAAACTAGCTATATTATTAAAAAACAAACAAAATTTGACATTCAAACTCCTATTCCCGCCAAGAAGTTCGCGTCAGCCCGTTGCTCACCCGCCAGCCCACCGTTTCCTGCTTCCGGCCGCCCCCGCCGCTCCTCCCGCCGGCGGCGCGCCCTGATTGGCTGACGTATGCGGGCGGAAGCCATCTTGGAAAATTCGCGGCGTTAACGATTCATTCGTGCCAGTGTTAGTCTGCGCCGGGCGCAATTGTGTATGTAAATGGTGAGGCGATAGTAATTTGATGGCTTCGGTCGGGTACGGTTGAGTATAATGTCGATATGATGACTTCGATTTAATTTTTATTCGGCTCTAGTTTCTATTGTTGGGCGGTGCTGGTGAAGAATATTAGAAGTACTTTTCTATATTCCCGATTTGGGTATTAAAATTAGAAAATTTTACGTGAACAAATATTTGAATTTTAAAATAGAATCGATAACACGATTGGAAAGAGAAATTGATAATTATCTGAACAATCGGTTGGTATCTAGAATACATTCTGCATTAATAAAAGAAACTAATGAAACTAGCATGTCAAAGAAATAAAGGGAGAGATCTGAACGAAAAAAAGTAATATTTGACTGACAATATTTAACGGAGTTTGGAAAATGTATTGCAAGATGAAAAAAAATAATACAAATTGAAACGCATTATCTAGCTGGATAGATTATATTTAGAATAGATTATATTTTAATTAATGGCCCTCAGTATAGCTATTGACAATCTTTTTTAAAGCATACCCGTTTTTAGGTATACCCGAGGGTTCCAATGGACCCTTACTGTTCTGGCAACACTATTCGTTCTTCCGTCCACATATCGGAGGCTTTTAACATCTAATAATAGATAGCTTCTGGAATCAAAGACGGGTCTGATATTTTCCCACGTCTTTTGCTTATTTCGTACTACTGAACTTAAAGTTATAAAAAAGTAGAATTTTTAAAAGCTTACACAAATGTTAGAATAAAACAATGAGGATGATTCATAATTTTGAGATATTCACGATAATATATATGTCGCCCAAGCTAATTTTAGATACTATTAAATATTTTTTGCGCTAGGAAATATATATTAATGATGACTTATGGTAAATAAAGTAAGTTCATTTCAAATGAGGTACGGCATACTCGATACGCGAGTTTTATACGATAAATAGATACGATACGGCGATATTTTTTTTTCAAAGCATTGTGAATGCTTTCTTATTGTTCAGGATTATTGGCACATCCTTATAGATATTTATTTATATATTGGGTTAAATAGAACACAATACAATGATAGTAAGTACAGTATAGTATAATGCGACAAAACATAAACATGTCTAAAGAATTAATCAGGTAACTAGATTAACTATTTTATATTAAAAACTTAGAATTTATTGAGATTTTACAAAACTACGCTTTAAAAATTGCAAGAGGAAGCCACATTTTACACTACTTTAAAGCTCAATATTATCAAGCAGAGCTTAAAGAAAATAGTCAAAAAATATATATATATATATATATATATATATATATATATATATATATATATATATATATAACGGAACGCGCAATAAAGAATTTTTAGCCTCATTTTACATGCGTTACATTGAAAATTGTTTTAATATTTTATTGCATAATACACTAAATCTCTACCTAAAGTACGTATCTGTAAATTTTCCTGCGTGTAGGTCCAAAAGTATAGAAACCGTGGGGATACAACAAACGGAAAGACAGATGGATATTACGAAATTGTGTGATGGTCCACGGAGCTTTTTAAAAATAGGAGTAAAACTATTAAATATTGAAGAGTACAAAATCAAAATATAATATTTAACATGACTTTAATAATCTCTATGTATTATCTTTTCGTATTATTGTGTCTATATAATTTTAATACTAGTTACATGCCCAGATAATTTCATACTCATAATCGATAGCATGTTGGTCCTATAATTTCCAAATTGCAAAACATCGCTAAAGCTCTGCGGACAGTTGTTCGTTCTTGATCTTTTGGCCTATTCGCAGTGTACAAAAACCAAATCAAAAATAGTACTAATCAACTGGTATGTGCATAACTTCCATCGATGCGGCGTTCAATGCGAAACTGCAGACGGACAATTCGGTTTGAAGCCGCCGCGCGTTGTCGCACGCCTCTTCGAGCGGTATCGATCACGACGAAGGTCATTGCCTCGCCTGATACCAGTGGTGGATTTGGCTCGCTAACGAATACATTTAAGTTGCTTTGCATCTATAATATAAATAGCTAAGTTGTCAATCTCATATAACATAACGAGAGCAGTTAAATATTTTGTTTTACGCTGATCTAGTGCGTACATCCGTTTAAATCGAAACGCGTTAGTGGTCTCAAGGTTGCAAAGTTAATTCGGAAATAGCTGCGATAAAATAACTTGCCTTGTTTTCGGTTAAGTTTAAACGATTATTACGCCTCAACTATATTCTGCGCAAATCTCCTGGTATCTAAGCCAAATTTAATAACCTCCGAGCTATTTTATTTAATTGATTTAACATAATTGTTTCTACCATCTTCGTTCTTTTTGTTTTCAAAGTCTGGTTCTACGACAAAGTTATTTTCAAAATAATTGTGAGAGAAAATAATGATGGAAAGCCACAACGCTTACATTTCTAAACCGGTAGCTACATCTAGAATTTTATTATGAATCTGCACCGCAGCATTAGATCGCGTTATATTTACAGATTAAAAAAATTACATAAAAAATTATTAGTGTAAATTTAATTTTGAATTTATATATTGATTTAAAACAAAAAAAACGCCGTTAAGTATGTACAATTTCCTAGTTAATATTAAATGTACGAGAGTGTGTTTGTTCTATTTTCCCGTCGCTATGGAGCAACGGATCGAGAAGATTTTTGAACAGAGATAGTTGGCCAGTGGGAAAAAGACATTTTTTATACCTGGAAATCTTATTCCGTTAGGACAATTCTTATTTGAAACTGGAAAAACACACAAACGGAATAAAGAAGCAACAGGGGCAATGGATGGACGTGATTTTTTGAAACCAAATTTTTATATGAAAACAAATTGTAGCATCAAAATCATTTCCTTTAATCCCTAAAATAGAATGATATATTTTTGTTTTCATTGTGATTTATAGTCATGAAAATAGAGGCTAAGCATTTAATTACTCTTTATAAATCTAGATGGCGCTGCATGTTTTACTTTCTCCCCATAAGTTTGTAACTATAACCACGCTAAAAGCTAGTTCATCATATATATATAGTAGTTAAAAACAAAAACGTATACTCGATAACAATACTTTAGCATTTTCCGTATCGCGCATCCGCATATTGGAAATCACTTTGTCTCCGCTTTGTCATCAAATACACAACCTGCTGTACACGGATATCTCACTTCATTTCCCAGTGTTATTATATATACAAAGTTTATGGAGGTAATATACCAATCCCATATTCTGTCCAACATTAATTCCCATCTCACAATCAGTCGAAGCTGAGTACGCGACGTGCTGACCACTGTTGGCGACTTTGAGCGATAGCGGCATAGCATATACCGCATGCTATAGACCGCATGGCATAGCTTACTATGTCAGTTGCATCGATTCGTTATGGAAAGTGATATGGCGTAAATAGAAGGTCGAAGGTCCAGCATCACTAGTGGGCTTCGTTATGCAAAAGACAAATGTTAGAAACTGAAAGCGCATTTGTCACTTAAAATGTAACTTTTTGTATGAAAAATGATTCCAACAAACCAAGGAAGCAGAATCACATAGCATACGTAACGGATTAAATGTGACTATAGAGCTTGTAGTATTTGGCATTTGGTGGAGATATAGAACACAATTTTTAAATCAGTAGGTCGTTAATTTCTCTTTGAGTAACGCCATTGATTAGTAATTCAGAAAAGCAGAGCAGCATTTAGTCACTTGTTAACTAAAAAAGAGAGAAAAATTCACATTTTTCGTACACAATGAACGACCGTTGAATAAGCACAGGTATTCGCTGCACACCGGTCGCTAAAATTTCAATATTTTTTGTGAAGTTACTGTATCTCTATTTCGCTGGCACAAATTTAAATAAAACAACTGGTATGCACATTATGTTTGATATATTAAGAACGAAAACGCGAACGAAACGCGAAAGAGCGCACAGTTTAATAAAAGGCTAACTTCTATCATTTTATAATTTTGTCTAATTAAAATGATATTATAATAATGTAATAAAAAAATGAAAATTTTAAAATAATTTGAAAAATAAGTTGTAATGAAAAAAAAGAAATTCTTTGCAATTTCCCAAATACATAACCGTGGACCGATAATAGCAAGTTCCATATTTTATTCATTTTTTATATATGACAATTATTTTCCAATATATATCTATATCTCAATAAAATCAATGTCAGTATGCCTCTTTAGGATAAGAAAGAGAATCGCGTAACATTTTCTAATATGCGTTAAAGACAACTAAAACCTAGTTAACACTTTTCATACTAAATCATATCATAAGTCATTAGCTGTAAGACGAAGCACTGCGTGAAAGTGTTGGGCATGATGAGAAAAAATTGTGTAACTTAAAACTGATTGCGCTGACTGATTGCGTTAACCGAAACTGCAAATCGATTAGTTTTTAACTAATAGACTTTTCGTAAGAAAAAATAAATATAAAGCAAATATTTATGTGTCACATGCACAGTGTACGTACGTGTGTATATGTTACATATACGAAAAAATTGCAACGAATTTCTTTATAACTTGTTATTCAATTTTACACCACAGTCTTCGCCATTCGAATTACATGGCTTGGAAAGCAGATATTAATGCGAGGAAACTGCAATAAAAACATTTAATTTTGTATAAACTACGAATATAAGTAACAGCTGTTGTGTTCGGTTATTTTATTATAAAATAAACGAGCAGTTAATTGACTGTGACTACATTGCATCCATTACACTTTCAGCGCATAAATATTGAATAGAAATATTACTTAAATGGAAATTTGCAGTGGGGCAGGTGTATAGTTAATTTGTGGTAATATTTTTAATAGCGATTACTGAAAAAATAAAGAATAGATATTTTTTTGAACTCTTGTCACGTTAATTTTCATGGATTAACTTCCTCCTGATTTAAAAAATAACATAATATTAAATATAAATTTCACCGTTATTTCGAGCTTTACATCGATACGTTCACGGTACACATGTACATACTCGTAAATTACGAATGCCAGTGGCAGGTGCTTTTATTTTTGTTTATAGCGAAAATAACAACAATTTAATAGGGTGCTTTTTGTTACTGTCTTTTTTAAATATCATGGCCGTTAAAGTAAACTTTCAAATAAAAATAATGAATGAAAATTAAAATATAAAAGTAATAAATTATCTTTCTTTTTATTACCAATTTATTTCGCAAGTAATACAATAAAGCTCAGTTAGGAAATTATTAAGGATTTTTGGGATTTATAAATTTTAATGAAATGTTAAAAGCAACAAGGTTCTTTCTTCGTTTTATTGTATTTATCATACGTGCATTAAACTTACAATGTGTTAATTAATTAATGTAATTCTAACATTTTTTTTGACTTACATAATTTTTTTAACATCCATAAACTAGTTAAGGACATAGCGGCATCGTCAGATGATGTGATGTCATAGATAAATAATTATAAACACTACATAACGGTATATTCTCGCAGTATTTTTAATAACCTGACCAGAAAAATCGGAAGTTGTTTATAGTATCTATATTTATTAATATTCTGTAATTAATTCCTAACTCTTGAACATAATTGACACCAGATCGATTAGCTTAAAATAAATTATCGTTAATAATTAACCTCGGATGATATAAAGTAACGAAACAAAATATTACGTCCCAAATAGTAACTGTCTTCAAAAACGTCTTCACACACAATATGTTGCATATATACTCATTCTGCATGCATAAAGGAAGCAAACGCTGCCGGCGAAGAGACAGCGCAACAGGTCGCGACTTACAAGACAACTGCAACTAACGGGATGCCTTCCTAATGAATATTTATACCCAACCACCATTTTTTATTCCAATTTATACCTATTAATTAAGTTTAATTAATGAGTAGTTTAGTTATATGCTGTACTTATAGCGCGTTTAATTGGTGTCGTATGACAAGGCAATTTCCAGTCCTAAATGAAGCGATCAGATCGAAGCAAACGATGGTGGCTAAGTTATGAGACACTTCATTGGAAGCGAGTGTGATATTGAAATCATTTCCTGCTGTTGGCCATACGTTATGTACTCATATATATGTATACGTATTATATACAAGACGTTGCAAGTTTGCTGTGCAAAGTTAATATTACCGTTAAAATCGCGTTGCGAACACGAATTTATCGATTCCATTAACACGATACTAATTTAACGTGTCTGTGTATACTTAATTTTTCTATATGGACCTATTTAAACCCTTTATGGAGGCTCCAGTTTTTTTAGTTTTTCAATTCTGTTTTTAAAGCGGATAACTTTTCAATAAAAACTTTGTAATTTAATGGTAAATTCGTATTTAACTAGTTGCGTATCGTTAGACTATCGATTTTGTCGGATCATTTATCGTAACTCGGTATGTAGCCAATATTAAGGGAATATTGAAATTAGAACAGGTATTCCTATTGAAGCTGGTTTGTTTACCATTTTTATTTGATGAATGTGCAACTAAGCAACTAATCGTTGCCAAATTAAACACGATTTGCAACGATTTTGTATGGCGAAGTATATCGTAGGTTATTGTGAACTGTTTCGTTACTACGACGAAAAATGTACTTGGTTATTGATGAATAAAACAAGCCTAAATAGCTAGATAGATTTTTATAAACTTGATACAGAAATCCGAGACATAGTTCACCATTCAAATTATGCTTATAGACACCCGAAATAAAATAATACAAATTATACGATATAAACGTCTGATTGTATGGTTTAGACATCTAATTCTATAGTATAGACATCAAAGACATAGTTCATAATCCAGATTGAACGGTGTAGACATTGGGCACATAGTCTGTTATTAAACCTGCTCGGTATAAACATCTGAGATTAAGTTCATGATTCAAATTGTATCGTATAGGCATCTCAGACATGGTTCATAATTCAAATTGTACGATATAGACATCGTTCATGATTCAAATAGTACATTATTGGTGTCTGAAACATATTTCATAATTCAAATTGTACGATATAGACATCGTTCATGATTCAAATAGTACATTATTGGCGTCTGAAACATATTTCATAATTTAAATTGTACGATATAGACATCGTTCATGATTCAAATAATACGTTATTGGCGTCTGAAACATGTTTCATAATTCAAATTGTACGGTATAGTCATTATAATTTCAGTCACTGTAAATATATTGTTCACGCAATGGTACTTACACATCTGGGTAAATAACAGATTGAATAATTTTGTTGATTTGTTCCTCAGGAAAACTTATGGATAAATTCGATATTTGTTATTCTGATATATAGATAATTGCATTTAATCAGGACCAAATCTCACTGCTTTATGACAAACCGATGCGGGCGGAATGACAGTCAATTGATTATATAAGTAACGAAAAAAATCGTCATGAAATTACTATTTAGTAATAGTAATATAACAGAAGTATTGGATATAAATAAGAGTGACTTCTACATGTCTAAAACATGACAATAGATGTGAAAATTTACGTACCTGCAATAGAAAATGGGCAGCAGAGTAACAAAATTAAAATAAATAACTAAAAATATTGCAATTATAGCCTTCAATATCGGTAAACTTATTGGTCAAATATCAAATAATCTTCCATGAAACCAACCAAAATATTAAAAAATATACCCACATATAAAAGTAAAATTGAAACGCTAGCAAAAGTAATGTATTTTATACAAAAATAATGAAATAATAATTGCTTCAGCGTCCATTCAAATTCAGTGTGGTTCTAAATCCATTTCATCATCACATAACAAAACCCTTACTGTTCAAGTGACTAAATGGTGCTGATAGTTCTTTCTATCTAGGTCTGTGCAGTTGTGGGCAATTAAAAATCCAAAGTCAGTGGCGATGTTTCTGAATTATTTAAATATCTATCTAACTCTTCAAAAACTTGTAAAAAGTCCATCAAACGTCTTTGTTGAATAATTTATGGGTACGAATTTTGAGATTATTGTTAAATTTTGCCACAAATGTTTAATTGACAATATCACCAATGTGACAAGAGGAAAAATGCAAATTATTCCTTTTATTCATCACTTGTACTTTCCTTTCCACACTTTTTTTAAATTCGCTGGAGGTAATACATTTTTTCGATATACCAAAAAAATCATAGGTTTTTAAGGTCAATTAATTATATGGTTGAATTTTACCATTTCGTTTTATTTATAGATGAATATAAACCCCATATGAATAAAAGTGTGAGTAAACGACTTGAATAAACCAATAATAAGAAAAGTCCTTTGAAATATATTTCAGAAAATGATCAGTTTTTATATTGACAGAATTAAGTACTTCAACTGATCTCTAATTGACAATTAACGATAAGTCTTCATATTCGAACATCAGCCAAGAAATAAACAACATTTATTAACAAACGTGCATACGTCCACTCGATACGTTATAGGTCACCTGTCGAAGCGCACTCACAACTTTTTTATGGCCGCCTCCCCGCAGCGCTTTGTCTATTATCAATAAAAATGTGCACTCACGCAAAATAAATACGGCTAACGAAGCCACAACTTTTAACTGTCATTAGCGGCTAACTAACTCACCGTAATCCGATTTCGTTAATCTAAAAACGTCCACCTTTAGACGTACGATTAAAAAAATTGGTTATTAAATATCGAATAACAACACTTTGGTCCGTGTGCGTGGGGCCCGTTGCACCTGCCCCAGTTGGCAGTGGAATATTGATCAAGTAAATTTGTACGTCTGTGGAATCTTTCATTAGTTTAAAGGTTATGCCGGTATTACGTCAAGCGTTTTTTAAAGTCGCTTTAACTATTACGCTTAGAGCGACTTCGAAGCTAAGGGCGAGGTGTAATAAATTCTAAAATGCGATCGCGTTTCACGCTTGTACAGAGTTACGGAGGCGTTGCGTATTTTTAAAGGGATACCTTTCACACAATGAATAACTCGTTGTATCTGTGTGGTGTTTTGTGTGAGTTAATGCTTTTAAAGACGATTATTCCCTTATAACTCGCAATTGCAGCAAACATAAAAATCAGATTGAATAATTTTATTAGTCTGTACCTTAAGTAAGCTTGAAGAAATATTTCCTATTTTAAATTCCGACATCTTATTGGAAATATATAATTGGGATTAATTACAATAGAATAGTGACATAAAAACGTGCTGAGTAATGTTCAGAACTGTTATGCGATATCCACAAATTACTGCAAATCACTAAAAGTTATGTCCATGGATTAATAAAGTCGTCAAGTTTGAAATGTTCCATATATTAATTTATTTTAGAAACAGCCGTATAACACTCAGGGTCAAAATCTAGGAAAGAAAAAATTATTTTATGGCAAAATTATTAAGTAGTAAATAAAAAATTTGTTTTTGTCACGGTATTCAAAATAAATTATATATGTTTTTTTTCGCAATGAACGTAGTTTGGCGCGTAAGCACAGGTCTGCAAGATCAAACCAGTGTAAATTTAAACCCGTTTTTGTAAAGAAACGGGTTTAAATTTGCACTGCTTTGCAAAAAATGACTGAAAATTTACATATAATTGAGTTATAACGTCGCTTCCTAAAAGTTGGATTTACAGTAGAATTGATTTAAAGCACACTGACTATTCTAGTTCATTGTTAAACAACAAATATCGTATATTAATAAAAAGATTGTATTCCCTCATTACAAAAATCGATTTCGACATTTTACTATTATCGATATAGGAGATCGAGGCAATGAGGAGTGAGAATAAAAATAAGGTGTAAAACATAGTTCGATTCTTGCCACTTGTGGACGTTATTTTTGCATTTTCACTGAATGATTAAATTAAATTTATACAATCAATCGAATATAGTTAAGGAAAATATTACTTTTACATTTATTGTTCTACGATCTACTGTAGGTATTTCCGTTAAAATTATAGACTTAATTAAAATTATATTAACTACACCCGACTTCAAAAGAAAAATTAAGACGAAAATACGAGTATGCACATTTTGTAACATAGCACTAGATACGATAACTTGAATATTATGATTTATTTGAAATAATAACTCTAACTGACATGAAAATTATTTACATATACAACGAAATTTCAAATAATCAAATATTTCCTGTAGAATTTTATACAATGTTTCATATGCAAATATTCAGTTTCCTTAAGAGTTAATTCAAATTTATATTTTCTGGCAAAATTATCCTTTGCCGACAGAATAAATACGTTTGTTTTATCCTAACTAGTCCTATTTAATATTATAAATAAGAAAGTGAGTTTGTTTTTACGTCGGTCATCGGTTTGCATCGTTCTCATGCCTCAATTGAGCATAATGAATTGGAAATTCAGTTTGTTTTAGAGTTACCTAAAGTGATTGACATTTGCTTGCAAAATTATCCTCCGCCGAACGAACAAAGATATTCTTTTTATTCCAACTAGTCCTAACTAATATTATAAATGCGACAGTGGGTTTGATTGTTTATATGTTTGCGTCGTTTTCATGACTCTACTGTGTACTTAATTGTTGTCGTGAATTGTATATTCAGTCTGTTTTAGAGTTACCTAAAACTGACCTAGAGTTACCTAAAATTATCCGAAAGTACTAACACATTTGTTTTTTCCTAACTACATCTAATTAATATTATAAATGCGAAAATGAGTTTGTTTTGCATTTTTTGCTTGCATCATTTTCATGCCTCAACTATTTAAAGAATCGTCGTGAATTTCATACACAAGATATATATCCTGTGTTCGGAAGTGCTTCGAAAAATATATATCCTGTGAATTTCATACACAAGATATATATCCTGTATCCGTAATTAAAAAGAAAACAACTGGTTAGGAATAAATATATGAACATAAGCAAGTAATTTTGAATCAAACTATTTCACCATTTCTAACGGTAATATTAAATTGTTTGCATAAAAATATTATTTTTAAATTAGATCGACATTTTCCCCGTTTTCTTGATTAAAGCTGTGAGCCAAAACTAATTAAGAACATTTAAGATTTTTGGAATAAACTTTTTTCTTGTTCCTTGCATAATCTGAACCACCATTTGTTTAGTACGAGACTTGCCGAACGCAGCCGTTTATAAATGGTTTAGACATTTTGCACCTGTAAGACCACTCCACAACCTCGCTGAACGACCAGTTGATATTAAAATGAGAAGCGGGCGAAAGCTATAAAGCAAGTTGGCGTGTGCCGTTCGTTACTTTGTGGCGGAGCATCGTTAAACTGTAACGAAGGACATTTTATTAAGGAGAGCGGTTTAATCATTCATTTTAATGGAAGGTTTTTTCTTTATAATTTTTATTTTTTTTTATTTACTTGTAACTTGTTGGCTTAATGTCTTGCATGATTACGTACATAAATCGAATTCATGAAATATTTTTATGTTATTAACCGTTGGCCTTACGGCTAGGTGAGAAACTGATATTTTAAAACCGATCAGATAGTTTAAGTGTAATTTTGCATGTGGCTCAAAAATAGAGATAATATACCTTTTTGTTTGTTTATTAATAAAGGTCTTTTTATAGGTATAAAATTGATTCTTATGGCAGACTTATTGCCACGATATTAATCTGTCGCATACGTTATTTTTAAAATATAAGATTTTAATATATAAAGCTGTATTAAAGATAGCTTTTAAAATAATGTATTGGTACGTTTGAAAATGAAAAGATTCCGACTCTGGTTTCAAATCCAAAGTTCGTTTTTATATTTCATTTTCCACGTATTAAATCAACGGAAATGAATGGTATTTAAAAGTATTTTAAACTGGCTTTTGTCCGAGGCTTCTCCAGCGTATTACTTTTTATTTTTACAGCGGATTTTTCTCCAGTAATAAAATTGTTATCTTAAAAGAACCGTTGATCGGAATAAAAATAAGTCATTACGATTTAAATGAAGTTTAGATCACAAAATTATCCATAACAAATATTAAAAATAACTTATACTTCAATTTGAATAAAACGAAAAGTACTCCAGATTTAATTTGAACCTTTCATTTTGTTTTGGACTAGCTTTGTGTGATGCTCAAACAACAGGTAAACAGAAAAACAAACAAACATAAGAGTTATCCGATATAGCTTAAGGGCAGCATCACTTTTAATTTGAGTTCCAAGTGTTATAACTATGAACTTTATTGAAGACAACAATACAATAATTCTAAAAATTTGCTTTGTGTACCATTCACTCATTCTACCAGTTACGCAACTAATAATTGTTCTTAAAAAATATTTATTGTACCAATAAAATAAAAAGTGAAAAAGAAAAAAAGGAAAACAAAAAATCGAACGAAGTCGAACGAAGTCGCAAGCACAACTAGTCTATAATAATCTGCTTGAGGAAATCGTGTGAGGATTTTTATTGCAAATTTTGAAAATCCTTTAAGATATAAAGCAAAGTTTCCATAAAATCCTTCCAGTAATTTTTTTTCATTTTCTTATGTGCTTAATGAATATAGATTACATTTACAGTTAAAACATAATCTAAAAGTTTCATTATACATAAATTATGATATTAAAATTTTTGATTTTGTTATTTGCGTTTTAAAATTCTGAAAAGAATGACAACATTATAATGTCTCAATAAAAATTTAGACCAGAAAGAAATAATCTGTAAATCACTTTCCTGTAGAGTAGTGAGAGGAAAAACAAAGAGTAAGTTTGAACCTCATACACAAAAGCCCACGAATGAAGTAAAACTTCTTTAATAGTTTATACTAATTGAAAATATATATAGTAATCATTCATTTATAATAATTTCTATATTCTTTTTTTATGTAGATCAAATAATTTGCAGCGAGTGTCCAGATGATAGATGTCATTTTCTTATATTTTAAGTTTTAAAAAATACATACAACTGAAAAAGTACCTCTTTACATGACCCGAAGGCGCTTTACACAATTTTAAGATGAAACTTTTTCGATTAAATTAATAAATTTTAATAATTGTATAATTTATATAAAAATAATTGCAACATTATAGCAAACTTAAGAAACGTTTCGATTATTGTGAAGTTTTTATAAGTTTCAAAAGAATATAAAAAACTTTTCTTAACACACGATCAAGCAGCTGATGTAATTATTTCTGACCAGCTGTTATCAGCGTGCAACATTTTCATATTTGGTTTCCATGGTGCACTTGCCACGAATTTTATAACTCGCGTCATAGCTAGTTGAGATCTTCGTAGCATTGGCACAATTCCCACAGAATACACTCCCATGTACCGGGTTATTGAGCCGGTCCAATTTCAACAGTCAGTAATTAAGAGTGAATAATTAGATATGGAGACGGGACACAACCCTAATGCGATTAGGCTGAGGCACATTGGGCGATGCGCGAGTCGTTCGTCGGTCAATTAATTATTTATTAATGGTCGAGGTTGCGAGCGCCGAACCAGCCGAAATAAAATTAGCTGGTCCACCGTAAGTTTTTGACACAACGGTTTGAATTCAGTCTAATTGGAGACAAATTATGCAATCGGATAAGAAAATCGCTTCAATACGGGTTGAACTCGCACATAAATCTACGTTAGGCGCATTTTTCAAAATTTTTTGACATTCTAAAAACATAAATATTGAAGAGTCTGTGTTTCCTTTTGTTGTTGGACATAATGTATGTATACTGTTGGACTCATAAATTGTGAATAATTGTAGCAACCTGCACACGTATTTTATTTAAATTTTGTATGAGAGTTAACTCAATTAGATGTTTTCTGATTTTTATGATATTTAATTTTTTTTATGGCAAACTTTCTAAATTACGAGTTCTGTATACCCTAGCATAAAGTTTTAGAACCGTTTCCGAGTAAAATTATAACTTTGAGTTTTGAGAATTAAACTATTAACCCCTTGCGTCGTTCAAAATCAAAATCTTTATCATTTTCCTCTGCTGGGTACCGAATAACGTCTTTATATTAAATATCATAATCCAGATCAATAGTTACGACTGTGACAAACTAACGGAAAAATGGGTGATGAAATTGTGATTACAAAGAATTTTCACCACTTTCCTCTGATAAGAGGCGTCTGTTTATATATTTGCACTTTTTTTCTTTCGAGTTTTTATACATATTAATTTTAACAAGATTATTACCTGTTATATTTGTATTTACAAATAATGGTTTATTTAAATTTAACGACAGAATTTATCGTATGTTTTGCTAATCCTAATTATCATAGATTTGCAATTATGAAAACAATTTAAAATTATTTATAACGTGTAAGTCTAATAAAATTGTAAAACAAGAGTCATTATTATAAACAAGGTACAGTAAAAAGAGTAACATAGTTTTCGATCTAGTGCTTTTTCCACTATCGACAGAAAATAAAAAATGGTTTGATATATTCACATATTTATTTATTTTCTAAACGAGCAGAAAAACACTAAATGTATATACACTTTTGTAATAAGGATATAACATTCAATTATCATAATAACATTCTTAGTAACACTTAAATGGTTCAAGTCGAGATGACCAAGGTGTATCAATCGAGTTACCAGCAAAATGAGTTACTTTGTAACATTAAAGGTACTAATGCGAGTATATTTAGAAATTCATTAGATTTTTAGAGCATTACTCAATGTATTATAGGATTACTCAATATAATAATCGGATAATGAACAACGCGCATTAAAAAACGTGCGCCTGTGAATAATCGTAAAGATTATTCACAGGCGATTATTTACAAAACAATTTTTTTATAATGTCCTCTACATTATAAAAAAATTGTTTTGTAAATAATAAATAAAAATATATATCATGAAAATAACAAAAATGAATATTATTTAGGCCTGAAATACAAGTTCGCCACAACGCTGCGTCCGATCGATAGGGACGGCCAGCGTGGCCACAAAATCAAATCGATTCAGACACGTTTGTTCGATAAATCAATTTTTTAAATGATTATGGGCGTGACAGTTCGTTAAAGCGCTCCAATATCGATGTTAACGGGGCGAAATGAGCCGGAGAGTACCGGGACGGGCTTTGTTTTGCTTTCATACGCCATATCGATACTCCGCATCGGGCGCGTCTACGAGTGTGTAGCGGTGTAGGTAGACTCGTGGATATACCCACTGAGAAATAAAAAAAAATGATGATACCACATTCGACATTATTTCTTAACTCTTTAATAAATGCAACAGGACTAATCGCATATACAAAATAATTTTGTGACATTCATATTCATAGTTGTGTTTTTTCATATGAAACTCTAATGTCGCATTTCAATGGGAGTTGAAACCTTCTTATGGCACGTCGCGACGTACTATTCAACCATCCTCGCCTTTTACCGCTCTTTCTTATTTATCGGCTCTTTCTGATTTAATTCGACCATTGTCGACTCTTTCCAAATTATTTCAGCCAGCTTCGCGTCTAACAGTATTATAATATTAAAAATATATTTTCAATTGATTGTTAAGAAATATTTCTGTGATAAATTATTTTATAAAAATAAAACAATAAAATTAAATTAATATTTTATTATTAACAACTATCTGAATATTTGTTTTTCCGTTTTCAATTGCTTCATATAAAAATATTTTGATATAAAAAATTTAAATGTTTCACATCTGCCAGACTTTCCACGATGGCTCACAATTTTTTTTGTTTATGATAACTAAATGGGCTTTATATCTAAAAATTTAACTGCTTATAATAAATAGTAAAAATTATTTCTATCAATAGTATCAATATAAACGTGAGGCGCGGAAAGCGTTCGCCTTTTCGTATTGATGTTTTTAAATCTATTCCAAATGTAAATAACTGCTGTGGTCGTAAATAACCAGGCCCCACGAACTAATCTCCCAACTTACATATATATAGCAATACTATAAAACACGTGTCTTTTGTCTTCAGAATTTAAACGATAACCTCAAAATAGCTAAATATTAATTCTGCTCGAAACAAACAGAATATCGCCAGAATCTTTAAACGTTTTTATCACTTAACTATGTGACAGTAACCTTATTTTACTCTAAATTGTAGGTAATAAGAAGTGAAATTTTTTCTGAAATAAGGGATGAAAAAAATTACTGAAATTATTATTTATTGGTTATTATAAATGCGTTTAAAATAACACGAAACCAATTACGTGTCCTCAAACAATAAACATTGTTAATTATTTTTAGTTATTACAGAATTAATAACAAAACAAAACCTTGTATTCGATACTCAATTTGGAACAAAATATATATTTAAATTAAATTTTCAAAAGTCGAATTAATAATATTATAATTTTCCATGTAACTTCTAAATTATAAACAGAGTTACTTAAATCTTTAAAGAAAATAACCAATTATTTAAAATAATTTTGGCTTACACTTTTGGTCTTCATCACAAATAAGGAGATTTACATCGCAAGTGTTCCAGTACTTTCTAGGTTCTGCTTGATTTTCTAGTATAAGAATTAATTTATGAAGACCAGCTTCTACTTGGCTATTTGTGATTTAGCCATAGTAAAAAAACAATAATTATAAATCAAAATAACATCAACGAATCGAAAGGCAATATGATAATCGTTATACAAAAAAAAAAAAGAAAAAGAAAAAAAAATAAAAATAAAATATGTATATATATATATATATATATATATATATATATATATATATATATATAAAATGTACGTTATTCTTAAATAGGAGTAGGTACAATTTACACACCTAGATTTCTCAATGCCACCTAACTAGTACCGAATGAGGTACTATTGTGCTGAACTGTGGCGTAACACTGAGAGAGGAAGAGATAAAAGAAGCATTTGGAACTCTCCGTAAATTAGCATTTGATTTTAAAAAGATATTATCTTTTGTTTAGGCTTTGGCAGTAAAATATACATAGGTTACCATTCCAGGGTTAAAAATACAAAATATGCTATATTATAGATGTCAATATAAATAACGGTTACCAAAACATCTCGACCAGAAGTGAAATCTCAACACATCCGTCCAGTCTTTCCCATAAACGGTCATCAACACAACAGTTGTAGATACCTAACTAATAGCCACAATCAAAAGATTAATTAAATCAACTTTTTACACTCATTAAATACCCCATAATAAAACCATTAATCGAAACGTAATAAAGTCGTTATTAGATAAACTTTTTTCCTAATCAATTACGCGTATCGTATTTACTCAATCGAGTGAATTGTTTCTTTCACAGCAGATCACAGAAAACGGTCAATTAAATGTTCGCGAGTGCGCATAAAAACGTCCAATGAGATCTCGCTACGGAATGCATCGCCAACAAATGCAGCGCGAGTTGAATTAATTACGGTTACCAGTTCCTCCTCATTAATGCACCTTATATATAAATGAAAATTAGCGCGAATGCACCTGACAAGCTAGCTAGATACCAAAGAAAGGTGTTAACGAAAGAATAATATAACACTCTTTCAAAAGTAAATGTGGCAATAGTGGAGAATGAAAATTTTTATTGTAATAAGAATTTTATTTAATAAATTTGAATAAATATTTTGGTCATTATTATAAATTAGGCATTATTTGAATTATGTTTTTGGCTAAAAGAATTTTTTGCTTTTTTTGGTAATTTTTGGTGTCTATGTTCTCAGGAAATATTTAGACAACCCAAATGTATTTTAACTTTCCAGTTAACACAAACTGTGTATATGCAACTAAAATACGGTTATACCACGTAGTGCAGTCATCTATAAGCAGTGTAACGTGGTTGTGTGTATATCTTGAAAATATTAATGCAAGTTAATAAAATAATTTTTTTTTTAGGTTTTTCCCAGAGATTTTGAATAATTAAAGGGTTTTGTGGGGTTTCAAATCGATACTTTAAAGTTTATTATTTCACAAAGGGATATTTAAATTAAAAATCAACTCAGTTTTATATTGGAAAACCTCTCGATTTATGTACCACTCGATTGGATGGGTGAAAAAAATTGTTGCTTCCGCTTTAAATGCATGTTTTTATTTTATTGTGATCTCTGCGAATGAATCATATAAGTGCAGAGTTACACGCAAATAGATATAAGCTGTAGAAACTATGACGCCGTGAAAGACGGATGCATGAAGATAATGAAACATCAAAGCTTCCTTATTTTACTGCAGAATCATAAAAACGAACAAAAATTGGAAATCCGCTTGTAGAAGTTATTGTCTATAAAGTATTTTCATAATTATAGTTCTCATTATAAAATCAATCCAAAATTTTCAGTCAATTCTGTAATAAAAACATAAACCTTATAAAAGTGATATATTTATCATAAAGGTAAATACAGTAGGTTAAAATGTAAGCCAAATAGAATTTAAAATATGATCCATACAGAATATTAACAAAACAAACGTAGTTCTGGTAGAATGCACAATATGTTTTAAGAATTCGTGAGCCTCTTATTATGAATTTAAAATAATTGTGATATATTGTGATTACTCATCAACATTGAAAAAGTTCCGTTAAATAGATGTATAGAAATATCCATATCCAATACATTATTATTTTCACCAAGAATAAAATTACAAAAATGTGTCAGTATAATATCTCGCATATAAAAATTATATTTGAACAACCAAAACGTTTTAAAAGCAAATGGAAGAAATATTATATTTCATGACGTATATAAAGTGTCAGAAGAGACATAATTTTTGCGTATAAACTTATGCCCTAATTAATCAAAGGGTTATAACTAATAGGTGATCGCCACTTGAAGTGAATTGTAACAATATGGCAGCTAGCGAGCACGCAAACTATTAAATTTTTTAAAGGCATTTACAGAGACAAGAGGTTTGAAAAACTTTCGTTTATTTTGGTGTCAACAAAAAACGTATTAACTCAAGCAAACTTTTTAAGGAAAACTAATCTTTCAAAAATGGTTTGTAATGTTCAAATAAATTTATATTGTTTCGGGGAAAATAAAACAAGTAGGCAGATGTCGTCTCCTTGTCTCTTATTGACAAACAAAAATACTTCTTTCTCGTCCCATTGTTTCCAGCTTGTTACTATTTTGTTGTGTGATTATATTATTACTACCTAAACAGGTTGGTCTTCTTTAGTAGGCAACAATAATGATTTTATTTAAACACATAACAATAATGATACACAACACAAAATAGTAATAAGCTGGAAATTATGGGACGAGAAAAAACTATTTGAATATCCCTAATATTTGAAGTATTTCAATAAAAAAATAATAAAATAAAAATAGTTTTCCTGAATAAATACTTTTAAAATTTTTTTTCTTATTTAGTTAGTAAACTGTATATAAATAGTACAGAGAAGGAAGCTTGAAGCGGATGCAAATTTTTATTTGACTAATACTTATACGTTTCGCGGTAAGTTAAATAATAAGATAATACAGTACAAAGTATACAACAGTTTCTTAGAATTTATTTGGTTACAACCATTTCTTAGAATTTATTTGGTTACAACAATTTCTTAGAATTTATTTAGTCCAAATGATTTGTTCCAACAAACAGGATAGGGCTGACCGTATTTCATTTTCCACGAAAGATCAGACGCGATGCTACATCGACCTGTTAATGCAATGTATCGTGTATCGGTCATTACTATTAAAATCTCTTGAATTTTTTAACCAAAATATTTAAATAAAAGCTTTGACCGAAAGCTCAGAAATCTAGATTTTTTCCAATTTTTGAAGTCCATGCATCAAAATAATAAAGTATTCGTGACGTCTAATACACCATGTAGAAATTTAATATTTTAAAAATAGAGGTTGCAATTTAAAAAAATGTCAATTTTCTTTTAAAATACTTGTCCAATGACATCTTATAGAGAATTTTCAAAAAAATATTTTGCTACATTTAAAAAAAAAGATTTTTTATTGTAAAATTTCATACGTTTAGATCCAAAAATATTAAACCGTGAAGCAATAACAGACAGACAGGTCGTCGTAGTAGTTTGTTTCTAATCTTAATATGATAGTATCCATTTCTAATATAAGAAAATATATAAGTTACACTTACAGGATTCATGTTTCACTACAGGAAACAAAGAGGTCACTTCTCATCATTATTGTCCATCATACACAGGTTTGAAATGGAGTGAAAGATAACAAACATAACACAAAATGTTCGTGATACACCAAAATATTTGCACTAGGCACATGAAGCGTATATGTATATATATTTTTTAGCAATCAAATAAAAAAGCTTACGATGTCCGCGTCCAGCTATATAAATATAAATAAACATGTCTGTTTCTCAAATCTAAATTAACTATCATCCCGACCACATAATGAATAACACGTTTGATACGAACCTCAGAGCGCCGCCGCGCCGCCTAATGCGGCCTGTCTCGCTTTGGTTCCTCCTATCATAATGGCACAATGCTTCTTTCAAATCAAAAACTTCTACGTCACGTTAGTCTCGGTGGGTCCCAGTTGGTGTACAGGCAGATAGCAAATATCAGATTAGGATTGATTGTCCTTACGTATTCAAATAAAATATCACAATATCGACTAAAAATATTTGACGAAGAGATGCTATTGTAAGTGGTAACTTTGTGATAATATGGTATAAAAATGTGGCACTAATTAGAAATTTTAAAATTATTAAGCTAACTTCAATATATTCCTTAACTATGTATAACGAAGTCAAAATACTAACATATTGCACTATGGAAAATAATTATCTTTATCCAGTCGCAAATGAAACGAAATCTTGGCTGTTATATAAAAGTTACAATTGCAGAAAAAACTAAAAAAATATTAGCATTAAGCATTTAGCTTAATACTAATATTTTTATAGTTTTTGCGTCGAACGTGTGTAGCGACAAGTGCAATGACTCACTTAGATAAGATATGGAAGGAAAAACTATATATCCAGATATATCAAATCGCTTTTTGTAAGAACCCTGATACTATCCATCTTTCTGTATGGCCTTGAGTCCTGAACACTGAATATAGCCGGTCGCAAAATGACCAACACCTTTAAAAATTTTATCAAAGAAAGATGCTTAACACCTTATGGAATCTACGTCTCGTTTACGGAAAAGCTGGGAGTTGAAACTATATGGTTCGCCATGTTTCTCCGGAGAGTTCTCGAATACCTCAGTCACATCACGCGAATACTTGCCGACAGCATTATTGAGAGGCTTATTGTTACCAACATGTTCAAAGGGTAGAGACTACGGGGCCGGTGTCCTAGACGCTAGACGGGTAATATTTGCGAAACGCTTGTCACTCCGTTACACGATACCGTACAAATCGCCGAGATTAGGACACTATGGCGAAACGTCGTAAAAGAAAAAGTGTTGTCAAAAGGGGACCACGATCCTTGGTAGTGAAGAGCCGAATCAGGAAGAAGAAAATGTATATATATATATATATATATATATACATATATGTATATTTGTTTACGCAAATTTTATTCCAATTCAGACAAAATAAAAACATTATTGCCTCATAAAAATAGTGTATTAACACCATTTATAAGCTAATAATAGCAAGCAATTGAATCTACTTGAATGTAAAAAAGTATCGAAATAAAATTTTCATTAAAAATTCAAATTTTACGTATTCTGTAATATTACAATACAAGTTTATCTTTCCGAATAAACGAGAGCGACATGTTTATTATTTCAATCAGTATACACTAAACTGTGAAATCAAACCAGCACCGTGTGATACTTGTCATTTTTCTCAACAGGTGTTATACAGATTCAAGTTCAAATGTCAGTCAAACCGTTCAAATCCCATTTTACCGTCTACCAGACATTAGTTCCGTTCAGTAACTACATCTTTTAAGCGCTACTCCGCGCGTATCGGACGTGTTTCTACCGCACAGGCAACAGGTATTACGTAACTCGTGAAATTCATCTCGAGATACAAGCTTCCATATAAACATTTATCCAATTGATTAACTACTCAGTTTCCCACGCTTGAACGGGAATGTTGAATACTTATCTTTGATTGGAAAATGGATAATTGAGGACTATCAATTTTATACTTACTTTTTGCAATACGTTTCTTTTAATCTATGTACGAAAAGAAACCAATTGATTTCGTTAATCTACAATTTTAAAAAAGCAAATTTTCATATATAATGTTACAACACAAAAATTATATATAGATATGCAATTAGTACTTAAGCGTTTGTGTATAAAGGTGTTAAACCGTTTCCAATTATGAAATGATCAAGAAAACCTAAAAAAACTCGTCTCTAAAATGAAATCTCTTCAAACCAACGGTTTTTTAACCATTGTTAAAGTTAACTTCTCTATTAAACGAGTATTACTTTGAGTTTCGCGACTTTCGAACCCGAAATACTAAACTAAAGCTCGCGTTGAAACAAATGCACGAAGCCAATAAATGGCGTCTCCTGGATATTCCTCTTGAACCATTCCTCCCCTTTTTGCCACTCATATCATTATATTTATTTATACTATATCCCTACCATTTTATTCTTATTTAACGTCCATAATACGGTCTCTTTTTTAAGGGGCGTTTTTGTTTATTTATTTATTTATTTACATTTTATTCGTATATCAGAACAATGGGTTCGGATCGACCAAATGACGCCTTATTTAAAAGCGGGTTGGGCCGTGTTCGGCGCTCGTTCTGTGTCGTAATAAAATAAAGCACTGGGACTAGGGTGTCCGACATAAATAATTCGCGGTCGGACATGCCGAGACCACCTCACTGTCCCATTATTTAGGGTTACCACCTTTCAGTTACAGTTGTTCGCATTTAAAGTTATATTACTTTCATACAAAATGCAAAAGCAATTTCAAGTAATCACGTGCAGTAGTAGACTTGGCTATCTCGTTTTCCTCTTTTAGGCGATATTTGCCATTCTCAAGTAATTAGCTGATAAATTAAGTCGTTATTGAAATAAATATACACATTATTTTAGATAGGGGCATAAAAAACACCATATCAAGTAGCCAACGCTATGCCAAAGTAATATATTACAGAATATAGTTCACAGCACAATTAATAAGTGCAATCTAAACAAATTATTACAATAGCATCATTTTATATCATGATGAATGAAAACATTATATATATATATATATATATATATATATATTAATAGAAATTCCTATCTAAAAATTTGTGGAGCAATAACTATTAAAAAGACAATAATATTCTAATAAAATATAATTTGTGAATTTTAGCGAAGAAATACATGAGTGGTTAATTTTCGTGCATACAAAAATAAAATTTTTGGTTCTCTGTGGAAATGTTAGCAAACTTATTTCGTGTTTAGTGTTTATGGAATATTTCAAATAGATCGTATTTTTCTCCCTTTATATAATATAAAATAAAAATAAAAGCAAAAAATCACTACATTATGTTTTTCTTTATCTTGCGATGTAAATTTCCTTGTTTACCGTAGACAGGCTCGAGTATATGGTTTAACTTTTAACTTGTGAATGAAACTTACAGAAAATACTAAAAAAGGAATAAATGTCATATAAAGAATCTATTACGTTCATACTTCGGTCAACTTTAAAATAATTGTGTGTATTTGGCGAAAAGGAAATGGCGACATCATCCACTTGAAGCACGAGAAGCAAGAATGCCATCATAACCGCGGGGCCACCACAATCGCCTCCAATTATTATCATTCGACGTAAATAAAGCGCGTCGATGGCGGTAGCTCGTTTAAAACCATTTGACAGTGTCGCGGTGAGCGAGGTTCGCGTGCTGAGGACGAAGCCCACCGGAGCTTTAACGGGATTTAACGCCTTCACGCCCGCTCACCTGAGGCGACTGTTGAATTTTTTTAATTTTTCGGGCATTTTTATATTTACAGCTAGAAAATTAAGACGAAAAATTCAATTTATTTATCAAGTTTATTGTAATATTTTCTATTTTTCTTCAGTTTGAAATTTAATGAAGAAACGTGCCGCATTAAATTTCAAACTGAAGAAAAATTGAAAAAATATTTATCAGGCTGGTACTATTAAGACATAAAATGTTTTAAAAATCTCTTTACGATAATAATAAATAATGCTTAACCAATGTTCAAATTTTCTTGAGTTCAATTTACGTATTAATAAATTCTTTTTCATCGTAAGACATGAATTTATGCAGTTAATCAAATGTTTAAAAAAATATTATTACCTAGAAAATATATATCTTGTCTGTGATAACCAAGTTTTCTATTTAAAAAAAATCCGATATTAATATCTAAAAAAAAATTTGTTATTAACTTTTCTACAAGCGGTATACCTACTTTTATTATTTCTTTGCGTTATATTATAAACAAATACTTCAATCAGTATTTTCATTTATTTCTAAATAACATAAACTTAATCGTTACACCTAATTTTAACCAAAACCATACCTCTGTAGATTTAATTTAAAATAAATAATATTTATATTTTTCATTTCATAGATTAAGCTGAAATGACACCTGTTGAATACATCCAACAATGGGAAAGGCAATCAATAAAAACAATTATAATCCGTGCAGGCTTCGCTTGCAAAGGGTTGGGTTTCAACGCAGGCGTCCTCGCCAGCCTAATACGTTAAATGCAGCCCTTATACAAATGTCAAGTGGCACAATTGTTCGACGCACGGGCATTGTCGGACACGGCTACCGCCGTTGCGACTTATGCGCGCTTCGGCCGTGGGACGACTTGCATGATAGTGACGGGCGTTTAGGCTGTGGCTGGCTGTTAACGAGTAGATTTAATAGAATCTTGTAAGAAAATATTACAATAATTGTTATTAATGGATCAGTTTATTTTTTTCCAATATTTAATATGTGGCAATTAATAGAACACTGTCAATCACACGAAGTGTTAGCTGTAGATTGCATTATGCTAGACTTTCACAGTGACTTTCACCTTTACCTTAATGGATCAGAAAATTAATATCAACTGAACTGTTTTTCCCATTAATTTCTTGTAAAAAAAATATTAAGCACGAGCAGAACTCGTGTTATATATTAAGGTACATAAAATATTTAAGCGTATATGGAATTTTTTTCAATTTAAAAATATTAATATTTGTTTTCATCATGTAAATTAATTGCCTGGTACACCTTTCACATATTTAAAAAGTAACGTGTTTTTTTTGGTAACCTTTTCTTTAGCAGTTTCGAAGGTAAGGGTGGTATATGTTTTTATGAACTATTTTAATAGTTGTTTGGAATTACATAACATAAAATTTAAAAAAAACGTAATGTCTTGTAACCTTATAACTTATTGTTTCTATTGTTACCACATGCGACACAGGAAAAACATCGATTATTATCTTTGCCGTCTCTAACATTTCTGTATAAATATTTTGAAGCAAGAACTAATGAAACCTATTCAGATTTAGTATAAAGCATACTAATATATTTCATTAGTTACACTGTGCCAAATCTCAAGAAAAACGGCTATAACAGACGAATAGACACCTGAGTGACCTTATAAGGGTTTCTTTCTTTCTTTTTGTCTTTTACGGTACCAAAAAAAAGAAAATATTTCTTATAATACAAAAAAAAGAAGTATGTATCTAGACTTCAATAAATAGAGTCAAAAAAATAAACTTCGCAAAAAACAAAGTCGGTTATAATATGCTTTTTACATTGGACACAAAAGAAAATCTCGCCGGGAAACATCAAGGCAAACAAAGGTTTGCAGAGAAACTGAATGCAGAAAAATGCATTCATTCAACGGCAGCTCGGACACAAAGAAAGAAGCTATCTGAATAGAGTCAGTAGCCCACCGGTTTTCCAATGCCTGCCTTACTCGCTTTTGTTAACGTGGACTGCGATAAATTTAATTTTCCACATCGTTTCACAGTATATTTTCTCAATTTTCCATTTAGTAACTTCGAAAAGGGCTTATGTAGTTGAATACGATTATTAGAAGGTGAATTTGAGTAACAAAAATGAAGAAAAAAATAAAGATTTAAAGCACTTTTTCAGATCGTGATTTTTTTTAATTACCTTGTTGTTGTCAGATTTTGATATAATTAAGATAATATTTAGATATTTGCATTACTTTTTTAAATTGTGAATAGTAAGTTGTTATAAAACTAATAAATAGTTAAGAAAATGTTCGTACTTCTCTTAATTTGTTTATTTCTAGTGTTCCGTATCTGGAGGTGGCAACGGGACACTTATGGTCATAACCTGGTGTTCGTCGGTACCAGCATATATCACAGGCTTCCAAAATCAAAATTTAACCTAGAAAGTAAATCATTCCTTTCACATATTCGTTGC
Organism: Druceiella hillmani; assembly: GCA_039881145.1. Lineage (NCBI taxonomy): Eukaryota > Metazoa > Arthropoda > Insecta > Lepidoptera > Hepialidae > Druceiella > Druceiella hillmani. The sequence continues at coordinate 3,186,287 of JAYKKI010000118.1, forward strand.
TTATCTAGTCCTTACCACCTTATTACATCATAAGTTATTTAAATTCTGTAAACTCAACGACTAGTACTCATTTTACATCTGCACATGTGTTTACTTGTTCATGGTGAAATATACACAGCTTCAGTTGAATAACTATAATAACATACTTTTGGTACATGATTACTTTTGGTATAATACTCTTAATACGTTTTTGGTACAAGACTTCCATAAACTCTTGAAAGATTTGTATTAATTGATTTAAACCCTTCCGTTTGATATGAGCTCGCGGCTCACCAGGGTTCATAAAACACACATTGACACACGAAAAAAATAGTTTACTACAAGATTCAATAAATTATTGTCTTTTTAATTGATGTGGGCCTCGAATACCTTTCATTTAAATCCAAGTGATAATTTCAACTTTAACACCTGTACTTTTACTAGCTCACAAGTGTGTTTAAATTAATTGTACTAAAATATTTCATACCTACTAAACTCGCATTATCGTATGCGCCATAAACGTTTCTCCAAACGCCTGCACATCTCCACACGAGCGCAGCCTACCCTTTGACAAATATAATAACGAGGAGGCAGAAAGAAACTGCAATAATTTAAATAGTGCCAAAACAGAAGTTTTAGCGGCGGGCAGCGTGCGCCCGTCTCCGCCGCGGCGCAATAAATAATGCATTCCGCGGCCGCTCGCGCCTCGCGCTGCACTCGGAATATTATTAGCGAGATAGTGCGACTCGCCGTGAACAGTTGCAGTCAAGTATCAAGAGCGATCTTAGACTGAAAAACAATTTTTTTAATTATTTCGGAAAAAATTATGATCCTTTTTGTAAAACGAATGAAGGTTAAATTATTTTTGCCTACTTATGAATCGTATAGTAATTCCATGAGTGCCAAGTGCTTTGTGATGAAAATTTTAAAAAGTCTGTACCGCAATTTTTTTCCTAATATAAAATACTAGTTCAAGCATAACGTACTGATTGTGGCTTCGCTGCATCTAAATAGGAATTGTTATATTTTCCACAATGGATATGAATATCAAATTGTGCATGAATTATCCCTTGAGATAAAATCAGATGTTCAACAGGTTGCGTTCTCTCGCCGACAATTTTCATTCTCATCATTAATGAGATCTTGAAGAAGATTTCCCCGGATGTAGGGAAAGATCCAATGTGGCTTGGGTGACAGATTAAAAGACCTCCACAATGCTCATGACATCTATCTGCTTAATTAAACCCTACACCAGATGAGGGATAAACTTGAAGAATTAGACATCGTGATGCAGAAAGTAGAGTTGAAGATTCAGCAAGCTCAAGGCGATGAGCCTGCTTTCAACCAACCAAGAATATATTGAGTTGAACGAGCAGCAAATTAAAGAGATAATGGATTCTATTACCTTGTCAGTACAGGCAACAATTCTGGTAGAACATCAAAGGACATGAAATCCAGAATTAGAAACGAAAACAGCGATTTATTCAGCTTTGCTCCATTTGGAAAATCCATGGACTTTGTTCATCTTCAAGAACAATGTTAAATGTGTTAAACCATAGGTTTAAAGACTTGAAAAGTGACAGATAGCGCTAACTAACGCATTGAAAACAATCTTTAATCGTTGTTTACGTAGAATTCTCAACATTAAATCAGCAACAGTAATCACCAAGCATGAACTGTTAGCCAGTACCAAGGAACATTCTATCGGTGAGCAGGTTTTGCAAATGAAGTGTATATAGATTTGGTATAGCCTGAGGAATAGAGATAAAGCCATCATGAGAAGTGTACTGCAATATATAAGTGTCGCAGAAAATAAGGCAGATCCTACGAAACCTGGAGAAGATCTCTTGCCAGTGAAGTGGAAATCATTTGTTTAATACGGGAACAGTTCTGAAAAGTAGCCAAAAACCGAATCCATTTACGAAAGCTCATGAAAGCCATTTACTCCCATTGGAGTGGAGTATAACTAACTACCTAAGATGCATACTGTTTTATTAAAATGTCATTTGTCATACTAAAATAACATTCGTAGTAATAAAATTGACCCCAAAATTTAGATTGGCAGTAAATAAACCAAACAAAATCCACTTTTTTCCCAAATCATAAAAACGTTTTATAGTATGGGGGAATGAAAGAAGTTCTGCCAGTTAACATGAACTGAACCTAGGATCTGTTTCAGTAAGACTTTCCAATTTTTCCAAATTTAATTTCCCCTTTCGGATTTAAGGGAGACCAAAATTTCCTTGCTCGGCTTACTTATAAATTTTATAGGAGAGTACATTTTTAATCATCGTCGGATAAATTATGCCTGTGGGTTTTCTCGCTTTTCGCCTTAATAAGAAATGACGAAGCAAGATCACACTAAGTTCTCTTTGTGAAATTTCTATATTTTGTTTCTCCCTGCTCGTCGAAACTCGATTACTAACTGAACAGAAGATCGAAGATCGCACTCCTTATATGCCCAATCAATGATCGACGACTGAACAATATGTTTCCATAGCATTCCAGTCGCTGGAAAAATGCGCTAAAATTCCATCTTTGTCAAATACGTTTCCTACATATTTCAAATTAAAGAAATGTATGGTATTTAAACCTATCTAAACGGCTTTTAAATATATCAGAATAATATCAGAACATGGCTCGAATAAGATGGCCATGTTTATATAATAAAAGTGTAAAAGCCAAAAAGGTTTTCCTATAATTATTAAAAAAAAAATTCAAAGAATTACATTAATAAGCTATAGAATGTTTTTATTCTGTTTTTAAGGTTTTTGCAATTCTTGTCGGTCTGTCTGTGGGTCTGCGTAAATGTACATTACACAGAACTACTAAACATATTTAGATTGACGTTTTGAGTATTCTTCAGAGTCCAAAGAAGAATTTGAAATATCGAGATTTTTGAAATATTTGTTGGTATGTTTATTTGTTCTCATTTAATTTAAAAATGTTTGAATAATAAATTTTTAAGGAGTTCCAACTATTATATTTACTAGTCTTGGAAAAAATCTGAGATGGGTAAAAAGTTAAAAATTATAAAAAACTTCAACAACCAACCAGTACAGGCCTACTAACGATTATGTAATGATTACCAATTAGAATACATATTACACTGTCACTACGAAACTGAATAAACCAAATGCGGGCGAAGTCGCGAGCCAAATATTATTTCTTAATATTTCTCTTCTTCCATTATAGCAACGATTCATTTCCAATGTTCTTACGTACAGAGGTACGGTTTAGAGTCAGAATAATTTTTTCTTATGAATCATTCAATAACTAATCAAAGTATTAAATATTTTTTTAATATTCATCAATTAAATATGGTGGAACAAGTGTTAATTTTTTTTTAAAATCGCCATATCTTTCATATTAAATGTTCTATTCTTATCCTAACAGATCGCATGTCTTGTTATTTTTTTTTATTAGGCTGTCTACGATTTATTTTCTAATTCTGCCAGTTTTCCATAATTCTAGGAATTTTAATTTTAACCAATTTTTTATCATTTTTTCACTACATTTACAAAAAAAAGTTTTTCACTACATTTACTCTCCAAATTTCCAAAATTTCCAAGATTTTATTTTTATTTTGTAAGCTTTGCCATTTAACGTGTTTTGTAATCTAAGTGAATATAAAAATTTTACACTCAAAACATTAACCCGACACAAAACTCGACACAGCTACTGGTACAAAAACATCGCTTAAACGCCTTCGAATTGTGAGCAAAAGAAAAAAAAAAGAATAAATATGAAAGAAAAAACAATCACAATGGAACATTCTTCATTCGATTCCCTATGGCTTTTTATCTGAATTTATATTTCGAATTGCCACGCTACGAACGTCATGTCACGTCGATGCAAGCGCGCCGGTCAGTCAGTCGATCGGCGAGCGATGGGGAGGCGAGCGCGTGTAGGTACACAGCTTCGAACTATCCTAAGTGACACCGTATGCGCTATTGTGTAAAAAACTTGTAAACAAATATTTCTCTATGTTGTAATAAAGGCAGCAATATTTTAAAAACACCCTCTTTACAAAATTATCAAAATCTTATCAAAAATCTTTATTTTCAGAAGGTAAATATTTTTTCTAAAAATGTTAGGAACGGTTTAGTTTGCGTAAATATCTGGACCTGCACAATCTTGTATTTTAATTTATTTTAACTTAGCGTTATAAGGTGCTTATTTTCTTATTATGTTTTCTTGTTACTGTATCTTCATAATCTTTCTATATCTCGTGGCTGCCAAATCCATTTGGAGAATTTATTTGGTTTCTCGTTTAATAAAACAAAAAAGTGTTAATTTTGATCACATATGCACATAATAATTTATCTTAAAACGAATTCAATGCGGTTTGCGTTTTGCAAATAGAGAATATTAAAGAGCCTTACCTAAATAAAAGTTTTATCGTAATTACTATATTTCAATATAATTATAGTCAAGGTGCCTCTATAAAATACAGGTGACAATTAATCTCAAAATAGAATGCAAAAGAGATGTAAAGAAAACGAATGAAACCAGCATTTACAAAGTTTGGTGTAAGCATTTACTGATAAACTTCGATTGTCGTTTCCAACAAATGATTAATTAAATTGCATTTAATTTTATTTTTGCGTTGATAGTGTTGATGGAAAAATAAATTTCCGAAATTAAATCCTAATTGAAATCGATTCGTCGGTATTCGAGAACCGATTCAATTAAATGTGTAATTGAAAATTACTCTGTCAAATGCGAGTGGAACTCGTACTATGAGGCTTAAATACACAGTTGGGTATATTTAACGTTGTTTTTTATTATGTTTACTCTAAGGCTTCGGATATATTACCTATTTATCGTGGACATTTTCAACACATAATTTTTTTTAATAAATGGTTATGAAATCCTTGTAAATTGGTTTTTTTCAATTAATGTCGGACACAATGTGAAGTATTTCAAAAAATTCATTATTTGATTTGCCCATTCTAAAATTTTCATATGAATATTTTTAAGCGCCAACTATGTGCGAAAATCTACAAGCCAACTCCCTTTTTCATACATTTAAAATTCTGTAATTTTTTCTAAATCATTACGAGTTTTTTTTCAAATCAAATTTTCATACAAATATACATATGTCTATTTACATATACGGTTATAATTGTACATTAAATAGCCGAAAATCAAGAAAATTGTTAGCCAAAAAATACGAATAAAACGTGTAAAACGAATAAAACGTGTCAGCAGTTTGAAGGATAGTTTAGAAAATTTATGGAAGGACTATACTTATGTTTTCAGTTAAGAAATGTTACTTTTGAAATATAATAATTTTTATAAAGTCACGCCAGGCGAGATGCTTTATCACTATGCCAAATTCAAAATGTCTATGTCGAGCGGTTTTTGAACAAAGCGGACAGACAGACAAATACGTAAGTAATCTTATAAGGATTTCCATTTTTTTTCGATGAACAAAATCCTAACAAATAATGTTTATCTGTTAAAGATATCAATAGTGATGAGAATTTTAAATATATATATCTCCCTCGTTAGCGATTTTACTAAACTGAAAAAACATAGCTACACCTCCAAACAAGAACATTGTAACTCACTTTTTGTAGATTTTCAGTTGTAATTACATTCTTGTTGTTTATTTTTTTCTTACAAGTCTGTTCATTGATCGTATCTCAAAGCACTTTCAATAATGTTCTAATACTTTGTCACGCTCCCTTTAAGATAACAAAAAATGAGCTACAATGTTTCTACTGGAGGTATCAACTTATTTGCCTGGGACATTATCCAAAAACGAATTAAAATAATAAACAACTAAAGCAGTAAGTATATAACTAAAATTAGATAAACCGTTAACGGTATTAACTTTAATGCGCGCTTCATACATTTGTAATATACGTAATACATACCTTAAGTGCCGCTACAGTCACACGATACATACAAACGGATTAAGTGTAAAGTATATAAGCTGCGGAATACGATGTAAAGGTGTATAAATAATCCAAAAGAGATTGACACACCTCAAGCGGCTGACGCTAAAAGGCTCCATTGTGTCCTGATGTCGGACTATGTTGACCGGGTCTAAACTCACTAGGGATGCGTCGGAGTGTATTGGTATAATGAGAGATACGCGGTGGCACAAATCGAAGATATTTCCACTCCTCCGTTTTACAGTGTTTTCTGCATACTGATATGTTGGCTGTTTCCTTTTATTTCGTACTAGCGTTTGCCTTCGACTTAGCTCAGGTGAATTTGCAATTATGCCGGTGAGATTGATTTGCGGATTTTGGTCTATCGACACACGTAAACAATGGATTTAATAAATTCGTTAGTCAATCGATTGGCATATTGCACTATTATTTTTTAAAATTTTAATTAAAAGAACCGACTTTCGTTAAACGGAAATTATGCTATTTCACGAGTTAAAAAGTAACCTATATAACAGTTCAGTTTATAACTTATATCTGCACCAAGTTTCATGATAGTATAACTGTTTATGCGTGACAGACGTCTAAATACATTTTTCGTGGTACCACTATCCTTCGCAAGTAAAGCTGTCAAGAAAATTAATTGTTATCTTACACCATTGCGAGAACTGCGTGCATGAAACATTTGGTAACGTTTCTTATTTGTTTACTCAGTTAAAAACCAACATTTTAACAATTGTTATGTCAGTTAAGCTTACTTTACCTATATGAGCGACGGAAATGTATTACATAACTAGCATAACATTTTGGGTTAAAATTTTCATAACATTCATGAGATTACAACATAAGAGTTTAGGTGAAATGAAATTGTGATCTATCAGTATTTAAAACAAATAACAAGTGATTAACTGACTAAAACCAATACTAAAAATACTTGAGATTTACTAAAACATAGACGGATTTGTCATATATAAAACGATCTCAGACGTAATAAGATATATAACATGTAACTACATTGAACATGCTCTATCTACAGCCATGTAATAATAAATACACTAAAAAATCTTGAGAAAATGAACATATTTTATGACTGTTTACTCGTATACTTTACATCTTTATTCCATTTCATTGACGGCCAATTTAATTATTCCAAACACTGCCAGCTATATTCGTAGCGTTAAAACGTTCGTTTATTAAATGTAGTCAGTTTAAACGAAGTACATATAGAGAAAACTAACTTAATATACTACAAGTTTTGTAAATTTTCTCTGACACGAATTCTTTTACGACGTTCCACTACCTCCCGAGCGCTATTCGTTCGGCTCGTTTCCCGCGTACGCAATAAACGAGCCGCGTATCTCGTAGTCGGGCAGTACGCTCAGACGTCTGATGGGCCGCCATCAGAGCTCGGCGAGTAACGAATAAAACAGAATAGAACAATAAAAAAGCGAGGAGTGAGCTGTTAAATCTGGCAATGGGCCATTCGTTGTGGAAGCGAGTGCCGGAGCGGCGGTACCCGGAATTGTACGCGTCGGAGGCGTGGGCGGCACGCATGTAACTCACCGTTGGATGTCCGCTTAATATATTGATACTGGTTCGTTTCTTGGTTCCGTCCGGTAATCATTATTATATTTGTAACTTACTGAATAGTAGTGTTTCCGTGAAGCTAGCATACCGCCGTAGTTCGTTCGCACTACGGAATTATGCTCTCGATACCGCAGCTCCGTCGCTTATTTTCTAACCGTTAGACTAGAACACGAAATATTTGTTAATGTATATATAGCTACGAGGGGAAATAACTTGTTTATATCAATTTGCAATAAAAATAATGCATATCTATCTATGTGTGACATTTTAGTATATTTTAACATAATTTAATAAGTTTGCCAAATCATTTGTTCATTTCGTCGACCAATTTACAGTACCGTTTTGGTATTGACCCCCTCGTTATATTCTCACACTGTAGAATGAACAATGTCAAAATTTAGAATATGCTCTCGTACAGTGTATTAATATTCAATTGATGTAATCGCACTAACAATATATTCAAGTACAAAAAATGTTTACACTTTATTACAAAATAATTACTAAAACATGGATATTGATAAATATTGCTATTTTTATGTCATCTAGACAAATTGTCAATGCAATATCTCAAACGCATCTCAAAATGTTTAAATATAAAAGGAAAGTAAAATAACTTTATAATTTTTAATAAAGTTTATCTTTTTGATAAACCTTCAGTGATAAAAATTATATATGCTAGAATGCCGTTTTAAGCTACGCTGATACATTTCACTAGCTTTTTCTTTGCCGTTACACGCGCTGACACTTATTTACTGTTAAAATTTCTGTTGCCTCCATTATATCAAATGTTTATAATTTCATGCCATTTTTGTTTCATTTCCGTTTGCATTTCTATGTAAATCACACACATTATTTTTTTATATTTTCACTTCTTTCCCTTATTTCATAATGTTGCATATTTGCTATAAAATATCTTAGTGTATATAAATGTTATGTGTTTAATATATAAAGTTTATGAGATAATTTGACACAGGAATTAAACAAACATTCCATTGGGGTAATATCGAATTTATTCTTTAAAAGTTGCTTAAAGAAACATTCTATTGGGATAATATTGAATTTATTCTTTAAAAGTTGCTTAAAGAAACATTCTATTGGGATAATATTGAATTTATTCTTTAAAAGTTGCTTAAAGAAACATTCTATTGGGATAATATTGAATTTATTCTTTAAAAGTTGCTTAAAGAAACATTCTATTGGGATAATATTGAATTTATTCTTTAAAAGTTGCTTAAAGAAACATTCTATTGGTATAATATTGAATTTATTCTTTAAAAGTTGATTAAACAAACATTCCATTGGGGTAATATCGAATTTATTCTTTAAAAGTTGCTTAAACAAACATTCCATTGGGATAATATCGAATTTATTCTTTAAAAGTTGCTCAAACAAACATTACATTGGGGTAATATAGAATTTATTCTTTAAAAGTTGCTTAAACAAACATTCCATTGGGGTAATATCGAATTTATTCTTTAAAAGTTGCTTCGCCGCTGACAATATTTGCTATGACACATCGTATCTTCCAAACCGCACTTATCAAAGATGCAATGAATGAGTCAATTTACATAATAAATGGATCTTTTACCTTATTTGTTTATTTTGGGATTATTGTAGAAGACAAACGAGATGCCTGTGTTTCTTATTATTTTAGACATTTGCCACAAAACTTAAGTTTAAATATACTGTGTTAAAAGTAAATTACCCTGTATATATTAGAATTAAACAAACATTCCAATATTCCCTACTCTAAGTGATTTCCTCGCGGTTAGCTGTACCTCCGACAATAGTCGCTATAATAACACGTCATATACTACTTTAATATAGATACAATAAATATGACAATTTGCGTAATAAATAGCTTTGTTTGCCTTATCCATTATTTTGGAATTGTTTTAGTAAACGAATGAAACGGCGATGTTTCTCATAATTTTAGATATTTGCCATACATTCTAAGTTTGAATATATATTAAAGGTTAATCGACACTGTAGACATCGGAATTAAATAAACATTCCGATGGGCAACCAAACTGATTTCATCACGTTCGGCCTTACCGCCAGCAATAGTCACTATAACACATCATATCCTACTAAAGCGCAGGTAACAAAGATACAATAAATGAGGCAATTTGCGTAATAAATGGTTTTGTTTGTCTTATTCATTGTTTTAGGATTATTTTAGTATGCGAGCGAGACGGCTATGTTCTCAGACTATTTGCTAATTCTTGCAGTTAGCGCCTAATTTGCCAAATTATACGCATTATACCGTCGTGCGCCTAAAGTTTATTTGAAGTTTACAGCTTAATTGTTGCGATGAATTAGAAGCGAATTACGAGTGGACATAATTCCCATATGGGCGTTTTTAATAATCTTTTGTTTTGCAAGCTATTTTGATAATGGGAAAGAAATTATATACGTTTCTATTTCAAAATACTTTTCACGTGTAATACTATGTAGTATAAATGTTTATGTTCAAAGTATATTCTTAAGTAACCATGTATTTTATGTGAACTTCACTCATGAAACGTCATGTCGGTTTAAAATTTCAGATTTATCGAGTTTCCATTAATGTATTACATAAAACTCAACAAACCGCAGTGATAACTTTTATATGAATAACTAGCTACCTATCTCAGGTTTATTCTCCTATGACTTGTCGCTGATGTAATAATAACATAATTACCGTCCATTTCCTAATCATTTTCTGGTTCTTACTCGCTTTGTAGATAACGGTTTACTTACCTACTTTACGCTTCAGTGGAATAAGAATATAATATTTTAATATAAAAACGTTTACGAAAAACAAACTATAATAATTATCCAAGTGCGTCCTGGAACTTTTTATAGGTTTTAACGTCGTGCACATTTCTTTCAAATGGTACTTTTATTTAACAAGTTCCATTCTGTTCAACTCGAAATTATTTCGATAGCGCGATTTCCCAACGGAAAACGGTTCACAACAGACAATAATTATTAGCAGTACACAGTTGAACGTTCTTGTAAATTTTTATGTCATTTGCAATATCTTTGTATATTATATTAAGGTAGTTATAAAGTTTTAAAAGTGAAATCAAAAATATCGACGGCACACTTAGATTTCATGTACTTCAATCGTTATTGTAAATATACATGGCACATATAGTTTCCATACACTTATTCCATTGCAAATGTACACGACACATCTAGATTTCATACCCTTAAATCATTATCGCAAATGCATACAGGACACTTAGAGTATTATTGCAAATGTGCACAGTACTTAAATCATTATTACAAATGTATACGGCATACTTAGATTACATACACTTAGGTTCCTTACGCTTAAATAATTATTGCAAATGTACACGGCACACTTAGGTTCCTTAGATTTAAATCATTATTACAAATGTACCCAGCATACTTAGATTCCATACACTTAAATGATTATCGCTTTAAAGTTTACGACGGTAAGTTTCGTATCTATGGTATAAACCGCCTTTGCACAAAACTTTACAAATTGATAAACAATACTTTCTAATTTATACACCTACTGCGATAACCAAAAGATAGTCAAATCCTACAATTTGCTCTATCAGGTAGAACGCGGCGTCATTTATTGAACCTGAACAGTGTTAAGAAATTTAACTTCCTAACGAATAGTTAATGATATAAAACACAGCTGATAAAATATTTCTCTCAAAAGTTCAAACTTCGAGTGTGCAGGTTTGAACTTTTGTGTCGCCAAGCTGTAGCCACTATCATTTTATTAATATCTACCCACTAAAAATCGTCGAACAATAAACAAGTAAAGTGTAAAATCAAATCAAAAGGCAGCCCGAAGTGAGCACTGTGATTACAGCGGCGGCCGGGTGTCACTGCTGGCGAGGAGGGCGGAGTAATAATGGCCTGCCAGCCGCTCATTATTTATCACTGTGGGTCCGCTCGCGGCCACCGTCCCCTAAATCAATTGTAGGTGTGATGAGATGGACGCGAGTGGGTGGAGCAGAGCCGGAAGCCTTTAAAATTAGTCTTATGCCCCTTAAGTGTTTAGCGGTGGGGTTAGTCTTTTTGGGATATGTATTTACTGATACGGTGGGCTTTGGTAAGTACTGTTATGTAGCAGTCGTATATTAATTTCAATTGTTTGTTGCAATTCATCAAATATGTATTACCAATTTTACTGATAATAAAAACATAACACAATTTTCATTACCAACATTAATCTGTTACGTTATTAAACGTATCGAAATCGACATTGGTAACGAACCAGATACGTTTCCAAGGTTTCTTAGCGAAACAAGAAATTCTTTTTATTTCGCCTCACCCGTCCGCCCGTCCGTTATATATATATATATATATATATATATATATATATATATATATACACATACAATTCCAAAAGTGTATATACTATGTATATACAATTTTGGAGAAAGGCTATTTATATGGAGATCTCAATAACTAGGCAGCAAAATATTAGAAAAAACAAAATGTAGAATGAAAGCTAGAATGGGGTCATTAGATAGGTTCTATAAAATAAAATCGAGCTTCCGTTCACTATTATTTACGTTTCAGGTCATTTCGTGAAATATTAGGCTTCAAAGTAAAGTGCAACGTGCCCCGCCTACTCTCTAAATTTTCAAAAATGTAAAACAATCTAATACCATTTGGTTAGAAGGATTTCAATTAATTTTCATAAATAATTTCAAGAGATAAAAGGCAAGTTACAATGACTGGTTATGGACTTAATTTCTATTAAAGAAACAAAAAAACGGAAAAACAATGAGAGAATGAAGAAAAAAAAGGAAAGCTTTTTCCTGCTATTTTTAAGCAACGTCTATTTATATATCAAATCATTGCTAAGAAAAAAATTTATTTCAATTTGTAAATTCAATATCCGTAAATGTAGAAAGTAGAAAAAAAAACTAGCGCACAATGACTCTATATTAAACCTTATATTGCGTATTTGATTTTTAAATCGTGGCGACATGACGTTTGGATGTAGCGATTTAACTACATAAAACGGTATCCGTTGAATAAATGCGATATGATGTAAATAATAATATTTCATTGTCCAATTAGGAAAACGACGAAAGTGAAGGCTGAAAAGAAACTTTCAACTGACATTTTATCTCTGAGATATTTTTTATATCTCAATTATATTTAAACTCATTATTGACGTGTATACGTGACGTGTGTCAGAATTAGCCGTAATAAATTCAGTTTGCTGAAAGTAGCATTTTTAAATTAGGAAAGAGTTTTTTATTCTTGTTTTCATCTCGAGTATTAGAAAATTGCTCAGAATAAACCTTTTTTAGTTTTTCAGAAAACTTTCCCAGAACACTTTTCACATATTATCATAAAGGGCATATATAACAGACTAAAGCGATAATTTAAGTATATGACCAATATTACTTGCAATGAACAAAATTGTATTCTCATCAAATATTTCGTGCTGATATTTTGTTTCCTTTTGACTGTATATTTTTCTGTTATTGTTTTTAAAGATATTATTTAAATATTAGACTGAATTATTGCTTTTGAAGGCAATATGATATTTATCGAATTTTATGTGAACGCTATCTTCAAACGCAAAATTTTAATTTAGTTTTTAATTTCCTAACCATATTACACTTATGTCAAAGAATACTACCCACACAATTTTCAAACCATTGTCTGTATATTAATAGTAACAATGATAAATTATGTAACAAGAAATGATAACGTAAGCATTAATATTCTCGACTACACAATTACAACATTTGTCACGTTACAATAATTCACTTCTACCGTTGTCTCCCCAACTCAAGTTGTTAGCGCCATATGCCCTCGATTCATGATTGATGTTTAACAAATAACTTTTGTATGCAGTTACGTATTGACATTTGTCTGTAAATAGTAAAAGGCCCCTCTTTTCTTAACCGAACTTTTCATTAATGGCGTAATTATTAATACATAATTTTCACATATTCAACATTTTTGATCAAGTCGTGTTTATTTTCGTCTATGCGTCAATAGCGAATTGTTAATTATGTTTTCAAGGGCGCCGTCAGATTTCGTCCATTTTCCATTCTTCAAGTTAGAAATAACTTTGAGATGTTATCAATTGTTTACTTTCCATGGGTTATAATTTAATTATAACCTATGGAATATCAAACTCAGTCATAAATCAATTTTAACATGGTCGAAGTCGTGTGTAACGACTGTTAGTAAACTATGTGTCACAGCGATAAACTGTCTGCGTTTCCCGACATTTTGGAAATTTTTACGTTCATCAAATCAGCGAGGTAGTAGTTACTGAAATCCACTTTCATGGTCTTTCATCATCATCATTTCGTTGTGAGATGATGCAAGTTAGATTGAAGTAGAAAAACGAAATATCTATTAACATTCAATGATATAATTAAAATAGTAAATATTCAATTAATCTACTGTTAGAGCAACTTTCAATACAATCGATTAGGTTAGATCGTTTGATAGTTTCCGGTTTAATTGTCTCTGTTATTAGTCTACGCAAAAGGATTAGATGCCTCAGGCGGGACGCGCATCGATCGTAATTGCAATCGCACCGCGTATAGGATCCGGCCAGTTTGATTGGAATTCAGATCGATCCAAGGTATGTTGCAAGCTGACTTATGATTTATCGTATATGCAATGCAAACATGCATTGCATGTGCATATTGGAGTTGTATATATGAAAATAAGTGTTTATTTCCAAAGGTGATATTTAATGCAGCCGTGAAACTATGGAGCCGAAATATCTCGACTTCGCACCGGCCGGTTTCAAGGATCTACTTTCATTTTCCATATTCTAACAGAAGCGAAGATTTATGTCTATCAGTTATACTGTCTTATAAAATGTGTATTTTTTTTAAATTCACATTAGTTTTTTATCCAAATCACTTTCCAAAAGAAACTGCACAGGTACTTTTTAAGGTCTTTACGAGATTACACTAAAACGAATTACGTAACCAAATAAAAGTTTGGTAATTCGCAAATAATTCAAAATTACATCTCTTAAAAATTTAGGAAAAAAATTTAAAAGAAGAAATCGTAACATTTTTTTAAGAAAAAGCATAAAACGCCAGACCACAGGACAGGTCCGCAATAATTTCAATTGACGGCAGACATTTATGGAGATCAATAGCGCATAGGAAGGGAATAGAAATCCATAATAAATGTCACCGGCTGGCGCCTGGTCGTACCCGAGCGCAGACTTGACAAAAAAAATGTGACCAGAATCTACCCGAACGATAAATTAGACAACAAATGAACAATGTCATAGTCCGGGAGACGTGTAGTCAATCGTCAGGTTGTTAATTAAAATCGTTTAAGATATTTGCTAACAAGTTATGCGCCTTAACATTAAAAACAAAAACAAATAAGGCAACATAGAAGTGTAGAAAACAAATACGAAACAAATATTGTCACCTGTCATAATCTGCATTTATTTTTAAAACTATTTCTATGATATCCTTAATTATGGATTTTTTTTAGTATATGACATATTTATTAATCTAACATATTATACATATTTTAGTTTGAAATCTGCCCAACGAGACCTATATTTTCATTACCATCTTAATGGCTATTTCGAATTTTAATGTTTGCGAGTTGCACGATATGGCGGTCCTTAACTGTTATATTGCATGAATCGCAATATGGCGGCTAAGAGTCATTAGCAAAAGGGATTTCATCTGTTTATTGTAAAATGCTCAGACGATTCTAACGATAGGTTCAAGAGCGAAGCCACAGATAACAGCTATTAGTATTAAATTTATTCAATAATAAAGAGGTATATATTAGTTATTTTAATTGGGAAATAAATATAATACGTCTCCTACCAGTTACGTATCTTCCGAACTTTTGTCATATTTAAACTTTGCTGTGATATTAAGGCCAAAGTCATAAACAGAAAAAAATGAATAAATACATAGTGTACTTATTTTTACTCACATGTCATTTTCCTTGACACCCATAAATATTCCCTGATGAAGAGTCGAATTACGTGTCATTGTAATTTTATTTAATTTTAAGAGTGAATTATGAACATGAATAATGAATGAAAAGTGATGAAGAAGTCTAATTAGGTGTCATTGTAATTTTAAACAAAGCATCTTTATATTTACGAACGTACTCAATATATTTTATAGTAATAAAAAAATTACCCGAATTTAGCCATATTAAGTCGAGTACACAACACCGCAGTGCTCATACCCCGCGCCATGTCCCGTGCAGGTTGGCGCATAAAAATTATAAGTCGGACCCGGCGACGGTGGCGACGGACGTTACCTTTAAAATTTATAACACCTTAACGGGAAGTCGGTGGGGCAAAAACGAACGGCGACACCGCGTCAACGAAATATAGTGAAACGTTAACCTGCAGAGCAGACGCATACCTGCGCCTGCAACTAGGCGACTCCACTTTTATGTGCATTCGGGCGCTATCCATAGGCGTTGCCCATTAGAAATTCGATTCGAATACACTGATTGAGCATAGTACCCAAGACTTTTTTGAATTCGTCTGGCCAGCAAAACTTGACCAAATTTCATTACCTTCACAATCAATAATTTTTACCAAATTCACAATCAATAATTTTTACCAAATTCACAATCAATAATTATTACCAAGATCGCATCATTCCCATTTCTTACATTATTTGGATTTCACCAATCTTTTAAATTCCCTCAAATTTTGCTAAACAACTATATTCGAATACACAGTAGCTTTCTAGTTAGTATTTTCACCATTTAAACTTTTTCACTACACAGGGTTTGTGATAAAGTATAGAATAGTAAAGAGTTACATGACCCCATATTACCCTTATCATCCTTAAAAGCTTCGTATTACTTCTTAAGGTCTTACGCCGGTTTTTACTCTGTTGAAAACGGGTTGACATATGTATTTATGTCAGTAGAAATTATAAAAAAATATTTTCGGTTCAATTTTCAATACGAAAAATGTAATATTGTTTATCAAATTAAATAAACACTTTTATGCAATCTGTTCTAAAGGATAATTCTAATAATTAAAATTGCCACCTTCTCGTCTTGTTTCATATCTTCATTAATAAATATTTGCAAATCCATGAGTAATCAGTATAATATTTGTATCATATGAGTAAATTATCATGTATTCCACCTTTAGCTTCTTTCATTGAAATTGGTACGTTTCATATTCAATTAAAGTTCAAATTTTAATTTAACTGATTCGCTCTTAAACTCTGAAATTAGTTTTAATTGTACTGTTTAGTAACACTATAAATTAATAATGCCTATAAACATGCCCCAAACCTCCTGTTAAGTTATTGGCTAAAACAAGGAACTGGCCAGGTATTATCAATCAAAGCGTTGACAAACATTCCAGCGGCGTTCAGTCCTGCTCCTTTTTTCCTATCATTACGGAGACGGGGCCGAAAAAAGGACAAGTTGAGCCCGCGGACCCACTCCGGTGTAGGTCTCCGGTGATTCTTAAGAAATACCTACATTAAAATGTTTATAAAATTTTCAAATTGGATTTTACTATAATCGGTGCGTGTCTCGCAAACGAACAGTGGCTGCCAGTTTGTTCACCTTAAGATTTGGGTCCATTAATTGTTTTTCTGGTTAGTGTTTATAAAGATCAAATATAAATATTTAACTTACAGCACTAAATGAGAATTCGTCATAAATGTTTTTTCACGATCTGTTATAAATAACGTAGACTTAAGTTTAATTAATACATTTATATTATCTTACACTTATCTTGTCTTAACCCTTTGTATTCTAAAGTAATACAAATTTAAAACCATTGTCAAAAAGAACTCGTTTGAAGTAATAAGAAATGCGTATTTTTCAAAAAATCAGTAACGGTCTTTTTTGTTTATTTATTGGATATTTTAGGAAATATAACAGTACAGTACATTAAGTTAAAGGGAAATAATATTTAGTTATTTATTCTTTACTTCAAAAATAAAAATTACAAAAGGGCGACTTAATGCCTATATGGTATGAAAGAATCTAAAGCAATTATTTTGCTTATTATAACGTAATGCTACACCGTACTTTCACAAATAGCTTATGATGCTCCACTACGTTTAGAAAATTTGCAACCTATCCTCTTTCCGAACTAAAGTGGCCAGTGACCGTTTCGGTCTTGTCATACTACCATCGATGGAACTGCTTATATTTTTTTATCTGAATTTTATTTTCAATCTATCTTTGATTCTTGATGTTAGGCTTCAGTCTAAGTTTACATAAACTTTCAACTACTTTAATCTGTTGAATACATTTGTCTATCTGTTAGGTTTTTTGCCTTTCGGACTTTTCGGTATAGAAGCCAAGATTTACTCTATCGTGAAGTCTAATCGATAATAGAATATCCGAACTTGCCATCTTTGTTTCTCTTGGTGACTCTTACCATTTTAGCTGTATCAATAACATCATGTATATTGCTTTAATAAACTGCTGGACTTTCTTCAATTGCAAGTTTCGCTTTTCTTATTTTTATTGAGAGGAAGTCGATTGGCTCGTTTGCTGTTCAGGTTCTGCAAATTTGTGGCCAGCAACAGGCTCACTGTTTCAGTATCATTATGATTGAATCTACGTCAATTCCGGTATATCTACCACAGTCGGGGAAAAGTTAAATGTCATCTAATCCATCCTCACTTATCATATTGGTAAAGTATATCACGTATCTCATTATCCAGCAATAATTGTGACATTATTCTGAATGAAAAAGCAAATATAAAAAGGCAAAAATTATGATAAGTAATATCAAATAAATTTATTTGTTCAGTTACCTACAGATTCATAGGAAAATAACACCATTTTTAGTACTTTTTGTATTTTCGCGTCAAATGCAAAATTTGCACGAGTATATCTTTGTCGTTGTGAGTTAACTGCCAAGTTCAAACTAACAAAAGTCGATAGGCTACGCCATTTATAATTTAATGTGCATAATTATTTGTTTAATAGTATATTACAGTAATGTTAGGTTTATTTGATTGAACAAAATGTACTCTGTGCGTAGCCTGGCGGGATTTTCGAGGTTTGTTACAAAATTGTCACAAGAGGCTATAAAGAGTTAATGGAATAGTTACCCATAAAACCTTTGCACAATAATTACTTAATGTTAAATGCAAAACCGCCTGTAATTTAACAGTGACAAGGTAGTGTAGTACCAAAACATGCAAAGCTAAATTTCGTTGACTATCATAAATAAAGTGACTTGAATTTCATTTATATTATCTTACACTGTATCTTGCATTAATGGATTAGTTACCAATGAAACTTTTACACTATAATTACTTAATATTAAGTGCAAAACAATCTATAATTAACACTACCATATTGTGTATATTTTCAAAAATTATTTAAGAAAAATAAAATTCAGCTAAATATAAACATTTTCTTCACATTAGAACCGTTGTGGGGTAGCATATCCAAAACCCCGTGCTGCAGTAGACGTGTTAATTAACATTCAACCAAGCGGTTGACCACACGTGTATTGCCCCTCCACCTGCCCCAATCCATATAAAACTCTTCACGAATACCCAAATACCCCTTAGAGAGAAACATTCTAAGCATTCATATCTTCGTAATCCCGCTTACCTACGCCCTGTCCAACCTCCTCATCTTCTTATTTTCGACAGAGTTTTTTCTCTTTTTCTCCGTGTAAAGACAAAGTGTATAAATAGTAGTGCTCGGCTAGCTGACACCCCCGCTGGGCGCGGGCCCGGCTACCAGTCCCACGGTGTGAGCCGATAAAAACATTCAACTTATTTTATTAACCTGCTCGGCTCCGTGATTGATAACTCCGACGATCGCTCCTTATGGCACATTCCTCTTGGGGTCGTTTGTCTCGTTTTATTTAGTCACGAGGACGATCTGTGTAACGAGGTGGCCCCGAGTTTAGGGGGTCACGAATGAGAAGGTGAAATCATGGATGAAGTAATATTTTATTCTATATTCCTAAATATACAACACACATTACGTCTACTGAAAGAATATGTAAAATTCAAAGTAATGCCAACATTTTGACTAAAGGCGACGTAAATCTGCTCTTTAACAAAATCAGTCAGTAATGATGGAGCCGAAAAGGGAACTTTTCAGTGATTGGAAGTAAACTTGGACTCGTTGGATGTGGCTTGGTGTAAGCAAGAAAGTAAGGAAGTAATTAGGTAGTAGTAATAATTCAACTTTTTTTCTGCATAGTCTTTTTTTTGCCTCATACCTCCTAAAAATCCAATGCGCATAGGTAATGGGGTATCGTTAGATAGGTCTTAAAAATTATACAGAGGTTCCAAAATAGCTTTTATACTCAAGTCAATGGTTGGTGAGATATGCGCTTCTGAAGACTTAAAAAGTGTGCACACCCCGCCCCTCTAACTTTCAACTAAAATGTGTACATTGTGAAAAAAATTAATGTAGTAGAATTTAAATTTTAATGTCTCATGGCTCACAAACTACTCAATAAAATGTATTGAGTAGTTTGTGAGACATGAGATATTTTCGATACTGGGCGCAGTAATCAATTTTATTTTTCACAGTGTCTTTGAGAAATACAAACTTATAAGTTTAATATTGTTTGATGCTACCGACTTGGCAGCTTTTTTACGTTTCTGTGCCTCAAACTGAAAAACGAAATCCTTTAAGGTCACTCAGGATTTGGCATATTAGTACGTCTTAATATTTTTCGTTGGCCAATTTTCTACAGATATTAATACAAGATTTCAAGAGGGGGTAAATGAAGTATCCATTTTTTTATAATTGTAAATTACATCTTTAAAAAGATATTCTGGAAAATACTCAAAAATAGGGCGTTCTCCCTCCCCACTTACTTCCAAAACTACTGAAGCAAAAATCATGCAGAAAAGTATTGCGAAAATATTATATGAAGATTACAGCAAAACTATTGCGACTATCGTAGCTCTTATGATTTTTAAACTATTCACCACTTTTTTACGCTTGCGAGATATAGCAGGAAATATATTTACGATACGAAAAATTAATATTTATAAATAGCTTAATAGAAATACTATGTACAATTTTGTCTAACTCTTATAGTTCCAGTCCATAGTTCCATTTATACTTGATGGGTTTCTGCAGCCAGTCTGCGCTCAAATTAATTTATGCGAAGGTTAAATATTTAGTATTTCACGAAATCACGATTAAACTTGTCAAGAGTGTCTATTATAATAATGAAATTGTCAAAGATGGCAAAGACTACTCGCTCCAATTAAAATCGTCATATTCTGCGTGGTATGTACGGAACGTGCGCGAATCCGAGTCGGACCTGGTCTTTTTGTTGTTTGAAAGGGTTGTGAAGGAGGATACCTCTAGGTGGTACCATAAAACTTTTAAATTTTCCCATAGAAATTAACAATGGATAGTATAAGTCTCGTAAGCGGATTACAATTACCTAGATATAATAGAAAAATAAAATTCAGTTATATATTATGTAAAGATTTGATAGAGGCATCGTAACATCGCTTTCCTAAAATACGTTGGTGTATTATATTGATTATACACCAGTGTTAACCCGTTTTTTTTCATCTTTCCTTGTTTATTATAAAATATTATGTACGAGCAGTAGTGGAACCCCTGTTCCAACATTTCCAATACTGCGTGTCTTAATAGTTCGCGAATTGGTCTTGGTTCATTAAGTAGTGGAGGCAACGTCGCATTTCGATCGATTTTGCTTTTCGATTCACGATTTCAGAATTATGAAGATGAAATATTAAAGTTATCCAAATTTTATTCATAATTTATTTGGTTCTATAACTTTGTTAAAATCTTAGCACCAAAATTTTCATTGGACGAGCAATTTTCTTCAAACAATTAGTAAAATAATAAATTTTTTTTTAAACTGAAACTTTTTAATATTAGATAATTAAATATGCAAAACAATAGATTACAGTCGACGCCATTCTAAATTGGAGAAAATTGTAAATCTTTTGCTATGTAGAAATTTTGAGAATTTATTGAAATTTTCTTGTTTAGCATCACAAACAGAAGTTTAATAAACAATGTACACTAGTGTAACAAAAAAACTAGCCACCTTCGTGTTAGAATACGCATACATAAATGAGGTTTTAGAACTTGTTGATATAAGTGAAGCAAAATAATTGTATTTCAAAGTTCTAATAAAATGTTGGTAGTTCAAAAAAATTCCATAGAAATCATGAAACTTTTTCAGATTTACCAAACCTATGGTTACAAATTAGAAAGTAGACACTATGAATCTAATAACTCCATGGGAAACGCGATGCACGAACGACGAACTTTGGAATTTAATATTTCGCAAATGTAGTCTAAAAATTAAAAATGTTAAGCCTAATATGACTTTATTTTCCATTTTTTCTAAATAACATAAGTCTAAAACTGTATAAATTGTAAACTGATTCCGAGGATTTCTTCTCTTACGCAAAAAGGGTTCCACGTTTCAATACGGACCCTCAAAGCGTTATTTCACTACGAAACTGCAGTGCAAATTTCATTACGGCACCCCAAAGAGTTCCTTGTTCCATTAGGGAAACCCAAAACGGACCAAAAATTGCTTGTTGCTATCAGCTGCTCAATTTCATACTTAAGGATTTGGTCAACAACTTTAAGTAACATCTGATTGAGTTTTCAAGTATTAAACATAAAAATGTAATCAAATAACGATCATTGATTGATATTTAAGACAACATTCAAAAAATAGCTTGCTAAAAAACTTAAAAAAACGTATCAATAACTTGCCATAAAGTTCAAAAAGTTCATGTCAAATAACTCAGCTCCTTCGAGGCTAGGAGAACAAAAACCTTCATTTAATCTGCACACATTTAAAATAAAAAACATCACTAGAATTCTATAAACCCTCCACATGATATAATTTTGCTACTTCAAACTCATATACACCCTGTCCACGTGGAAAGTCGTGGCGCGTGCACCGAAGCACCCAATCAGAAGTTACGTCGTGGCGGAGCTTACCACGCCCTGCCACGTGTTGCGACGTAATGGTAGCCAAGTGCGCAAGTCGAATACTTTATCAGGGCAGTTATCTTAAGTGCGTTGTCGATAAGCTAATAAAATATTGTAACTGCGCATCATTCTTATCGACATCGAACCAGAAATGCGTACAGGGGATGAGCGCGTTTGCGTTCACGCTGTAATGTGGTTGCCGCTAAATATACCGCGCAGAATATGACGACGATTTTAAACCAGTAGTATTTACCATCTTTAACAATTTTCATTAACATAATAGATACTCTTGACAAATGTAATCATAACTTCGCAAAATACACATTTTTACTTCGTGTAAATTGGCTGTAGAACAAAACCTGTCAAATACAAGTAAAACTCGCACTACAAGAATTCCGTACACATTTAGGCAAAATTTATGTGTACATAGTATTTCTGTTAAACTATTTACAAATACTAATTTTTCGTAACGTAAATATATTGCCTGCTATATCTCGCAAGTGTAAAATCGTAGTGAATAGTTTAAAAATTATAAGACCTAGGATAATCGCTATAGTTTTGCAGTAGTGTTCTAATAAGATTTTACCAACCCTGCTTTTTCATGATTTTTGGTTCAGCGATTTCTGAACTAAAAGGGGAGGGAGAATGCTCTATTTAGAGTACTTTTCATATCTTTTAAAGACGCAATTTAAAATTCCAAAAAAAATGGATACTTCATTTACCCAATCTTTAAATCTTATATTAATATCGTTAGAAAATTGGCCAATACAAAATATTAAGACATATTACTATGCCAAATTCTTAGTTTCTAGGTCGCATAGTTTCTGAGAAAATCGGCTGTGACAGACGGATTGACATATACCTGAGCGTTCTTATTAAGGTGTCGTTTTTCGGTTGAGGTAAGTAAAAAACGTTTGAGTAAAAAAAAAGGCTGAGTAAAAAGCGTTTTATGCTAGAGATATATATTTCAAACTTTAAATGATAAGTCATTTTTAGTACGCAAGTTGCTATGTTTCTCCCCTAGCGCTTTAAGGCTACCCTAGAATATCATTGCCTTCAATCGCAGTTTAAAGTACATTTATAACATACACTTTAAAAAACTTAATATCATGTACACTCTCGTTAAAATTCCGCCTACGGAACATCAAATTTCGACATAAATCAAGGCAAATAATCCATTATTGACTAGTTAACGTTATATTTCGTTGGATACGAAAATATTGTTTCCCTTATATTTTAAGTTGTAACACATTTAATAACAATATAAACTAATTTAAACCTTCGTTGAAATGATTGCCCCTTAATTATTTTTGGGGCATTTCAATTTAAAACAAAAATCTGAATTCCCGCTACAAAATATTCATTTTTTTAACAATTGAATAAATATATGATGAGATTTAATAAATATACATACTGAATGTTTAAATGTTCGAGGCTTGTGCATCGGGAAACAATTTTGTTTTCCCACTCTTTCCCGTTAATTTATCTTTATTAAAGCGGAGATCGTTTTATCTTTATACCGGTGTCATCACATTATCTCCAATCAAGGCGGGAAAAGTAGTGCGTAATCGTCACTATTTTTCCCACACGACGTACCGCACTGTCAAACAAATATCACGTTATGAGCCAACTTTCGTAATTTCCAACATGACTAGTGTTACCACACCACTGTCAGTGTATAGATAATCCATGTCAAGGACAATAATAATCGTATTTTAATAATAGATTCATTTATGAATTCAATATCAAATTTTTTATTACACAAAAATTATATAATATCCTGACTGCGTCGTGTACTTACATATAATATTACGATCAGCCTTATAATTATATTTAGGAATAATCTACGCTATTTCAGACGTCTTATTCCCTATGCAAGACAATTTCAACGTATTCCAAACTGGACGTAAATTTACGCATGACTTATCTTCTTCCGAAACAACTACGTCAAAACCTCCCTTACTAAAGCCTAGCAGCTTCCATAGACAAAGACCACCAATAAATATCAGCAAACACTTGCACCAGAATACGCGAGGATATATTAGGAACATTACAATCTTGCCACGGGAGCCCGGCCGTGCGAACAATGCGCAAAACGAAGGCGAACAGCGAAGAGGCTGGGAACACGTCCACACGGCGCAATATAACCATGCCTCATGCCGTGATATAATGGAGGAATAAAGGAAGCTTTATTTAACAAGTTAGCTGGTTCCAGTCTGAGTTTATTGAATACGCTGGACGCTGCATTATATCTCGCGTTACTCTATGCGACGCATCTTTTGTAAATGAATAAGGAATATAATAGTTTTAAAGATTAAAGATTTATTTTATAAAACCTGACTAGTCAGTGTAATGATAATTAGATAGCCTATAAAATAAATAAGATGCTATGACTAGATACTTAATAAACAGCGCAATCAATCGGATAGGAAATTCTTTTCACAATACTCGTTGACGACACTTCAAATAAAATAGAATTTCCAATTCCGTAAAATGAATTAAAAGAACGTACACGTATATATTTTAAATAATAGCATGTTTTAATTAATTTTACCATCATTTTAATTTTAAAAAAGATACTTTATTCAGAGGAGATTAGGAATGGAATTATTTATAAAGCTGTGTAGTCCATCTTAATTAAATGAATTGAATCAGAAATTCAGCATAGATTTCAATAGATCGAGGTAGACATTTCAATGTAAAGGCGCTTTAATATTAGTCTTCACGTAGAAGTTTAGTGCAAAGTTGATATTTGTTGAGAATCTTCCGAACGATTGAGAAATGCATGCGGCAAGAAAAGCATATGAGAAAGGCAACGCCTATCCCTTTTTATGTGCTATTTTCAGGCTACTGAATTCATAACTTACTTATTTTTATCATGTGTATATTTTTAATTTGCATATTTCCTTTTTGATAAAGAGAGTACACAACATTTTTTGAGGTCGCTTTTTGGTTTTCAATATATTCATAAGTTCATGTTTTGAAATAATTATAAATTTTGACATTCGAATGTCTGCTTTGGTTTTTTGATGGAACTCCGTTAGTATAAAAGCAGTTCATCTGTGTATGGCTAGTCAAGATAAGAGTTTTATTGCAAATATAAATTATTTAGAAATGGGATTGTTTAGAGTTTCAACATTATTTTTCAATTTTTGGGCCTAATTTTATTGTATTTAGTAAACATATTTGTAACTCTGTTTGTAAATGTTTCAATCTAAAAACTTAAGTGACTTTTATAGTATTGATAGCTATTAGAGCTACTAAATTTTGATATAACATTTAATAGGGACATTTAAAAAAATTAAAAAGTTGACAAAAAGTAATAAAGTAATTTGAACATAATATCCAATAAGATAATTTATGTTAATTTATGTTAAAATTAGTTATGGACAGGATTTAAAAAATGAAGAAAAAAGAAACCGCAAACACCCACCATAAGTGAAAATAATATTGTATAAAACCACGTCTCTGATTTCAAAATTATTCGATCAAGAAAAGGTCATGTAATAAGTATATTTTTACTAATTAATCGATAATATAATATTTAAAGTTTACTTATTACATTATTACACACGTCGTATTTTGTATTGGATTCATGTTAAAATCGATTTCAAATTTTAATTGTAATTTTAAAAGTAATATTGAAGCAATTTAACGTACAGTTTTAAATACTTTATATATGTATGTTATATAAAAGCATATCGTATATTCATACAAGTAATTATTTGTACCAAAATAAGTAGAAAATATTAAGGAACTCTGTATAACTTTCATTCTTTTCTGAAAAAAAATCACTGTCGAAGCTACTTTGCGAAAGAAAACAAAAATTTAAAGAAACGCGCTTAAAATGTACACAGAATCACCTGCATGAACAATAAACACGTTTCTTATTACATCTTATATATCGTTTTCGCGTAAAGCAACCAGTTATGTTCGTAATTAGGCTCTTCAAATGGAAACTTCAATATAAATTCAATATCAAACATAAATGACTGTTACCATATTGTTGCAAAAAATCTATGCAAACTTAATTACTGAGACTACAAAGCGTTCTCATATCTTTGTTGTATTCTATATTTGATTTATAAACTTCTTTGACATTATATTTTCTTTGTATCCTAAATAACATAATGTACTTGATTTTATTTTGTATTTTACTTGCTGATGAAAAACTCTATAAATTAATCAATCGTTGCACAGTTTGGACCTTATTACAGATTGACAGGGCTTTTATCAAGGAAAATCAAGAAGTTACTTGAGGTATAAAAAAATTGGTTTGTTCCCACTTATAAGCAGTACTTTCTAAAAAAACTATTTAATAATTATGTGAACGAGCAATTTTTAAGAAACATTTTTACATCATCATATTTTATAGGATCCGTTATTAAACGCGCAGAAACCGAGAAAAGGCTAGTTTTATATTTAAAAAATCACCACCACCCTGCCTCTACCGTTTCAGTAAAGTATAACAAATCTTTGACCTAAATGTAACATTATTTATGGAAGTAAATCTTCAATACGGATCATCTAACCGGATAAGAATAAACCCGTGAAGTAAGATAGAAACTCGCACCACGAGGGTTCCGTACTTACTTATACACGTATAAAATTTAAACATTTAAAGCAATAAAGTGTTTCTATTAAACTATTTATAATATTATTTTTCTCCGCGTTAATGCATGATATATCTCGAACAGGTGTAAAAATATCCTGAGTTTCCCAAAAAATCGAGAAATAACCACTATACAGCAATATGTAATAAACGCGACCATATTTTCTTTAGGATTTTTATTTCAATAGCTTCGGCAATTAACGGGGAGGGGAGGGGGGAGCTTACTGTACTTTTTGCGCATTTTGAAGCATATCTAGGTATATACTTAGGTATATACTAATTCTGATTGAATTTGAAATTGAATTCTCATAAAGTACCATTAACAGTTTGTGAGATATTATATATATATGTATATATATATATATATATATATATATATATATATATATATATATATATATATATATATATCAAGGCGTTAAGAAAATTAAAAAAGACGTGAGCCGTCATGGGGCGCTGGCAGATGTGAAACATTAATTTTTTTATGTTTTTGTATTGAAATATTTTGGGACGTTGTACGTTCGATAACGGAGTTTGTATCGCCTATATAAACGAGTACTGTATGGGTAAGGAGCAATACTAATTGCTGATACGCTACACATACATGTAAAGTAGCGTGTGAGTAGTGTAGTGTAGAGGGAAACGTTAATCTGGAACGAGCCAATAAGAGGCGAAGCTGGTCGAAAGGCATATCGCGACGTACCAGCAAACTGTTTTAACTCCCTTCCATACGCGCCATTAGATATTTCGCATGAATTATAATTTTAGCCAACGCGATATTAAACTTACTGTGAAACATGAGTATATCCATACACAGAATATATCCGTACATGCGTATATCCATACATGAGTATATCCATACATGAGTATATCCATATATGAGTATATCCATACAGATAGTATATCCATACATGAGTATATCCACACATGAGTATATGCATAACCAAAGTATATCCATACATGAATATATCCATACACATAATATATCCATACGTGAGTATATCCATACATGAGTATATCCATACAGAGAGTATATCCATACATGAGTGTATCCATACTTGAGTATATCCATACACAGAGTATATCCATACATGAGTATATCCCACATACACGGAGTTATGATCCAGATTAAGAAGGTCAAGCAACAGTGAAGAACTTGGGCACTATTCGTATCCCACTTACAAAACTAAAGATACACACAAACAGTGAACCTCAACGTATGCTACTTCATCATTACAAAATAATAAAATACATAAATCTAAAATACATACGTCATTTCAATGAAAAATGAGGTTTACGCAAACGGATAAATTTATCAAAATGTCTCTGTTATATACACTACTTCTGGTTTATGTACCAGATATTTTCAACAAAAAAGGTGAAATTATTTTTTATTGGAAGTATCTTGGTTTAATGTTAAAAAAAAGTAGATAAAAACCAAAATTGGTCGGAATCCTTACACTCACCAGTCTCCGCTTGGGCTTGATCAGAGGTCGGTTCTGGCCATTCATCTTGTAGTAGAGACCGCAAGCGTTGCAGAGATAGTGCCCGGTGCCGTCGCGGCGCCACAGCGGCGTAGACGTCGCGCCGCAGTTCACACACTCGCGTCCCTCTGGTGGGCGGAATGGCAGCTCGGTTAGCATAAGTAGATACATTGAACACACAATCACCAAAATCAATGTAGAGAAAGTTAGGGGTAGAAAGTACTGTGACGCTATTATAAAATTGAAGTGACAGATAGTCGTACAGCCGTTGCTCATAAAGTTCCGAACTCAAATATTTATTAAACGTTGGAAGAAAAAAGTTATCTATTCTCTGTTAAAATCAACGAACATGAACCAATAAAAACAAATAAAATTGATAAAGTGAGAGAGTGGGTACTAAAACTTGTGACGAATTAAGGAATTGAGATAACATGTACAAATGAGCAAAAAGATAGATTTTGAAATCAAAATCATACATTTCAGTGAATTAATTTTGAAGACAGTAACTGAGGGGTATATTACATATTTGTAAAACTTTAACAGATTAATTAAATCTAGAATTACTCCGATGTTTCCAAGACCAACAACTGCCATGTCACAAGTTAAAAAATAACTCTTTGCCTTTAAACTTCAATGAACTATGATTTAAGATTAGATTAACTTCATTTTTAATTTTCTTTCAGAATTATCATTTCTTCGGTTATTTTCCTGATAATTTTTTTAATAGTTAGAGCAAATTATTCACTCGTGATCACAACATTACATAGTTTTTATTAATTGCAAAATGTTACCTGACTCCTGGCAGGCTGAGAAAAATGGGAGAACAGACACAATTCAGATAAACTGAATTTGATTTTCTAAATAAATTATTAATGTACTACTAACGGAAAACATTATTTAAAAAGTTCGGCTAAAAACTATGAAATATCGCGACAGCACAAAATTTAAATAAAGTTAACTAAAACATACAATCTAACTACGTTACATAATATTTCAATTTAGTCAAAATGATATTCTAGTTAATTTATCATCAGTTTAATATAATTTCCGTTATTTACTTTATAGAGTTTAAACAATGAAACTGATATTTATATTCATAAATTCAGTGTTCAAACTTTTTTAAAGAATTAAAGAGATATATTTGAAAATATTAATAATAAAAAACATATTATTAGCTTGGTAATATTTACAACTCTTTACAGCAAATATATGCATAAGCCACAATAAAAATAAGCACGCTGACCAACTACAAAACTTAATTCCTATTAAGCAAAAAACATGAACAAAGTTACGTTTGCTACCATTTCTGAAGTCAACTCGAATTAAATTTTAAAAACATTTTATTTTGTATGAGAGTAACAATACAACATACAATTTTACGGGGAAATAAGTAGTGGTAAGCTTATTCACTATCATAAAAATAAAAAAAAGGATTTGTCATGTAATAAAAGTGTGAAAATTTAGATC
Organism: Druceiella hillmani; assembly: GCA_039881145.1. NCBI lineage: Eukaryota > Metazoa > Arthropoda > Insecta > Lepidoptera > Hepialidae > Druceiella > Druceiella hillmani. Next base: position 3,216,244 of record JAYKKI010000118.1, read on the forward strand.
TCAACCACTAACAAAACAATATCAAAATACTTCTAGAGCGTTAATAACAACATTTACGAATGAAGATGATTTTTTTTAATTTGCCAAGACACATTTTGCAAGCAAATCTGTGCTCGCTTCTACCCACGGTTTTCTTATTCCTTTTACTATGAAACAGAAATTGTATTGTCTTGTCGCAATTACGTTATTATGACTTAAACAGTTTCTCAAATTATTTTAGCAGAGCAATAAAAAAATGTTCACAAGTAAAATGTGTATTATTATCTTATTTACTTTATCAATTATACTGGTTGAGAAATATTAGTCAGGATGCATGGTATTGTTTTGCCCATATCGCCATAAATGTGTAAAATAAAGCTATTGTATCAATTTTCAACAATATCAAAGAAAAAGTCAATAACCAAATATATTCAATTTACATTCAATTAAATAATTGAATTCTGTTAATAACATTTATGAAATTATTGTAATAAAATAAACCCTAAATTACGCGTTCATATACAATTGAATTTATCGCAGTGCATTTACAAAAATAAGTTTTTTATCTCAGGCATAAGTTCGATTTATAGATTTTACAAAGAAAATTTTGATAAATAGATTATATAAATGTTGCCGATTAAATTAATACTTTTTACATAAGTTATAATAATTTTTATAAAAGTATTTAAGTAAGGTAATTTGAAGGCGAATTGTATTGATAATATAAGACTTCATGCGTGTATACATATTCAAGAATTTAAGAAAAACATTGAAACAAATTTCCTTTTACTATTATTTAAGTTTCAACATTAAAGTTGATTAGCAAATAAAAATAAGCTCAACACAAATTTATCAATTATTCTCGTTGAAACTATCAAACACACATAACCATTTGACATCAAAAGCATTTAAATATACTAAAATTATTAGAAGAAGATATCGATCAGTAGTATAAAGATCACTACAATATTTAAACAGTCTAAGTGCAAGTTACATTCAAGAAAATAATGGTAACTATTTTTAAACTGAAACAAAGAGCAGAAGAATAGGCGGAGTACGTACGTAAAATGAGAGGGTAACTTACTAGAGCGGAACAGATGGATGCATATTGTGCCAATCGAAATTTGAATTTGCTCGTTAACATACCCGTTTGGTATTTGTTCGTTTTCTTTTTAAAATTGTCGGCCATTATTTTCATAATTTGTTTCAAGAAGTAGCTATTCTTTTGTCGCCACTAATAATTCAAGTTTTTGGTGCAATGTTCTTTTTATATTTTTACAGAAATATTACAATATTACCATTACCGAATATATATATATATATATATATATATATATATATATATATATATATATATATATAGCAATTAAGAAACAAAGATATAATAGAAAGTTTGATCGGTTAGGTTTAATTGATATTTATACCACTGTAACGTTAACCACTAAATCAACCCCTCCTGTTGTTACTAAGAATTCAATTGAACCAAGGTCGATGAAAAAATTAAAAACATTATTCAAGATCAATTTTGTATACAGAAATTAAACTTGCAAAGGGTTTGTCCCACGGAACAAAAAATACATCAAACGCAGACAGTTATTTTGAAAATTGCATCTGAAAAAATTATTTTTGTGATACAAGTTCAAAAAATTAATGAGAAAATAAGAAAAGCAAAATATTGATAAGTAAATGAAGCCTTAAAAATATTTGGGTAACAAAGAAGGTTCAAAACTATTGTTAGAAGGAATACATAGTTGAATTAACGAAAAACGCTGTTATTTACTTATTTTCCTACAATTAACTATCCTTTCAATGAAAAATTTGAAAAATATTTTGACGTAATATTCTTTGGAAACAATATATATACAACATATTCTTTCAGAGACTGACCCTTTGAAATATAACTATTTACTGGTTGCAAACTTGTAATAAATAAATATATTATTTAGTGCTAATAAAAGGCAAATAATTTAATAAGTCTCTCAGAGCAATAGATATTAAAGTAAAAACCTATGAAATGTGACATTACCTTCTAATTACTTTTTTTATAATCTCCATATGTTAACATTAAATAATATAGTTTTAGTTACAATGCTTTATTCTTTCAACAATTAAATGATTTAATTCTATGCAATTGCATCTGTCGCGAGATAATAAAATGCATAAGGTATAAGTAAAAGAAATTGAAAATTATTTCCAAAATTTATTAATAAAATTATCGCAATATTAGATATAATTTCTATAACCTTACTAAACAATAAAAAGAATGTTACTCAATAATTAAAATTAACGCTGCCTTTCTCCATTTAATTTAAATTCTTAAAGTGAAAGAATTAATATATAAAATAGTCGATTGACAGTAGTTAGAAAACAATGTTAATCCAAGTCTATGTCGTGTAGTCCTTATTTTTATTTACCCTCTATCAGTTCAGTTGAGTTTTTCCCGTTTTCTTCGTTATCGTTGTAATTTAAAATTTTCTTCACCTAACATCAAATATAGAAGTGTATATTTGTATTTATTCATCCAATCACTTTTGTACAGTTAAATATTAAGTAATAATGTCGTTCCAAATCATTACTCTATTATCTTGGCTCTTTCTAAATGTTTTCTTATTAAACATTTTATTAGTCAGCCACCTCGTGTCGGTTTGCACTAACTAATCCATTTTAAGAGCTTCCTTCATAATTCGGCAATTTTATTCATCCAATCACTTTTGTGTATTTCGGCTATTTTATTAATATAAAGTAATAATGTCATGACAAATCATTACTCTATTATCTTGGCTCTTTCTAAACGTTTTCTTATTACACACTTTATTAGCCAGCTACCTCGTGTCGGTTTGCATTAACTAATCCATTTTAAGAGCTATTTTACTCATCTTATTAGGTAGATTCTCCAGCAGATGAAACTATGTGCAAGAAAAGTGATTTTTTTTATCCTCTAATTTACGTTAGAATCGACAAACTATATGCACTCTCGTACGTCACGTCTGTTTGTCCCCGCCCATCCGAGACACAGAATCTCAATCCAGACGGAAAACATTGCGATACGATTCATTATTGCTATAATTAGATACGAATAGTTATTTTGTAAAAATGTTATAACAATTAGACGGAATGGGTTTTTTTTTCTTAGTCACTTAATGTTTTTTATGACCGCTCGGCGGTCTGAAGACGCTCAGAGCGGGTTCAGGCGAGCGTGACGCTCGGTGCGCGGAGAATTTATGACTTTTCTACAGGTCGTTTGATGTTTGCGGTTTATCTACTGCGAGTTGGGCGGTACCGAAAAGTCTGGAGAATAGATGGTAAAAGCAGATAGAGAGACGGAAAGTGGATATGAGCAATATTCTGTCATATAATAGAAATAATGAACGTTTTTCTATCGATCTCCTTAGATTTGCTGTTATATATGATCTGTCTTCTTGTATTTTATATTTGTTTTATGAAAGCTTTCTGTTACGTTTTTAACTTTCGAGGCCCTAAAGCTTTTGAGGGCATTCTTCTATTTCTATAATGGTGAAAAAATGGAGCGTTTCCAATAGTTCTTGTTTATGAAATGTACTGAAATCACATAAGATACAAAAAAAACTATTTGGCCTATAACAAACACGGAAACCCGAATCGCAGGGATGTCATTCAAATCGTAAGGACGCATATTGCGTCATCGATCTAAACGAGAACCTTTGTGAAGAAAAAGTTAAATGGCGGTCGCTTTGTAAATATGAAGTTGAACGACCATTTGGAGAGATTGGGAAGTTGTCAGTACAATTTTGCTGTAATTGAAATAAAATAAACTAAAATATTTTTTATTACGTAGTTCATTTAACATTTATAAAACAATGGTACTGTACTTGCGGCACTCTCCCCGCAAATGCTTATCGCCATTTTTCAGCTAACATATTTTCACGTGAATATCGAAATGACCTTGTCTTGAGATAACCTACTGATTGCGAGATTATCTACACACAAAGAAAAAATACTACGAATTTTATTTTCTCGAAAATACTTGACCACGTAGTTTTAACGTGATAATTTGGTCTGGCTATCACGTGGCCGGACCATATTAGAATACGTTCTCGTAAGAATATCAAAGTTGCACTACTTAGAGCGTGCCAGAATATTACAAGTAGTTACACGTGGATGAAAGTGTCAGGATGTAAACAACACCGAGAAAATATGTTACGGAAGTTATGTAGAAATAAATAATATTAAGCATTAATGCGTAAATCCCTTTAGCCACATAATGGAAAACAAATTAACGAAGAATTGCTGGACAGTTATTTGTTTTTACGAGTTACCGTTAAATGTTATCGGTAAGAGTGGGGATGAGGCAGTTAGTAGAGATAGAAGAGAGAGAACGAAAAGCACCTCGGACAGAGTGAAACGCCACTATAAGAAAAAACGAGAAAGACAGACTAAGCGATTTATCTAATTAGCTTTGTCACATAATGGCATACTGGTTGTACAAGATGAATGGTGCGTGAAGCGCTTGATTCTGTGAGTCACGTTTGTAGTTCAGTGACGATTATGCGTTAGGTTTGTCTTACCTTAGGCAAATTTTAGGGTTTTTAAAAATGAGGCCTTTTAATTATGACAATGATAAATGCTGCACTTGTTAGTAAAATAAATTATTATTGAAAAGTTAATATAAAATTTTATTAAAGAAAAAGTTTTTTTTCTCATATTAATATAGAGAATTACCCACAACATATATATTTACTATTATATATAACATATATATTTATATATTTTATCCCTACACTCGTATAACAATTTTTATATGACAGAAAGTTAAAGTTATTAAACTGTATGCAAAGTTTCCCAAATATCATTGCGGTTTCCCCAATTATTGAATACAAGAAATTGTTATAGTAAAACCTAGACAATGGGACAAAGAAATATTTTTCAGCAATTTTCATCAAATTCAGTTACAGTTACTGGAAAACTAGCAAACCGATTTTAATGAAACTTTCAAATGACTTGGAAATATATCAGTGAAGCTTGTTTTTTATAGCAAAAATATTTACATTTTCACTAAATTTAACATATCCTTGCATCAAATTTGCTCTACTTAATTTTTATAATGTTTCACAGCGACAAGTTAGATGTAAATAAGCTCCGATGTTAATCTAATGTTTACTATTTACCAATATGTCAATTACTATTTACCTTGTAAGTTAATATAGCAGTAAACCCGTCTATTTTGAGATGAAAAACCTATGAAAACATTTATTTCCCTTTCTTTTCCTCTAATCAATCGATAATCTAACTGATTTGCGAAACTTTAAAAATGATTTTAAGATTATGAATCATTCTATCGTATGATATAAAGAATCTTATTCATATGCAGTAATTTTATGTCGTTCTATTCTAAATAATTTAAATTTTCCATAAATGGGAAACGATTATCTCTAAAATATTAAAAATATAATATAAAAATATATATTTGCTCTGATTTTCTACATAATTAGCACACCCGCATTAATTCCTATATAAAGGAAAATACTTGAAAACTGATGGCATGATCATATTCTAAAATAAAGAAAATTCAACAGTTCTAAACAGTGTTTTAAAATCATTTCAAACAAATTCAATTTGTTTAAGTATGTGTGTATATCGTCATGTATACGTAAAAACCTAGGTGCATTTAATTAGAAAATGTATAGGAAAATCACATATTCCATATATCATCTCGAATATAAAGAAAAATTGCAAATTATTGACGGCCCGTTTGACGGTAAATGTGTTTTATTTACAGTTTCGCTACACTTGTTTAATGAGAGATGACACGGCGACGCAAAATGACATTAACGTCAATAAAGCACAGCCTGTATATCTACAATTACAAAATAACTGCACGCGAATACCAAAATTCTTGATTATATTGGCTTTGTTAAGAAAAAACTTTTAAGTATTTCTATATTTGTAAGTACATACTAGTAAAATGTCCGCAATTTTGAAATGTAATCTTGACCGAAGATTGAGTTAGCGACGTAATTAATCTACAGTCGCCTTAACTATTTCTTATTGATTTCTATATTAAAACTTATTAGTATATTACAATGTCATATATTACTTCGCTTGTATAGTTAAATTAGGAAATTATAATTCAATGGAATTTGTTCATAACATAAATATGTTATTATCTACATATATATACTGGACTCGTATATAATTCAAAACCAGAGTCGTTTTGGGAAAACCACATTGATCGCACAGGAAAGATATCAGCTACGTCTAGTATAATCGACCGAATTATTTATTTGAAAAAAATGTAAGCTGTATTATCAGTAATAATTTTTATCCTTGTAAGCCACGTAGAATCTTATGCAAGTGTCATGGGCATTTAAGAATATTAAAAGATGTACCTATGAGATGATTACGACGTTTTCACTACAGAGATCTAAATATCGTGACAATTTATGCGTAATTAGTATCAATATTTCAATCAATATAAATAGTGATGTACATGTGCTTTTTTAATATTTTCTGTTACAGCTATGTTCTTTTTGATAAAGGAGCAATATCGTATAGCTTAAAACTTTTCCCGGATTTATTGGCTTAAAACTTTAACTTTTCCCTGATTTATCAGCTTAAAACTTTTCCCAGATTTATCAGGTTAAAACTTTTCCCGGATTTATCAGCTTAACGTAAATTAAAATTAAATGTAAACCTTTATCATTTTCGTATCGCGGGGAACATAGGATTTATTAATGTGTGGACACTGAAAACATAACGTAACAATTAGAGCCCACACAACTAATACGATTGAAGGTCTTGACGTTATTTAAATTTATTGAGTGATCTCGCATTATCATTCGATACAACACAATATGCAATTAGAATAATGCAATAATTCATAGCAATTGTATCTTTAAGATCCAAAAAATACGAAATATCTGCAATAATTATGATTAGTATTTTGACGCATAAAATATTAACAAACCATTGATTTTTAAATTATATAGTAGAATAGAAAAGTTTTCACACGTATGTTAAACAATAATTTAACAATGACCGTAACTCGATGATTGCACATAAATTACGGTTCGTTTGATGAATGTATTTCGTATATAATTAGATGTAGCGCCGTTTTCCCATTGGGGACAACCTGTTGAAACACCGGCCTCCTAACCGGCGCAGCAATGCAAATCGCACATCACACGGAAAAGAGGAAAAAGAACACAATAAAACAAATGTTCAACAAAAGAATTATTCTAATTTATTCAAATATTTAAATTTGAATCAATTCCACAGTTTTTCAACAGTGGGGCCAATGTGATGGTAACCAAATTACACCTACGTACCCGTGTAACAATTTATATACGACTTAGGGGCCACGCGAGTGTGTGCGCGTTCGTGGATTGAGTCTGCGGAAGCAACTGACGAGGTGTGTGTCGTTGTAATTGTGTTGGTGAAGTAATTTATTATAGGATACTTGAATAATCTTGATAATGAGACTTTTAGTGATTTCTTACCAGAGCTTTCACGAATTAGCAACAAAGCTACACGCTGAACTACACTTTCATTTGATAAAATGGTTTTGAATGTAATACATTATGCAATCTATTTAATGTTCATGGTAATTGAGTATAAATTATATATATATATATATATATATATATATATATATATATATATATATACACACATATATATATATAAATATATATATATATATACACACACACACACACACACACACACATATATATATATATATATATATATATATATATATATATATATATATATATATATGTGTGTGTGTGTGTGTGTGTATAAATTTAGTTGCGAATTCAATTTTTTTTAAACAACTGTAATCACTTAGGTCTGTCGCTTTTACACTCAAGTCATTATCATTAGAGGATTTTTTTAAATTTTTTCAAAGTCTTTACTTTGATTATTCATATTATTTCTTGCATAAAAATTATGATAAAATTTTAGAAGGTAGATAACAATAATTGTTATTAAATTTAACCTTTTATAAAAACCTAATTAAACTTTCATGTATGTACATTGTTCGACGAATTAAATATTATCAATTTCTTTAAACGCTGAATGTTATATAAAAAAAGTATTTGATAAGTTTTTTTATTATGTTAAGATCTAAAACAGTCGTTCGCACTATATAAAATTTCACCTGGCACAATGACTTGCAGTGTTGCCAATGAATGAAACGAAATTAAAAATAATAGAAAAAAAATGTGGTGCAACCAGTAATTACAGTTTCAAAACTGATTCGAGTAATTTCGTTCAATTACGCCTGCGAGAAGCGTCGATTCACCTCTTTCGTAGTTGGCCGCCTGTAAATATTTTGAGTTATATCGTTATTAAATTAGCATTATAACAACTTCTTACTGACGCACTTGCGAAACGAAAATGGTTAAATATTCGCTTGTTCGCATTAACGTAACTGTTAAATTAACTATTTTGTTAATAGTTACACGTGTAAGAATTAAATTGGACTTAATGTCGAATTAAATTTGTAAATTGTTATTTAGAAATATCCGTTTTAGTTTAAAATTTAATCAATTTGACGGCCGTCCCACTTTTATTTATAACTTTATCACTACTTATCTAAACATTCATTTCTACTCCCAAGAATGGTAAGTAATTATTAGAGTATTTCCTGAAATTGTTTTTTCTGTTTTCTTTGATGCCCTCCTTCCTATAGTGACTCTTATATAATTATATTTATATAAGTTAATAAAACATAAACGTTAATACTGCATGCAAAACTAACATTTAGTACATTCAGAATTTCGACTATTTTATTTGTATGATAGACCTATTTATCTACCTACCTATCCTTTTTCTATAGGTATTATTAAGTTCATATTTGTTAAAAACAGTTTTTAGCGCTTACTTACATATGGTATGTCCATTTTTTAATATACATATTTTATATATTTCTTACCATAACTTAATTTGTTTAAAATTACATTAACATATGTTATAAAATATGAAGGACTAATTACTTGCTAAACTATAGCATTTCACATAAACTTGTTTAATAAAACGTGAAGATACGTGATTATTGATTGTAATAAAATTACTGCGTGCACATGCCACAAAGCTACCTTATAAAATATCTAAATATAGTTATAAATATACAAACAAATTATATAAACAAATTTAAAAACATGCAATAATAATAATATTACGGATAACGAAAGTTGTTAGCAAGTATCCTCATCGGGTCCTCCGTGCTAAAATAGGAATAAGCGCAATGATGTTAGAATTATTCAGAACTTTCTTAAATACAATTTCAGACAGACCTTTCTTAGATTCGAAAAATTAAACAGAGACTAGAAGGAATGCCACCTAATTTGTAGGAAATGGATAGGATGAGTCGAATCGCAACTTTGTCGTCTACGAGATGGAGAATCTGCTGAGAATTTGAACTTGAGTTGAACTCGCATTGAACTCTGCGGCATGTGCCGGATTCAGTGATTAGCATTAATTTCTACGAATTTGGATTGTAAATAATACGTTACTAATTGGACGACAGTTTCAAACATAATGTCCCACGACTGCGAGTATCAAGGTCGTCAACGTAGTTAAAATGTTGGCCGAATTCGTCAGTGTTTCCGGAATAATATTATAGTGGATACCTTTTTGTATAATGTCTTTCATAACAGAATATAATTTATATAAATAATAAATAGAGTGTTGATTTTGCTACTGAATACATTTTTAATGATGCAAACACAGTGGGAATCTGAATTATGAATACAAATGATTGGCGAATAAGGTAGCTATCGTGTCTGTAAATTTAATCTATAACGCAAAGCAATGTTGAAGTTTCGTTTGTTGATTATCTTCATTCTGTTCTACACTCAGATTGACATCCGTTACCATATACACCATGTTTGATGCCTTGATATTGTCTCTAAAGTTACGTCAGTGTATTTAAAAATAGTGAAAACTATAAAACATATTTTAGGGAAAACATTTAGGCTGATTTTGGATAATTTTGGAAGTATTACTGGTTTTTCAATTATATTGAAGATATATAATAGAAGATAAAAATAAATTTTTACTTTAAATCTCAAACACAATCTTTTTTTCGTTTTATTTTTAACAAATTTATGAATAATTTTACTATTTTGACATTTAAATTATATATTAACTTCTACATTCTAACCCAACTATTCCCAGCTTTGTAATATACGAGCTCAAACGAAAATGGCATATTTAGACCTGGGGAATTTAGGAAGATTGCGTAATTTGAAAGTATTCCAACGGTCAATTTGCAACGAAAAATTGACTTTTAGAAAACTTTCTCCAACTACGCAATCTCCCTCAATTTTCCAGGTCTAAATTGGCTTTCTTCGTATGAGCTAATCACACAATTCCTGACATAAACCTCTGTTTTTTTACAATTTTGGAGATTTGATACAATGAATCAAAATTAGTCATTTCCAACGAGAATTAAATTCAGCCTCGAATCAAACCTGTCAAATAATTTTTTCGAATTAGACCTGTCAAATGATTTTTGGCCACATTCCGTTCGAATTAGAAAGTGTTTCATTAATGTCTGCATTATTATTTTTATTCATGTTATATTTTAAATAAATAATTACTTTTAAGAATTAATGAAGATATTAAATATTATTTTTATTTTAGTAATAAAAAATTGCAAGTTCTATAAATACTGTAAGTATTCACTTTTAATTTTTAGTGTCGCGATTTACACAGCTATTTTCGTTTTAAGCTTTAATAAAAAATGTATCATATTTGTTTCACTATATTGAGTGATTAATCGTTGAAATGATGTTATGCCAAGACTATTCTGTTTTTAACATTGTATTTACTTTATTATATAAATTATCTGTAAGGTTTTTACGTTTATTTTTCACACAGTTAAGTTCCATATTATATCTTATTAAGCAAAGTAAAAAAATCACCTCGAAACATCTATAAAATAAACATCTTAGTAACCACTAAGTTTTGACGTGAACTAATAAAGACAAACACGTAATACATAAACACGACCGCGAATCAACTTATAACAAATACACTACCTGAATCGATTTTATCAATCAAAATCAAACTGTCAATGAGTATTAATCAACCCGCACCATGTACAGTTGACGTCGCGACACGCGACGCTGAGACCGTGTGAAAGTTTTTAAACACAGAATCATATCCTTCATCCGCGTCTCTCAGGGTGGCGAGTACCCTCGAGTGAAGGGAACTCGGCTTGAGTATGCGGGGAAGAGTATTCTTCACATCACGTTCTGTTTGCGGGGCACAACCGCCAATAAGATCTACTCAATGTGTTTTGACTTAAGCATACTAAGAAACTTACCAAAAAAGCACGTAGCTAGAAGACTTCCTCTAAAGATAGTTTAAGTTTAGATTATATATTTATATAGAAAAAGGGTTAAAAAGTATGCCTTTAAAAATACACATTCCACTGCAGAGTATTTAGTTTCATACAATTAATATATATGTTGGTTCGATTGTGTGGAGAAAGACTTCAGAAGGATGGAACAATTCACCGACTGGAGAAGAGAGGCAAATAATAAAGTGAGATGGAGAGTAACATTTTGAAAAGTAATCAAGATAGCCAATTCAGACCTGGGGAATTTAGAAAGATGCCGTAATTTGAAAGTATTCTAACGCTTAATTTGCAAAGAAAAATTGACTGTTCGAAAACTTTCTCCAACTGTGCGATCTCCCTCAATTTTCCAGGTCTAAATTGGCCTTCTTCGTATGAGCTAATCACATAATTCCTGACATAAACCTCTGTTTTTTACCTTTGCATATAATAATCATTTTAAAGATTTGATACAAGATTCTCGAAGTTAGAGAAAAGAGGCAAATAATAAAGTGAGATGGTGAGTAACTGTGGAAGAAGCCAAGACCCACAAATTGTTGTAAAGGTTGTGCCGCCAAAAGAGGAAGAAGTATTACATGAATATATTTTCAACTTAAATTTTATTTTAAATTAACTCACGAAATAAACAAAGATGATTTATAATTACTACACGTTAACGTCGTCGTGTTATCAGTTTATTTTATTACCTTAAATTCCAAAATATGCTACTAGATTTTCCGTTCCAAGTACAAAAACGTGGAATAAGAATTGAAATTATATGGTGGTGTGTAGTTTGAAAAAAATAAATTCACAATGAAGTATGGCAGTATATATTTATCACCGCTTGTGATAATGAAAATTCGAACTGATATCTGCGTTTGAATGTGTCGTGCGTGGAAAAATAAATAATAAAATACATATGATCCAAATTTGCAAGCTGTAAGAATTTTCAAAGGGTTTTTTTAATTATAGATAATTAGTTTAATTACATTACGAACACATCCGTAATACCGTTGTAAATATATTATCGTATTTTTTCACATGTAGTGTCTTTAATTAAAATTCTATTGCACTTGTGTTAAAAGTATTATATATATTTTATTTCTATTCTTACTATTAAAATATTTGAAGCACTTATGGATTTTTCATATTTATAGAAATTAAACCTAAATATAATTTTAATCGTTTCTCCCTACTTTTTTCATTGCAAATTTTTAAAATTTGCTAGCTTTAGTGCAAAAAAATTACTTTCGAATAAATATAAAAATTCACATTGATAAAAATACCGCCTTCTTAAAATAAGTTAAGAATTAATAGTTATATTTATTTGTAGGTTCATTCATATTTAAGATCACACAAAATTTGCTCTTCCCAAATTATGAACGAATATAAAAAAGAATGTGTAAAAATACTTGCATTCACTTGTATATATTTATGTGCGCAGGTAATATCGATATCGAAGCTATTTATATTTTCGAAAATAACCTCAATGAAACACTAGTAATACTCGTCCCGAACCCGCGTCGTAAGAAAACTTTCAAATAAGAAAAAAAAAGTGACTTCACATATATAAAAATATATTTTTTTATAAATATATTTTTTTTGTTTAATCAAATTACGGCGGATACCGTAACTCGCGACCCGAACCCAATAACTCTCGGCGCGCGTCACACCCACTCGATCGATCAGTTCGTACCCCCATTAATTATAAGTTGTTAGCGCACGAAATAAAATACAAAATGAAAACAAAAAAAAACATTTTCAATACGCTTTAAAAATGTCTACGGCCGAAAACTCTGAGCCCGCTGATCGCGATGGGAACGGTCGTTGGGAGGAAAAAATCCCATCAAATAATTTTTTTTCGTATTACCGCTCCGATACGAATCGTTTTATTTTCCATACGTTTTTTTGCATAAAACGAAAGTGTATTAACCGAAGTACGAACGGGGAGCGGAAGTGAGTTAGTTAATAAAGCGTTAAAACAACGTTAGAAACAAAAGTGCGTTGTTAATAGAAAGTGATGTTTGAATCGTTGGCCGGTAGTAGCATCTGTTCGGCCAGATAGTCATCTACACGCTCGCTATACGAGGCAAACGGATGCTTATGTACCGCATTTTTTTAACATACAACACTGCCTAGGTTATATAACTGACGCGTTTTAACAGACACATAATTAATTAAAAAACAAGTATTACACGTATCTTTGCCCGATTTTCGAATAAATTAAAATATATTTTTTCAAAAACTTGTAGACAATATTGTAGTTTGTACACATGAGTTGCCGTTTTCAAAGTATATTTTCCAAATAAACTATATTTTATATTAATATATGATACGATATTTTAAATATAAGATAAAGTAGTCAAACTGAAAAGGTTCTTAAACAAAAGAAATTTTACATAAGTATCAACGGCATAGCATATTTTAATTTCGAAACCAATTCAAAAAAATTTGCTCTAAATAATTTCTTCCAGTTCTGCATACAACTTGAAGAAATTCTGAAATTGCTTCAATTCATTTTCATGTGGTTCAGACTTCTTCAGAGCAGCAATCCGTTTGTGCAGTAATTATCGGCGCATTAAAATATAGCGACAATCGTGATCGCGTTTATAACAATTATTTTTTGGAAGAAAAAACCCATCGATAATTTATGTTTTACACTTTACGAATTCTAACAAATTCTACGGCTGGCTTATTAAATTAAGAAGTGAAATATTAAATTTATCTTGTAATTTAATCGTAAAATGTTTTATCATATTTTCGGTTTAAATTAATTAAGCAATGACACGCACACGCTGATCACGTCTGTCTTCAATATTTCTAAAGTTGTTAGTCTATCTTTTTTATTAGAAGATTTTATAGTTTTTGCAAGCATAAGTATTAAAGGGTACACGAAACCGCACTTTTGCATGCTCAATAGAAATTGTGTTCAAATAATCAATAATTGTCAACATTATGCAATTAGATAGGACAGGAATATATGATTGAAATCAGCAAATACTTATATTCGGACTGGAAATAGTAAAGAAGTTCAACATCTTTAGCCGACAATAAAGTTTTCCCAGCGTCTTGAACCGGAAGTACAACGTTTTCAGACTCTTTCCTCTCTCAACGGACGACGAATTTCCCATTCGTAAGTATTGTTTATTTGCTTGTAAAAATTTCATTCCAAAAATTTCTAACTAACTCGTATGATTTTATTGTCTAATTAAATTGTCTCATGGTTTGTAATAAAAACTGCATTTAGCTAACTGTAAATTATTTACATAACGCTATTTGGACATTTATTACATTTCTTCTAAATCTGTACCGTTCTACCTAGACGTTTGTCGATTTTCCTGCAAATACACAAACATCACATGTATTAACGTTTCTTTCTTAATGCTTTTAATTTAATTATCTATCCGGATTTAATTCACTCGTCTTGCGCGGTCGAAAAAAGAGCGGCTTGAACGACTGTAGGTTATTATAATTACGTGATGATACTCGTATATCAGTTACATCTTATTTCTAAATCTCGACCGTTACTTTCTTGACGATACATCGGCCCGTCTATTTCCTTGCACATGCGCATGCATGTAAATATTTCGACGTGTCTAATTAAAACGTACAACATAATGCACTCGAATATTACAACGTTCGCTACACCCACGCGCGTTCGGCTGCAATGCCTCTGCAGAAATATAATAATTAAGCCGTCGGTTCGCTGACGTAATTATGCAATTTAGAGGCAGCGAGCAGAGACGGAGCGGCGAGATGATTGTTCTCGAGAGCGTGCGCCCCGCGCTAATTAGTGCCACTGTACGATGCCGTGTCGGTGTGACGCGATCGAGGATCTTCGTATCGCTTAATGTCTCACTTGGCCTCGCGGACGTTTTGTCCTTTTGTATCCTGGCATTTGTCTTCTTCTTTATTTGCCTTCTCCTCTAGTGAAGGCTTTACGACCATTATTTAATACCGGCACCGCTCCGGCGGAAACCTAAAAATCTTGGAGTGGAATCTAAAAAGTTCTTAACTGTCTTAACGAACAATTTCATAAAAAAATTATTTTCTAAATTAGTAAACACTACACCTGCGGTTTTATTAATCTGATTTTTTTGGATTTTTTTCACCCTATCTCTTAATATTATTTCGTTTTCCTTAACGAAAGTAAGTTTGCCAGTTTTGATAAAGTATTTTAAACTAATTTAATTTGATGTCAAATATAATTAAATTTAATGAAATAAAAGTGTTTTGGTCAAATGTAAAGTCATATTCAGACTGCTATAAGATTAAATTTTATAGCTAAATTGTCTTATATAAATGTCAAATCAAAAAGTATAACTTGTTTACGGTGAAGCACGTATGCATATTTTCCAATTCAATAAAAATTCCACCACTATGTTATGACGCTCTCTTCGTCATAAAATAATATAGTAAATCGGGTAATATAACTCATCGTTATATAGTCGGCCGAGATTGAAAAAAACTTACATATTATAATTTGTTTTTAATATAGAAGCGACTAATGTATCAGATAGACGACACCGCGAACGTCGAGTAAAATGTATAGATTGAAAACATTATATTCACATATAATTACGAATTGCCTCTGTCCAAAATTAAGCGAAACGAAGATTACGCAAGACCAGACAGTCATCCCAAACCTCAGCACCGACCGCACGCTCCGGCACCCGTCGGCCCACAGCCCGCGGCCTTTGGATAAATTAAGACATACGACGTCAAAACCAATGTCCGCCATCGGATATGTGTTAATAGTTAATACCCATACAAGGCTCACGTCACTGACGACTATAATTATCCCCGCACACGAGCCAACGTTACACTGCAGCGAGTGTCTGTGTGCGTTGTGTAATTACAGTGCTTCGTGTAATAAATTTCCCTGCTCGAAGTGACGCCAGAGCGCACAGCTGCATTAGATATGCTACGGACGGTTAATTGTCCTGAACGTATGGCACCGTGCGGCGTACCGCCCGGGCTGCCGAGCGCCTGAGTGCCTTCCAGAGCGGCGCGACGGCGTAGGAGTGGCGTACGTTGCCGCAAAACGCACTTGCGTCAATAAAAAAGTGGCACGTAAGCGGTATAGCCTCGTTCGCTCTGTCAAAGTATTATGATGTCCACGATCATAATACTTTGACGAAACGAACGAGATGATGTCATAAAATAAACGGGATAAATTTTGATGTCATCAAATAAACTGTATAAATTTTGATGTCATCAAATGAACTGAATAAATTTTCTTCGTACCCGAACGGGAGAAAATATTCACTACTGCTTTGAGTAAAGTCATACTTTTGTACACATTTTCAATAATTTTTTTATTGTTAGGGCGAAAGGAAGAAAAGGAAGAAAACTGACCATAAGGTATCCGTATTAATAAACGATATATTTCTCATTGGTTTTATTGTTTCTAATAAAACTAAATTTACGAAAATAATATACGCCTGTAGAAACAATTTTGTTATAATTTCGACACATAAGCAGGAAGTTAATTAGTAGAAACTAACAGGTATATACGTATATCTCAAACACCTTCTGTATTGTGCATTAGTTGAACAATATTTTCATTCAAAAATTAAATTAAAAATTAACCACAGTTATATAAATTTGTAATTCTTTTTTAACTATCTTGATTAGTTTCGTTTAATAAAAAGCATTGTGAAAGAAACAATTGTTAATTACTTCCTTTTCGTGGGTGCATTCCGACTCGGCTTCCTTTCATCGCTTTTTCGATTTCGCATTATGTTATGTATATATAAATATAATTTCGTAATACTTTTTACACTTTCGATTATAAGCTCTCGGACACTCCAGGTCCAAGAAAACAATCTTACTGCCTCTAGTTTTAATTTATTCGAAATAAGGTTGAATTAAACATGTCGCGTGAGAGCTCCGTGTACTTTTTTGTATGAAATTTCATAGAAAAAAGTAAACACATCAAAGTGAGGCCACTTTAATTGATATAAAGAACATATGTTAATAAATAACATACTAATTGAGATTATTTAATAACTTACACTTTATAGATATAGCCCTTAACACATTGCATGAATTATAAAATAATATAGATTTCCTCAACTAAGTATATAATCTTATATAGATAAGTTAATTTTCCACTAAAGTCAGGTCACTACAGTAAAGTAAAGCGAATAAAAAACATTTTCCTGCCCTTTTTCGATTATATAACTGTCCCAATGTCCTAACGTTATTTAAAATTAGGGCTGAAAAGATTTAATTATTTCTATCCCATCCTTAGTTGAAATGTTTTCCAAACTTTCTTTCGTCGTTTTATTAAAAGGCAATGACTAGGTAATTTAAAGTGACTACATCTTTACTAGTACCATTAAAGGTAAAAAAATCTTGTTAAAGCGTTGTAAAAATGTGTGATGGAAGTTCAGTAAGTGTGATGGAAGTTCAGTTCAGTAAGTAGTTCCTATAGTATAAACAAATTCGTAGCAATAATTTTTTTTTAACAAAGATACGAAACCTTAATCCAGTGTCCAATCCAGTAGATACCATTATGTTTCACCGAATTGCATCAGTCTGTTTCGTCAAAAAATTTCTGCAACGCCACTACTATCGCTCCAACTTTATCCCTTTGTAATAAGATACTTGCAATAACAATTCGAATGGCGAAAATTAGCTAGCAATTAGCAAGTGCCAGTCCGACCAGGTTTCACTTGGCTCTGCCAACCGCCGGTAACAATGGAATTACCGACTTCCGGTCCGAAGCCTGCGGAGGTTTCTCACTTTATCGTGGATGCTAGTAAACTATCGCGTCGTCTGCATGATCTTGTTAATTCATTCTTAACTCTACATCCGGTTGTATGGTCAGAGCTATTGATATTTGATTTGAATACAAGCTTTCATTGAAAAATAAAGTTAAACGTCGTCGAAAAGGCTCTTCAAAATAAGGCCTGCATAACTTTATTTTAACATCTCTGCATATATTTTTTCCATCCATAGCCAGGAGTGAAATTATTTTTTGAAATACTTACTACGTGGATAATAGAACTAATCATAACTATTATACTCCATACACTACCAAATTTTGAACAAGAGTATATATTCCGTAGAAAGTATACAGGTTGCCACTTCCATTTTTCACTCACAAGGCCAATTTTGGATGAATATATTTTTCTAACCTGTTTGCCCACATTAAACACTAAAATGTACAACATTATTAAAAATCAATACAAATTTTAAAGTAGAATAAATTCATAATTTGATTTTGAGCTCCAAATGATTTCCGTTTATTTTATCTTCACCGTTCAAGCAAAAAAAGTACTATATTTGTATCCAGCAACAGATACCAGGCTATAAAAGTGGACGAAACTCAACAAATCCAAGACTCAGACAGGTCACAAGGACATAGGTTAAGTATCTCTGAACTAAAACGTCGCAACTCACTCGTCGTATTGTTTAATAAAATGAATAAAGGCAAATTAAGTAGACAGCCGCTCCCGCCATTCGACAAATCTGCTTAAAGCACATGCGGATGGAATTCAGAAGATTGATCCTCCGCGTTAAAAGGTTATATGAATATTTACACTTTTTCAGTTTACATAAGTATCATAAGATAAGGACTGTAAATAAACCAAAAGGTCAGTAGAAATAGATTTATGCAGCAAAGTCCATCGGTTCTGAACTTGTTTTGATGATAATTTATTTACAATATAACAAATTTTTTTTCATGCCCGGACAGCACGAAGAAAAAATTATTTCCAAAAAGGCCACTATTATTTTCGTTTTTATTTCTGTAAAATAATTACATGTATCTAAATACCGTGTAAAAAATAAGTAGGAAATTCTATTAATAATCTTCAAATAAAAAAAACTTATCAGATTTATAAGCAATAGTTTTCCAAAAGAGAGTCTTTCTATGTTCATATCACTTTATTAATTGCATTCATAATACGTAATTTCAAGTTAGAAGCACAGTTTACATTACATTTTAATATCTTTTTCACCTGATTCAATATTATACTAATTCAAAGAATATTTTAATATTAGTATCATATTCAATACTCGTTCATACCCATTTTCATTAAGTATGCCATTATTCTGATACTATTAAATAAATTTAGACAGAGTAGGGATAAGTGAAGATCTTTGAAAATGATAACACTTATTAAGAAATTTACTAGAAAATATAAATAATACGCTATTGATATATTTTAAAGTGACATATTTAAAAAAACACAATTTATAAATTTTAAACTAGTATATTGCGCCTTTTAAAGGAAATTAATCTCACGATTGAAAACCTCTTCGCCAAATTAAAAAAAACTTGGTTTATATATAAATATTCAGTTAGCATAAATAGTGGATCGTTCTCCCAAAATTTAATTTACTAAATAAATAAATTAAAAATTAATTTTAGCTCGCGCCGAGCCCTGTCTAAGGAAAATTTCACTGCTCTATGGTCAGCTTTCAATGTAGCAACAGCATTACGTGAGACGAACGACATGACAATACCCGTGTGAATGCCAAAACACAGTCTAAACGCCAGATTTAATAAAAGAGCGTATTATTTAATTTGAAATGCGTGCGATAGTTTTGTAAACACACTGTTAATGTCAACGATTGTTATAGAGAAATATAGACGTATCTCTATGTTTTATGGATATGCGTCACACTATATAACTGACGAAATACCAATTGTCACTTATGCAATTTGCCTTTTTGCAGTAGAAGAAGAAAATGAGTATGTATATTTAAAATAAATTGACTTTAAAAGATCGTGTAAACACTCGGATTTAGTTTAAAAAATAATATAAATACCTAGACTTTGAGTTTCTTCAGCATTACATTCGTATTTAATCCTTTGAAGCATGAATTAAAGTTACTGAAAAAAGTTATTCATAAACTTTAACCATTTCTCAATATTGTTACATTAATGGACATTAATTCACAATAGAATTTAATTTTCAGGAAACTTTTTTTAATGCTCTCTAATTTACTTGTTAATCTTCGGTAACACAGGTATGTGCGGTAACACCATGATGGTTCAAAGAATTAAGGCAAAATACTCGGAATGGATTTAATTTTTTTTTTGCTTTTTCAATAAAATTTTATTTACTATTGGATTTAAGTAGAAGTTTTAGTTTTTAAAATTGAGTTCAGTGTCAATGCGTCATAATAACTTTGTATTCTCAATTCACATCTGAGTATTTCAAATACCCCCAAACTTTACACATTACGGATAGATGACGATATATTGAACAATTCATATGACGCAGTTCGGTGCTGTTTGGCAAGATATCTCGCATTATTTAATTATTAGTCGAGATTGGTTATAAATCTGTGACAATTCGTAAAAGTTAGGAGTTTTTGGAATTTTAAAATCGAATTCATTTTTAAAGCATTTAAATATGGATGTTTAAAAATATCTGAAAATATCCTTTAAAAATGTCTAATCTGCAATTTATTAAGAATATACAACTCTATGGACTAAAAAAGTTTAATATTTTGAAGAAAATAACTAGCATCATTCATGTTCTAACACATATCTAATACGTTCAGAATTGCGAATATTATTAAGCACGTAAGAAAGTACGTAGGCTATATCATTTTTACGTAACGTTATGGGCCATAACATAATTACCATAACCGAAAAATTATCTTTAACCCATTGCAAACAAAATACCGCATGAAAATTATGGCGCAAAAAAAATTTAAAGATGTTCTTTTATTTCTTTTTAATTTAGAGTCTTGTTTTATGTTTTTTTTTAATGTAAACAAGTTTCTAAACACAAATCTTATTTGCACTTTACATTGATCCTGTAGAATAAAAAATAATGTCCTTAACAGAAACAAGAAAGCGCAATTACCCACCAAAATCTCGAAAATATCAAGAAAACCTGTTCTCGGAATCCTAAACGTAACTGCACATTCTGATGCAATCTCAGTAAGAGAGTTGATCTAAAGACGTTGGTCTTCAAAATTGTATACTCGTCATGAAAATGATCAAGATCATCTGGACAAGACATACTTTAGATAGGCGGTACAGGTTGTAGATAATGACGCAAAGAGCTTTAATACTTTAACCGAATCGCAATCTTGTTTAAAATAAGTTCGTACCAAGCAATAATATAACGGTTGGAGTATAAAATATAACGTGCGGAAGTCAACAAGTAAATTATGCTCTGAGAAATGCAACGGCATGGGACATTTAAGTCGGATGATGCAGACCAGGGCCATTAGTTTCGGACATTGATTTTAACTACCACATCAATGGTTCCTGCACTCTTGCACTTAATTGCATTAATTACTTGTTCTATGTTCTTCAGGACCCATAAAGACTTATAACTCATTGTAAATAAATTATGCTCTGTTCCATAATATGATAATCAGTTGTGGATATACGTAATTTGCATAGACATACGTTCGTTCGTACAAATCCTTGTGCCCGTATGATGAATTTTATGTGATAACACGCTTATATAATTAACGTGTTAATAACGTAGTTACAAATTCGTATATTAAAATTATTCACGTCCAATTGGCAAGTGATAAACTCATTATCCCAATTTATAAGTCTTATCTCATGCGGTAAGAATACAGAATATTTCCACTTTTTCCTAAAACGGAAGTTGTTTCCTATTGTATTATGAGGGCACGAATAGACCTACTGTCCAGTAAATAACGGAACCTAACCTGGTATCTACTTCAATAAGACTTTTTAATTTTGCCAAATTTAATAAAAGAGGTCGTCCTAGATAGAAATTATTGAAGAGATCAAGATTTTTTTCTCTCAATCTTTGAAGCTAATGTTCGTATCATAGGAGATTAGGTGTTCACCCATGCTCATGCATTTACTGCAGTGCGTGCAGTTTCGCTCCCTTTTCGCTCAAAACCGCATTTACGAAACTTCCATATTTTGTTCGTTATTTACTCACTAAATCTCATTTAGTCTTTATACACCCTACCAAAATATTAGAAAAGTTTCTACAATATTTCAGAGATTTCCGGAAAAATAACGGTTTTATTCATTGCCCACCTAGAATAAATGAATATTTATTTATTTGCACACACATTTGTCGGAAAATTACATGTTCGTATTTGTAATCATGTTCGTAACGATAAATAATTAATAGCTGACAAAATTTTAACTCATAGATTAAACCCTAACACAGAAGCGTTAGGGTTTAATCTTTTCTTAATCGAAGTCTTTTCGTTATAAGAAATAACGAAAAGACTTCGATAAATTTACTTTTACTCAATAACAAAAAAATCAAGCTATTGCGATCGCGTTCAAATGATTAAGCAGTTAAATACCTCAGGAAAAAAATTACGACGTAATTCGGTTCTAGAGAATGGTATAGCAAAAAGGTGTTGATTGTATAAGCGCAGGAAATTGTCGGGTACGAAGAATGAAAGTTTACTCAATAATACGGGACACTTGATTGTTCCTTTAACGGTTGGGAAATAAATGTCATAAGCGCAATGTCTCTTCTGAGTTGCAAAGAATGAAAACTTAATATATCCCGGAGAAAATCGGTAGGAAATAAAAAAGGAAAATAATCATACCGTCTCATGTGCCCAATATCGTAGGATATGGCTTCATGCGGACTCTAAATGATAGGCCGGATTATATATAAATATATATATATATATATATATATATATATATATATATATATGTATATATATATATATATATATATATATATTTATATATATATATATATATATATATATGGTTCAACAGGCAGATAGTCGATAACTTCGGAAATACATGAAATGTTTAATAAAATCGACGCCGTAAAAAAGGTTTCAAAACTAAAGATGTTATCTAAACACCATAGTTAAAAAAAGACCAAAACCGTTTCCAGCGTTGCACCTTAAGACGCGAATGTGTGGCAAAAGCGAATCATAACGAGCAAAAGTTCCGCAATTACATTCCGTAACGCGGTAATAAGTCTCGCTTAATATTACATAAGCACACCACACACAGTTACTCGCGTCCAAAAATCTCATAATAAGGCGATTCTCCCAAAACAAACAACTTCCATTTTCGTTTGTTCGTCATTATCGTAATTATTTACTATCGCGATTATGTCGCGCCTTAACGCTTCTTGTTTAAGCCCGCGCAGAATTCCGTCGCTCCAAGTAGATGTTACAACGAGTAATTGCAATTACACGCCGGTACGTCGCAAATTATATTGTAAGTATTTACACGAAATATACCGCCATTTTGAATTAAATTCTGCAAATCAAAATGGCGGGCATTAATGCGAACGCGTAAGTTACGTAGAAAATTGTTTGCGAATTCCCATGGTTTCATTTGTATGTCTTAATAAGGTAATTAATTCCAAATCAATTTGCATTGTTTATATTTTGTTTATAAACCTGATGTTCCTAATAAGTTAGTAAAGTTTATTATTAATATGATATTAATATGATTATATTTAGTTAAATCCAATACATTGAGCATCGTATGTGAGGACTCACGGTGCTCAAGATAAACAATTTTCATTCAACCTTAAACAAAGTGGATTACATTCCTCTGCTGATTAGATAAAAATTTTAATCAGCAAAGGACCTAGTGATAATTCACAGTACTAAAAGTGCGTGCCAATGTTTCGAATCGTCTGATCATTTTTTCAATCCTTCGCAAGTCTACTCTATTAAATTCTATACAACTTATGTGTCAGATGATGTATCGGATTCTTCTGCAAGATTAACAATAGTAGAAGTATAATTTCTTCTTATTGCCTGTGTATTAATTTAACATTATAACTACGTATATTAACATATGGCACGTACATATAACGCGCTTATAGCCGAATCGTAATAACTATAGATTAGAGATAACAATACAAGTTTAATACCACTCAAAAGTTATGTACTTATTTACTTACAGGCTTGAAAAAAGATCACATAATTTGCAATATTTATCAATGCATATTATAAATTCCTGCAACCGTAATTTTCTCCGTAAATCTCTATCTCAAATAAATATTCGTATAAATTGCTTTGATTATCGTGTATTTACCGAAACCGGTAATAAATATTACCTCTTCTCGTTAAAAGTATCGCAATTCAAATCAGGGGTGCAATATCCATAGCGTATAAATACTGTTTCACTCATCCAATTTTCAAAAACTCACGTTAATCAGAAATGCAATAAAATAGATATTTTACTAACTAAATTATCTATCAATAATATACAGTGATTTTAAAAAAGACATGACTTATACTAAATAAGCATATTCAGTAGCAAATCAACACTATTTATGTATACAGATAATTAAATAAATAAAACAACGAAAATAAATTTATATTAAACATATGTGTAATTTACAATCTTAGTAACTTCCAAAGTACGTTGAATATGATATTGTGTTAGAGTTAACTGATAATAACAAAAACATAGTTATTCCGTAGTTAATAGTATCGATAAAGATTAATATAATTGACATTAATGTTCTAAGAACATTAAAAATATAAGTAACTTATTGCAATTATCTTTATTCGTTTAAATAAATAAAGCGAAATACGGCGCTATTAAATATAAATGTTATGCTTTATTTAATAACTTATCCAGTCTTTAAATAAATACATTGAAAAAATTAAAATAGACTATTTATGGTATTATCTGAAGTAAATATAATTTTTTTTCAAAGTTTAAATGCTGTCGATTTTGAATATGTGAAAAAGAATCGAAAAAAAAGTTCTTTACGTTATCATATTGCGAAAAAAACTATTGTATTTTAATACAAATAACAGTCATTGAACTACTTTGATATAATCTTACCTCTTTATCCTCCTTTCGCCGTTTGTTTTAATATATTTTTGCTCTCCACAATTAAATGAAACTACGTGATATAGTATTTCATTTCTATTTTCTTTAATTTCTTTACCACGATCTAGGTTTTGTTGTATTACAAGATGCTAGATGAAAAATTCTTCATTAGCAAAGATGCTAGATGAAAAAAATCTTTGCTAATATCCCACCTGAAGATGTTGTAATACAACGAAACCTAGGTCGTGGTAAAGGAATTAAAGAAAGTAGAAATAATACTACATCACGTAGTTTCACTTAATTGTAAATAATGAATTTCTACAAAATTAACGCCCAATATATTCAATATTTTTGCTACTTTGGAACAAAAATGTTTAATGACAATTGATCCAAACGCTACACACAAATCTCTTAATCGGTTTCGAAATACGATTAAATGTATTCATTGATCAAATATAAAAGTATTTGTTCTTATGAGCAACCTCTCAAATATATATTCAACCTCGCACCTTTGAAGTTACTGGCGAAAGAATCGTGTCAAAAAAAAATATATTTATTTATGTAATATGTACTCACAACATCAACGACATCCGTGCTAACTCTATGCAGATTGTGACATTTCCCGTTCAAATAATTGTTTGTTGCTGTGAATCGAAGAACAGTGAGGACGATATCAATTTGCATATGAAACACGGACAATGGACAAATGTGCGCTCGGCTGTATACCTATACGAGTGGACTAGTACTGTGTGGACACGAGCTTATGAACAACATGGTTCGTGTAAATAATACGTACATAGAGAAAATATTTGTAAATGTCAAACACACGGTGTGCCGAGCTGGGCTGGAATCGATATTGCGAAACATAATTTCTTTAACGTAATTATCGTACGTTTAATATTTGTAAATTCAAATCAAGTCACAAGACAGAAATGCGATAATAAACTGTCGCAGCATCAACTGTATCACGTTAAAATGAGCAAGATAACAATTAGCACTTTATAAGTCTTATGGGCTTGCAATTAATTAACTTAAATATGAGTATATATGAAATGAGATTCTTTAAAAATATTGCTCGATCGACAAAATTTGTTATAAAATATTCGAGTAATGAATTCGATTCCACCACCAGCGCGCCAGTGAAATATTGAAAGCGTGATCCGTTAAGAACAAACGCCCTACAGCAAACGGTGTGAGTGTTGAACAATTGTAAACATTTATCCCAAAAAAGCAAACAGATTTACGATACTATTAATAACAATTTCGCCCTGGCACCGCTAGGATCAGGTCTCATAATAATCAATGTGTATTAGTACCGAATGTTATCTATATGTTAGTCGTTAATGCAAAGTGTTAGTAGGTAATACCATAACCGTGTTAACCCCAAAATATTTACTGATCCGCGTGTTGGACGTGGTTCCACCGTTTGTCCCTTATTCCTTTTAAGTTTGGTATAATTCTGTGTTTAATAAAAAGATTATATGTTAATATTCTCATCGTATTAGAACCTGGTTTCCAACCTTAATAAGAGAATAATTGAAGAGATTAGCGTACAAAGGGACGAAGGACAAGCGGTCGAGTTCACGCCAACGGGGTGAGGGCGCGCGTGTCGCGAAACTCACCGGCGCTAGTCCTGCCCTTGTTGGGCCGCTGCTTGGCCGAGCCCTGCTGGGAGGAGGCCTGCGAGTACAACTTGTTGGAGGAGCCGTAGAGGGCCGACGAATAGGAGGCGGAGTAAGGCACGTCAGATGGATAGGCTGAGTACTCTAGCGAGGACTGATTCGGATCCTGCGAACAGCTTTCGCTGGCGCCATTAGACTGGTGATGCTGCGAACCTTCTCTCTGCTTGGAGGCGGCGGCGGCGCTAGTCATCATTGGCTTCACGTCGCCGCTGCAGATCGGAAGGTCACCGTTTGCATTCTGCTGCTGCATGAAGGCGACGCTCATGGCCGTCGCGTGGGCGACGGCAGCTTGGTAGTCGTGGGAGGCGCCGCCGAGTGCCGCTACGCTGTCCGGCGTAGAGTCCTTAGGCGGAGTGGGCGGAAAGCTGAAAAGCGGATGGTGGTGGTGGGCGGGCGCTTGCGCCGGCGATAGAGACTTGTCGGGCGGCGGCTCGGGCGCCTGCGAGAACGGCCCCGCCCACGAGGAGGGCCCGATAGGCTTCGTGTCTAGCCAGGGATGCAGCGGCGTGTGGAAGTGCGGCCTGCACACCTGCGAGCTGCTCATTCGACTCGCTGCAACAAAGGAAAAGTTTAGGTAAGATACTTGCTATACTCAAAATGATGTCGGACGTAGATTAGATGGTCAAAATTACTACATTAGTAATAAATGTCAATTTAAATAAAAGGGCGTGACACAGTTGTTATACCACTATTGACTGTTATTTTATATTATATCTACCATGTTGTATTAAATTTCATATCACTAGTCTATGTATTTATTATTACCACTATTACTTATTATACTTCAGTATTCATCTATACAATACCGGAAATGCAATGAAGTTAGTGACTATTTATTGCCCTAGTTCAAAATTACTTCAATATATCATCATTACCTATAGTATTTACCGACATTTGGTTCTACTTTTTATTTAATTTTATGAAAATATTTAGTGTTTAAAACTGGTTAAAAATTGTCAAAATGACTCTAAAACCCATGTTTTTTATTTATTTTAAACCTCAAAAAATATAATCATGTGCCTATCTCTCCGTCGTAACTCGTATAAATGGAGATTAAATACCTTTAATAATATACACACTCCATTTCATTATCGATAAAATTTCCACATGTTATCGGCATACACCTTGAATTGAATTCCACAAATGTTTTTTTTTCACAATTAATCAACATAAAATAGTATTCTATGATGAATTCTGTTCTATGATCTATTCTATTATCCTGAAACGGTAAATAATATTGAATATATTTGGCGTTAATTTTGTAGAAATTCATTATTCACAATTAAATGAAACTACGTGATGTAGTATTATTTCTACTTTCTTTAATTTCTTTACCACGACCTAGGTTTCGTTGTATTACAATATCTTCAGGTGGGATATTAGCAAAGATTAACTCTTAGGAACAACCAACAGTATTTATATGTTTCAAACACAATAGCGGAAGCCTGGTTTGTGCGGATTTTTCCATTGTTTATGTCAGTGACTTTATTGTAGGGGCGCAGTGTAGGTTTTATTATATTAGCAAAGATTAACTCTGACTCTCGGTAATATAATAAAACCTACACTGCGCCCCTGCAATAAAGTCACTAACATAAACAATGGAAAAATCCGCACAAACCAGGCTTCCGCTATTGTGTTTGAAACATATAAATACTGTTGGTTGTTCCTAGGAGTTAATCTTTGCTAATATCCCACCTGAAGATATTGTAATACAACGAAACCTAGGTCGTGGTAAAGAAATTAAAGAAAGTAGAAATAATACTACATCACGTAGTTTCATTTAATTGTGGACGGTAAATAATTTAAAGTTAACCTCATAGTTAGTGCTTTCTATTTCAAAAATTCGACGTCATCTTAAGTAGCTAGGGGAAATTTTGTCTAATAAATGTCTTTAATCGTATTCTGCACCCCACCCTAACAAAACCATAGCAATATCTAATTGCTATAAAAATAAGTATCTCATTACAATAACTACATTAGTGCTTAATTTGGGTTAATTTTCAAAGAAAACTAGTTTCACATACTTTAATATGCAATGAAGGAGTGAAACGTTAGTCTAAAAGAAATTAAAGAAAATTACTCTGTAAAAAAAAGAAAAGAACAAATCGTATGAATATTTAATTATGACAATGATACATTTGGGCTAATAAAACGGCAATTGTCTAAATACAACTGGCCACAGTCGTCATTAAACTTCGTGCATTTATTCCGCCTTAATGAAGTCCATAAACAAATTTAAAGCTGAGACCGCTTCAGCATTCCCAAATAGAAACTTGCATCCCGTTATACTAAACGTTATACCGATATTTACTGAGCATATTAATTTTATTTATTATAGAAATAAATAAAACATACAACAATGATCTAAGAAACGCGCCACTGAAATGAGTAATAACAGCTTTTTAATTTTATAATAATTGTCCTAATAATTAAGTCGTTACCACGCTTGTCACCCGAAATAAGTTTTTAATTAATTATAATTATCAAAGTATATTAATAAAGTTACGAACAAGCTTAGCAGATAAGGACAGAGAGGAATTGTATAATGATTGTGGAAACAAAAGCCCTACGAATATTTTCTCTCATGATTCTGTACGAATCGGCATGAGAATATTAATGTGTTTACATTAGAGACACAACAATTGCCTAATGATTAAAAACGAGATAAAATGCAAAGTCGACATTCCATTTTCGAGCTTTCTAAAGTCTCGGGTTTTGTTTTGTTTTGTCGCGCAATTGGAATCGACCCGTCGCGGTTGTGTACCGATGTTGTGAAACGTCTGGGCGTGTGCCGTTATATTGAAATCGCATTGTCTAGCGTTAATCTTGGCATGTAAATCTTGTCTGTCATGATATTAAATAAGCAGTGAAATCAGGAAAAAATATGTGTCTAATACTTCAATCTCGCGGCGTACTGTGGTAACTTTTTTGTCTACAATATGCTCTCAACGTTTCCGAAAATTCTTAAATGAATTCACGAAATTAATGTATATGCAAATGTAGATGAAAAAATAAGTTTATTCCTACAAGTGATACAGAGGTAAGTAAGTACTGGTGATACAGAGGTAGGTAAGTACTGGTGATACAGAGGTAGGTAAGTACTGGTGATACAGAGGTAGGTAAAAAATATAAAGATAAACATAAATTTTTGTTTCATGAATCAATGAGACGTCTTTCTGTAAATAAAGTTAAACATGTTGCTCTATTTAAATAAAACATGTCATTCAATACACACTTTACGTTATTTATTGACGTATAAATTTTATTATAGTGTAAAAAAGGAGAAAATTTTATCCTAAATGTATTATTATTTTTAGATAAAATGTAACCTATATTTACACAAAGTTTTATAAAAATTCGTATAACTGTTTAGACGTAATCGTGTAAAATATATCCAAACCCACTTCCTAGTATCTCGCGTGAGCAAAGCCGCGGGTAATGAGCCTATATGCTACATTGACACAAAATCTGTATAGACTATGTGGCAGCGATGCGTATTTGTAACAAACGCTCTGCCGAACGAACTTATTTTATTTTTGTGTTGACGATTCTAGAAACAGTCACTATACGTACATATTAATATAGAAATTGAAATTTTAATACACCTACTAAATTTTTCGATAACTACTAATAAACATGTTTTAAGGTTACAATAGGGTTTAAAATAATATATCAAAATTCAGCAATGTTTTTCAGATGATGCCTTTCTTAAATCGAACTGTCACTCATCAAACACATCAGCATTTATTACGTGGTTGCTATCTAGCTTTAATCCTTCCCTGGCTCTTGATCTCTATTTATACCTCCATCGTGAGAGACACATTATCACACCACTAAACAACTTATCACTATTTCTCGTCACCAGTACTCTCCAGTGAAAATAAGGATAAATGATTTGTCTATATACCAAGTCTACAAATTCTAACAATACGGAACGTTTTACAGAAGAAACTCACTATGTTCTACCTGTATGTTCGACAATGACAAGGCGTTTGTAGTGCCAATCTTTTAAATTTGTACAGTACCTAATAAAATTATTTGTACTTATTTTCAATTATATTCCTTGTAATAATCAAATACTCAAACTGGAATTCAAATATAAAACATCTCAACTTCCGCAGATAGACGCCCAACTCGTTACATTTAAAATCGAATGGTTAACAATAAAGATTAGTCAAATCGGTCCAAAATATATGCATCAGTATATGATACTTTAAAGCAACTCTTAATTCATTAATTGTGTAACCAGAGGCTAAAGTGTTTTGAAAAATATATAACTAACTAGTTTGAACCGCGGCTTCGTTCGAATTCTTTAGAATTTCGATTAAGGAACCCACAGAAAAAAACGCAAGCTCTCTCTATAAATAAAGTTAAACATTTTGTCAAATTTACCAAAAACTTCACGTTTTAAGCTCTAAGTCACGTAGTTACGTGATATATTTAATATACACGTTGCCCGCTCTATCAAAGTGCAGTATTCTATTTTTATTATTTTGTACACTACTTTACTTTTTGTTTTTATACTGAGTTTCATCATACAGGAATTGTATATTTCTAGCATTGAAAACTAATAATATATAAATTCGAATTATGAGCTATGTAAAATTTTATGAAAATTTGTACAGCGGTTTAGACAGCATCGAGTAACAAATATCCAAAAATACTTTCCATCATATTTATATGTTAAACGAAGTATTCTAAGGGTAATCACTTTTAACAATAATTTATGTTAGCCATTTGTTGCTTTAATGTAGCTAACAAACAAACATTATAAAGTAACAACCAAACTGATGGACGGACAGAGCTTCCTGGCTAATAATATTAAACAGGTACGATATAAAAAAAATTAAATCCAATTAAGCCGCCATAAATGACAAGCATGTTAAATTTTACCTAATTATATACCACTCTCAGTATATTCCCAAATTTATTGTTTCGTAGTTTCCATAGATTTAAATAAATATTTCTAGATTGTTTGTTTCATCATTCATGTTTAATTACATAATAAATTAAATCAATGTACAACTATTATTTCCCACTCCAGAAGCTCGCGTACAGGTTTCGATTGATAACTACCCTCCCCCCCCCCCCCCCTTTAACTCAAATCTAATCGAAAATTTCCCCAAAGCCAGATTAATTCAAAACGGGGCGTTACCCGCAACGCGTACATACACGGACGCGTACAGGCTCGACGTGGTTGTTAAGGTTTGGTTGTGTAACTGTCTTGTTCCCCGTGCGTTTGGCTGATTGTTAGCGTTCTGCAATACTATTGGTTGGAATTAAAGGGGCCCGCAAGGGGGGACTAACTGAAACTAACCATGGGAACTAATCGAGAAGTTAACAGTTAACTACTAGCTTACAGCAATTAATCGTTTAAAGGAAAAACTAATAAATATATTAATATTTTTCTAACCTAGAAATTTATTTCTTTGAGTTTATTAAGTCTCGTTTAAACGGAAATGACGTAGAACAGGTATCACATTTATGTAATTTAAAATAACAATTTTCGATGGATCATTTTTCTACTTATGCTTATTGTTAATTTGATAAATAAATAAATATTCAGTACAATTTAACATGCTCACTATAAAAAAGATTGACATTTTTGCATGAAATAATCAATTGTTTTAAAAAGAATACATGTTTTTAAAGAAAAAGTTTAAAAGTATACGATATAAAAGATCATTTACAAAAAATTAATATAATTTGCTTCTAAATAATATAAGGAGCGGTAAATGTGTTCAAAGTTCAATGTACTTTCTTCCAGCGTATCTTCTGGATTTGTCGTCTTTTTAATTTTACACGGTATGATTTTTAATTACTTTTTACTCTTTATTTTCAATTTTTTGTAAAATTAACTAAAAAACTGGAGATACACTTAATCTCAGAATATAAAATTCTTGAAATTATTGACGTAAATTAAATGAATTAATTTTAAGAAAAACGTCTAATCGAATGGAAATTTCTTGGAATTTTTTAAATCCATGATGGCAAAATTAGAGCGAGAACAAACTTC
Source organism: Druceiella hillmani (assembly GCA_039881145.1). Taxonomy (NCBI): domain Eukaryota; kingdom Metazoa; phylum Arthropoda; class Insecta; order Lepidoptera; family Hepialidae; genus Druceiella; species Druceiella hillmani. The sequence continues at coordinate 3,248,997 of JAYKKI010000118.1, forward strand.
AAGACAGACTTTAAAATTTATTATTTCGTAAATTGATTTGAAAAATGGAAAATGTAAATCAATTTCATATTCCATTTGAAAGCTTGTGGTACAACATATAGAGTGGACAAAAAAACAATTGTTATTATCTCTGCTAAAAATGTTTATTGTGATTATAAATATTAGCTACAGAACCTTTAGGAACCACCAACTGCTTTCAATTTGGAAAACATTCGGTCCATCTACAAGTAGAATGAAATTCGTAGAGTACGATAGATGGCACTTAAGACATTCTGTAAACAAGGTTCGATGAATTATAGAAATCTGTTCGATGAAATATAGACGTTTATTGCTAGAATTTTTTACCTTTTTAAAACTTCTTTCTAGTCACTAGCCGTCAATTTTCTTATCTTATTCACTCCATCTGTGTATGTTTTGAATAAAAGAGGAGGTTGATTTTTCAGCAGATATGAAAATTAATGTACTGAACAAGAAAGATATTTCACCAACTACATAGAAATATTTACCTCCAATTAAATATGATTCCATTAGTTATCAGATCTTCGAAAAATATTTCAAACACCTCTTTTTTACAAATGTATTATTTAGATGTCTCCTTCTTACTATCATTCTTAGCTGGAAGCTGAATACTTCCTACGGCAACGAGGGAGTGATATTTATTAATACCTATAATGTCTTTAATTCTAATAATCTACCACTTCTTTATTTAAGAGTTTCTCTTTCTTTCTCTTTCTCTTTCTTACCAGTTTCTTTACTCTCATCCCCCACGATCAGAGAATGGAACACTGGGACTAGAACTCGATCTCTAGAATAAAAAAAAATGTTTGTACATACTTATGTACAAGGTACATAACGAATATAATTTTTTTTTCCAATATTCATTGACATCTTTATCTGAGGAATCTATTTGCAAAATTGGTGTACTTAGGTCTAAAACTTAACAAACTATGTAGTTGTGACAGACAAACCTATATACATGATAAAATTATAAGAGTTCCTTGTTTCAATACAGAACTCAATAAAAATTTTACATATTGGCATATATCACTTCAAAACTCTTCGTTCAAAAAGTTATATTAGGAATGAAGTGAAATGCGGAAGTTGACACGAAGCTGGCTGAATAGCAAGACGAGTCGTGCTATCAGAACGTTTTAACTCCCGCCCAAACTCGCCATTAGACATTTCACATAAAAATTGTGAAGATATTTAGTTGGCTTTTTATTTTATTTTTTTCATATTAATCAATATCGATGGCAACGTACTAAACTTCAGCAGTACATAGGAAAATAAGTGGCAATAGTTATACGAATCAACACTTGAAGGGTAAATTATATTTGTTAGAAAGTCCGTATCACAAAAATCAAATAAATGGCTTTGAATCGCACCGAAATACTTAAGCTTAAAAACGATACCCCTATAGCATCCATTTGTGGAAAAAAATGCAAGCTTAAATTACACCAGAAGCGAACAATAAAAAAGCTCTCAACTGTCACTGTAGCTTTTTAAGTTCCGATCACAAACAAACAATACGCAATAACACAATACACCACTTGGATACTTTTCATAAAGCTTGCGGGGGCTTTTAGAAACTTTTTGTGGTGTCCTAAGCGATATCGCTTTATTTGATAGGCACGGGAGGCTACGCCGATCTTATCGTTGACCGGAGCATCTGCTCGTTCGCTATCTGAGATTGAGCTTTAAGCTCTGACGGTGGCGTCCACACGTTTTGTTTGGCGATTGGCACTCGCGATGAAAGGGTTATCTATTTGTGAAGACTCAAACGTTTCGCGGAATGAATTATAGTTTGGAACGCAGGGGTGTAGTTGGTGGTAGGAATGAATAATTATTTTCATTATTTATAATAGTGACAGTTGTCAGGCATTAATTTGCATTCGTCGGTCACAGCCTTACAGTTTCTACACTTTTGGATCTATAGAAAAAACTAAGTAACTACTAAGACGATTCAGAGGTTTTTTTTGACTGTGGAACCTACTATAATTTATAAGATACTAAGTATATAATAACGATATTCCAGATCTAATAAAATCAGTTTAAATGATTTTGCAGTGGAAAAATTCTTTTTATATCAAATATTAATGTTTGCATATGACTTAATCTACTTAGATTTCCCTCTAAAGTCTGAATACAAACTAATGAATCTTTGTTAGAAATGCATATCTTGACATCTTTGTTAGAAATACATACCATATAGTCGTTTTATAATTGTAAAGACAAAGTGTGTACTTTAATAACAAACTTTTAAAAATTATTTGTTTTAAAGTTTGTTGATAAACAAACTTTTGTAAAAATTATTTGTTTGATTGGTCCTGATACTTTTATTCTTTTATTTTATACGGGATAATAACCGAAATAAAAAGATCGTCTCTTTGCGTGCTCGTTCTGAGTCAATAAAGGTAGTTTAATTACCATAATTTGCAAAGTAATTCTAAGAAACGGATTCCAACAAAAAATTTAAAATTTACAACGGTTTCCATGTAAGGAATTTACATTATTTTGAAAGGTTCGAAATGTAAAGTATTAAATTTAAGAGTTGAAGAGACAATTTCGAATTAAACTTTTTATAAATAAATCCATTTTTAACAAATATATTCAGGAGAGAGTCAGTAACGATATCAGATTTAATCCCTTGATAAATACTCTTGCTACACATAGCACGTAACGAACAACTGCTCGGTGTTCATGTACATTACATATTCAAAACGGTTACTAAAATCCAGGTGGCATTTAAACTACAGTGGGGTTCGGCAACCCGCAGAGCCCCCATGACTCGCGGACCCCATCTCGCGAGATCTGCTGATTAACTTCATCAAACACCATTTGTACTGAAGGCAGTTCGCTCCCTCGCATAGTGGTGTCGTGCTGTGACGACCTAGGTTCAGTTGGGCAAGCCGGTTAGGGCGGATTTTGGGCGTGATTGCCAAATTTGTTACGCGACCACGCCTCTGCGGAGTGGGGGGTATGGGGGCCGTTTATTGCGATATTAGTTACAGTTAGAGCCAATTATATTGCACCTACGTTTGGGTTTTTCGTGGAATAACTTTATTGGTTTACAACTACTTCAGAACTGAAAGCATTTAGACCATAATGAATTGCCGGATATTCATATCGAATGTAGCAACGTTCCCAATTCCCTGAAATTTCACCGATCTTGGTAATTTTTTGTACAATGAACCTGTTATATAACCAGGCTTCTAGGTTTTATTTTTTCGATATTACTTATAAAATTACACATATTAGTCCCATAATCAGATTTTTCATGGCTTGTCAGTTCTTCCCGGCTCAATATGGCTAACTTTACGTCTTGCCTGCCATTCGGCCAGCTTCGCGTCTGGTTGACTCTTTTCGACTTAATTCGGCCAGCTTCGCGTCTTATCGGCTCTTACCGATTTAACGTTTCCCTTTCTACTACACTACACACAATCTTCTTTACGTGTTTTTAAGCGTATCAACATTGTCTTTTATTTACTAACGTTTACAACTTTACACGTTTATATTGGTGTATTGCATTAAACTGTCTTATAACGTCAGAAGCGTTTATTAATTTAAAAAATGAGTTACAGTGATAGTAAAAGTGATAGAGAAAAAAATTGTAGATGTTACACATCTGTCAGGCGTCCCATGACAGTTCGATTTTTCTACGCTTTTTTTATTCTTAATATAAGATACAATTTACTTCATGAAGATAACAATGTACTTAGTATCTTACATTATTCTACTCTCGCTACTTAACTACACTTATAACTTTATCCATTCTATTCACTTCTATATAAATAACAACAACCAGTACCCAGATCGTTACTTTTAACTCACACTTAACACCGACAACCTTCGAACGGCTTTTTAAATTTTATTCACAAAAAAATTTGTAATTTTTTTCGGCTTATCATTTTACAAGGCTACTTTTAGTTATCATAATAACGAAGGTGGTTTCTCCGCTATGACATGGAAACATATTTTATTCAAAATATACGTCACTACCTATGATATTAACGATATTACAATGAAATAACATCATGCACTGAGAAACTTTGTAACTGAGGAGAGATTTACATTCTCAGTTTTCCGACGGCGCGCTAATAAAGTGCATTGTAGCTTGCATACTTAAAAAAAAAGTGTAATGTAAAAATCGTTATAGAAGATAAATTACGAACAACGTTTAATTAGTAACACTCATCTGATGCTAACGAAACCGTGTCCATGAGCGCATCACGCAAAAAAGTCTGGACAGTTTTAATGAAACTTTGCAACTTTATTCCTTTTAGCAGGCTTCGTCAACATCTGTAATAGAAGTCATAAAAATTATTACTCAACTCTATTACTACTTAATCAATTAATAGCGACATCTGATTCTTTTATAAGCAACGAATATAAATGTGTAATTTGACGATTCTTCGATAGGTGGCGGTATATATTTCATTTTTGTTAATTTTTTTAAATTTAATATTTACACATTAACTGTAACCGTAGCATAATCACTATTAAACCCTAGGCCACCCAGTCACATGCACCGCAGAGGGAGTAAATTTGTAGATCTAGAATAGAGTAATACAGGACAACTTTCCCCACGTGAAGGGTAAAATTTCTAATAGCGACACAAACTAGTTATTAAACGAAAGAAACGTTTCATATCTCTTTATGTCGCTATTAGAAATTTTACACTTCACGTGGAAAAAGTTCGTGATTAGAAATATCCTCACATCATTAAAGTTCGGGTTCGCCTATTCGTTTGGATTTTACGTTCATAATTATTTGAACATCACCTTGATTTCACCCATTACCCTAAGTTTTTTACCATCCCTTCGCAATATGCTGTTAAATATAATAAAAACATGTTAAACCTATAAAACGTCGAGTCATCCCATTATAAAACCACAATTACCTCGTAATTATTATGACATTGAAAAAAGTACTAAATTAAGCAAATACCGCGTTTCTCTATTACTTTATAATAAATATAATAGGTACATATGTATATGTCTGTATGCATAATATATGTTACACGATAATATATTCGGGACTTTTTCATAGTATATAAAGGCCTTATTCCCCAACGACGTCGGTTGTTTTACGCGATATTTAATTTAGTTCTCGTTTTACTATAATTGGTGATTAAATTAACACATTTTATAATTCTGTTTATTTTATTGACAACCAATTAAATTAATCTTAACATTGTTTTATTAAAATGTCAACAGAAATCAATGTTTTACGTTTTTATTGTGATAAGTTATATTTTATACATGGAAAACACGTTTAATTTTATGTAAGGGATGTAAAATTATTTCAAAATTCTACAAAGATATTACTGGAATATTTTAAAAGAAAAAATCTCCAGATTTATTTTAAAAAATGTTAAGATATTAGTCACAAAATCAATTAGTTATAAAAATTTTCATAACTTAAATTTTATTTTAGTAAAAGGAGACCGGTGAAAATAGGTCCGGTGTTATAGAAATAAACCTAATAAGAAATAAACTTGTTATCATTCATAATATAAAAAAGCCAAAAATTTAACGATTTATAGTGAGGAAAAAGCAAAAACCCATTATGGTTCTAATTAAATTTTCCAAGCAAAAAATATCTTCTTAAACGCGCATATTATTTTTAATGTGGGTGTCAAGTATTGATAATAACAAATAGAAATAAGAATAAAAATCTAACGAAATACGTAACAATTTTTGGAATTGACTAAAAAAAACAAATTAACTCCGATTGTTTTTTTTTAGTTCGTAGCCATTACCTGAATTAATTAAAAATAAACTAATTTTGACATTCGCTTTTCGAATTTTACGAATTTTACTTTTTTCAAATAATCAAAAATCATTGCGTCATCGGGCTTTTTCCGAGTAGGGTCTGCGAGCTTCGTGGATCTGTATGTTAAACCTGCGTATACAATGGGACGCAATCAGCATTTAATCTCATCTTACTGGTTCAAGGAGTTCCGTAAAAATAGCATTTGCAAACTATTATGAAAAGTAGCCCAACTTTTCATGAAAAATACTTAAAAAAACTTTTTAAAGCTTGTTTTTTTCATTTTCTATAACACTCGGCCCAACTCTACATAAAGTTTCGCCGGTCTTCTTTAGGCTGTCAAATATACTACAAATCGCTAATTAATTTTAAGAATTTATCACGAAGAAATATTTATTCTGCAATTTCGAAAACCTTTTTAATACTATTTAAAGTTTTAGAAATGTGTTCCCACATTTTGAAAAATAAAAAGAGATAAACATTATTTTCCTTGCACGTTAAAAACATAGTTTTCCACCATTAATTAACAGTCCCACTCCCGAGAGCAACAGAATATGGCTCCGTCGCAGTCCAAGAAAGCCACGATATTATTTAAAACATTATGATAATTAACACGGAGCACAGGGGCGTGCTAAGGAGGGTAAGCCGAATGTGTTTCGGGGAGCAGATGCAGCCCACAACTCGTTTTGTTTTTCGACCGTTGCGCGTATTTACATATAATTGTCGATATTTTATGTTCTCTGTCTTGTGTCGGAATGTGCATGCGTTTATTACATTTATTCGGGTTTTTATGCTCGCCGGTGTCTGTTTTCATTTTCGGCCTAAACACGGGTACAGCGACCCGTCCGCCTCGTGTAATGAGAAATTTATGCGCCGGAATAACAAAGTTTTTCTTTTGCTGCTCTGAGTACCGGCTGATATAAACGAAATTAATTGCTATTTTGGCGAAATTGTTTAATAATTGTATCAGTTGTTACGTATATAAATCTTCATGTACATAATTTTTTAAACGTAATTATTACGTACATAAATTTTCATGTTCATACTTTTTTTGTTTAATGAGAAGGGGAAATTAAATCCGTACATTGTAGTGAATATAATCGTACATTATTATACGTACATCAATGGTACATTGTAACTTCATATTTTAAAATCTTTCATATACTAAGGCAGCATTCATTGCCATATTACAAATCATTTTAATAGCAATTTAAAAACTTTCTGACTAAACTCTTTATCCGAAGAGTATCCTCACAAAACATATCATTTTTGATGTGAAACATCTATAGGCGCAGATATAAACCGGATCGTTGGCGTGGCGACGCTTGCCGTAGCGACGGGTCGCCACGCTATACTAAGGTATATATATATAGTCTATATGTAGTAGTGTACGGTATGGCGACGTGTCGCCATGCGCAACCGACTACGCGACCCCCTCCTCACTCAGTTCGACGCTGTTGTTTACTACGGTACACATAACCTGCGCTTTATTATTTTTGTATTAATTGTAAATAAATGTTTATTAAATAAAGTCACCATTTTCTGTAAGAAATTCGTAATACTTAATTTTTTTATTATGCCATATTTAGTTCCTGTAATAATCTCTATGCATATTACTTGTACGAACACGATGTTTCACATCTGCCAGGCGTCCCGTGATGGCTCATTTTTTCATACAGGTGATATCCAACTAGATATACCTGAATCGTATATCTATTAAATAAAGTAAATATTTGTTTCGTTGGATCCGCGATTTTTTCAGAAACGGTTGAGAATTTTCATATGTTCCTTAATATTATCTAATCAGTTTGATGCTGAGAATTACCTGTACCAATAATATACATGTCTTTTGTTACATGCTGTATAGACATTTGAAATTATAGTACAATTTTATTTTTGATAGTCAATAAAACATATTATAGAAGAGAAAATTATTTCCCATAAATTTTAAAAACATTATTTGTTTTTTAAATATAATATCACTTGCGACTGAAAACGATTAGAAAAAATAATCTATCTATAGAGTTAAGAGGTTTGTGATGAACTACGAAAGATAGTCTATATCAGTTTTAAATATAATAATACTATTTCCACATGCATTAGATCAAGGGCGCTTGTACAAGGTACCCTTTTAACTTCGTCATCTGCGTCCGTCCGTTCCTCACAGTCTCATGCGTTTCACAGTCATTGACGTATACGAATTAAATTTTGCAAGTTTATGTTCCAGATAGAGGTCTTAATCAATACATAGCAAATTACCAAAAAATAATTTCTGAAAATATCAATTAATAACCAACAACATTTTTTGTCACGCACCGTCGTGTGGGGGTATAAATCAAAAGGTTTTTTCAGAAATGAAATTGAGGTTTCGTTTAAAATTTTAAGCAAAATTTCGGAATTTTAAGTTTCAAAATGACGTGCAATGAGTTCTTTTCTATTTTTTTAACTGTCAATTTGACACACTTGAAAAAAGTCTATGTAAATACGAGCACGAACATTTGACTTGAACTTGCAATTAAAATGTCGTTAAACTTGCGTCAATAACTTCTATATACATAACCAACAATAGAAGTCTACTTTATGTATATTCCAATACTTACTTGGCCAGTTCCACGAATTTAAAAGTGAAAGGTGAAGCCTTTTTTTCAATTATAGTTATTTTAGCACTTAAACTCTAGGGCGAACGTAGTTCAAATCATCGTATCAGTGAATGTATTCCACACTTTGTGGAAAATTCTAAGGTTATAGATTACTAAATCAATCATATTTGTGTATTTTGTAAAACTATATGTTCTATTTATCTATGTAGCAATGTATGCCCTAAGACCAATACCGTCGCTAGACTTTATCGGCGAACAGTAAATGACCGAGAAAGAAAAATGTTACAGATTTCGGAGGGTTTAAATTGGTGAAACAGGACAAAAAAAGGAACATAAGTTTGATTGAAAAATGATGTGAATGCAGTATACCCAATACAGCAAACAGCAAGTTTTCATGTTCAAATATCCAAAAATTTCTTTAGCAAAGATTCATGTCAGAATCTTAAAAAATACGCCCGTACTTGTGAGATAATAAATTGTGGTAAGTATCGGAAATTATTATTAAGATATAATTTGAAGCCGTTTTTTTGCATTCGACTATAGCCGTTTAACTGCATTCGACTATTGTGCTTTTAGTAATTATAAATAATTAAAGGAGCAATTAATTATTCTATCGCAAAAAATAGTCGCTCGCATTATGACAGATCATGTATGAATCACTCGCACTATGAACGAATGTGTAGAGGAACGAATGTGTTCCTCTAGAACTTGCAAAAAAAGTCACCTCGATAGGGCTGTCACAAAATTATTCATAGCATGGCGTAGTCTACGCAATGTGTGAACTCTGAATCTATGCACTGTGTGAACGAATGGGCGACATCTTCCATAAACTATGACGACCTGTGTACGTACGTACAATAAAAACTTAAAAAAAACGAATACGTTTGAGAATTGTATTGCTTCATGGACAGATTCTTCCGGTCTATCATAATATCATAAATTAAAAATAAAGTAGATCGCAGAAGCAGTAATTGATTATGTGTACGAAAAACCCCAAAAATGAAAGAAAAAATTCCATAGTAGCAAAAAACTAAATAAACCTGTCGAGTACGAATAGAATTCACGCACGACGATTTTCAACACACTTCTGTACAAATAAAAAATTAAACATTTAACCTAACATAATATTTCTATTAAACTGATCAATATTGATATCATTTTTCATTTCATAGACAAGGTGATATCATTTTTCATTTCATAGTCTAGAATAACTTACAAAGGCGAAAGAATAAAACTGTGTTGTCTGTCTCTCTTTAATTTATCAATAAAAATCAAATGGAATAAGTTCTTCATTAAAATACAAATACAGTTATATTGATTTTGTTCGATATTTGACGGATGTGATTAAGGGAAAATGTTGAAAGATGGGATGGAAAATACACATCAAAATGCTTTCAAGATTCTGGGCCGTATCAAAAAAGATTACCAAACATTTTCGATTGCATTTAGAACTCGCACTCAATTCAATGCGTGAGAAAAATATTTCAACCCTAAGTCTAGTCTGGGAAGGTAGTTAAAACAAATTGCAGAATGATTTTTCTTGAAAGTGTTATAAATTGTGCTCGGGACATTAGACAAAATATTACTTCAAAATTTGTATATGCCGTAGGAAGGTTAAAAAAAGCATGCTCGTTATCATAATCCTAGCAAAATTGTAAACATGCATACGATTGTCAATAAATAAAGAGAATTACATTTATCATAGTCAATTTTAGCTGACCTGTAATCTTTCCGACTTGTTTCGGGTTGAATGTGAATGGTGATAGCTGAGTGGCTAATCTAAGCATTCTCATCATTTCCCTACATTGTATTACTGTCCTCTGTTCTTCATTTTAAGTAAATTGTTCATATTTGATAGAGCTAGGAAAGAATATACGCGGTATTCTTTATTGGAACACTTTTATTCGAGCATTCTAATTTAATAAAAATTAAATTAGAATGCTCGAAATTCTTTAAATGCCCATTAATTTTTGTCTTAACTCTGTAATTTATGAATACTTTATAAATAACCTAAAAATGACCAATCATATCCAAGTATGAAAAGGCAAAAAAACCATTAGACTAAAAAATCAGCGTTTATGATTTGCTATCATCCTAAAACGAGCTCTGTGCATTGTAATCATCCTGAATTAGCTGGGATGGCTGTCTAGTTTCTTCAATTGTTGACGATCTTTCGCACCATTGTTATCTTCCTAGGATTATAACTATAACAATAACAATAACACAACCTATATCCTATCATATATATATATATATATATATATATTGGAAGTTTTTATGAATTATGGGCATATAGAAAAAAGGTTGATATTTGCTGACACGGTGAGTCATAAGATTTCTTACTAGTGAAAGTAAAAAACGTAAACTAGTGAAAAGCTGAAGTATCTATTAATGCACATATCCATTATAACATTATATGAAATTTATTATGTTTTAACAATTTAAACGAATTGCGAAAAAGTATGAGAAATCGTTTTAGAAACCTCTGTATACTATTTCGAATACTTCGAAGACTATATTTAGACTTTTGTACATATGTATATAATTTCTAATATATATTATATATCTTTTTAATATATATATTTAATCAACTCAGGTTGGCACCGCAACATTATCTTAAATTGTATTACAATGTCTCATAAACAAGAAGTGTTTAACTTCTACATAAAGCTTCCTTTAAATTAGCATCATTTCAAAATTTAGAAAGAATAGACCACCTTAAAAAACTGTTGCAATGTAAAAATATTCTGATAAATTTAATTCCATTCTACTCACCCCACCTATTCTTCTGATTTATACTGACTTAATAAAAGACAAATAGTTTTTATTCATGCTGTTAAATTAGGTATATCGAAGTATTAGTTAAGTACGGTTCTGGAAAAAGAATCCGTCAAGTACGAATGAAACTCGCACTACGAGGATTCCGTGCATATTTAGGCATTTATAAACATTTAATGGTACGTAATATTCCTATTAGACTATTTATAAAATTAAATTTTTTTAGAACGAAAACCTTCTACAATCGCCCATTTAAAAAATATGTTTTCATGCTATGTACAAATTTTTAGTTATATGCAAATTTTCGATACGATTTAAAAATTTATTGTCGGATTGAGTTTTTTCCTTCACTTATGCTGTGAGACCTTGCTTTTTGCCAATTTCATGATTCTATGTAAACAGGATGTAACCCATAGGTTTTGATTTATTTGCGAGTGTCAAAATATGCTGCATGATGGCCGTATTTTTTATTTCGTTGACTTAGAAGCTTGATTTTTTACAGCTCCAGGGAATTGTAGACCTAAGTACTGGATATTAATTTCTACTTGATACTTTACTTGATAATTCTACTTGATACTTTCACGCTTTCCTGAGAAAAAGGATCTTGACAGACAGATAACGAAGTGATCCTATAATGATTCCTCTTTTTCCTTTTGAGGTACGAAACCCTAAATATACCTATTTTACATACTGTAGATACATTTATTTCATCACCGATAAAGGACAATTAATGTATCTATTTTCAAAGTCTATTGTCATAGAAATAATCCTTTTGTACGATATTAAAAATAAAACTTTTTTTGACATGATATTAAACTTAGTATTGGAGATTTAATTGAATTCCGGGCAAAGCCATTTCATATTTATATACGTAGAATATAAATATACCAAATCATCTGCATAAATAAGCTCTTGTTGGATTTCATACCATCAACCGTATTTCGCAATATGATCTATGATGAACAAGATTTCACGAACTGTATTTAAGGTTACATGAAACTGACATTTCGAACTGCGTTTACACAAAATACTCGGCTCAACATTACCATGCTAGTGTTCAGTATTAAATATTACCCCTCACATACAGAGCTCCGTGCGTAGGAATATTTATGTAATGAACTGTGCGCGCGCCCTACGCGAGTCCTTATCAGGACGATCTCGCTCCCGTGCCGGGGGCGAACGGAAAGAATCGGAAAGCGGGCGTGTTGTCGATATTGCGCCCTATCTACGTTAACGTCTGCAGAAGAAAAAAAACTACTCATGGCCATGTGCTCGCACTAGTAACGGTTATAGGGTTTTATGTGTGCTTTTCCAAAGATGTAACAAGTGATAAAATACCTATATTAAAAAGTTTCAAAATATGTAATAAGCTAACTGATACGTTCAAAATTTATTAGTTTTTAAAGTTTTGTATGTTAGCTACAAAATTAATGTTAACTAAATGAAATTACGTCCTCCAGAGATAATCGTGAATAATTTTCAAAATAAAAAAGCTACCGTGCTAAATTAGGCTAAACAGTTATTGATATACATAGTAAGGATATCGACAGATACCTAAAAAATAAGATCTGTGTTGTCTGTGTACATTTATAGCTTCAAGCTTACAGACTCTTTGTATTATAGCCTTTCAATACATCCCTCATTCATATCTAATGGATACAAATTGATATTTGGGCTGGATGCAGAATGTAAACGAAGAAAGAGATCCTAATATCCTAAAATAATATGTGATCCATTAGATTCAAATGTCGAGAGTTACGATATATATTATGTATAACATAAAGTTACATGAAACAGAAGCTCACAACAAAAATAAATTTCCTTCATTGAAAATATTGTTTCAAACAAATATTTTAATTATTTCTGTAGTTACAAGGGAAGCCACTTAGAAAGAATTGCATAACAAAATATTTGTTTAAAACAGAATACCTTTAGATTCAGTATTTCCAAATCTTTTAGCCCCTTAATTTTCATGCTCAGGGAAGGAATGGGTTGTCCTCAATTTTATGTAACAGTAAGACGAAGAGGAGACGTTTTAAATGAGAAAAAACTCTAATTGAAATGTGGATTGCGTTTTAATTACACAATTAGTAAATTACACTGTTCAAAATTCTATGTAAACGATATAAAACTTAAGTTATTCAAGTTTAAGAATTCGAAGAAGTTGAAGTTTGCAGATCTCTTTGTGTTCATATTTTCAACTCGTTTTTTAATTTAAAATTAAGTACTCTTTAATAAAAGAAAGAAATGTTTAACGTCTTCTTAAAATTTTCGTTATATTTAGATGTTTATATATAAAATGTCATACCCAAGGATTCAATTATTAAAAGTACTTGCCGCTGTTGTCAATCATTCAAAGCAAATATGACTTTATTTTTTATTTTTATATTTAAATTATTGCATCGTTAAATTAATATGCGGCTACGTAAGGGATACTGACTGCTAAAAATAAATTATTTCCTATCGATCACAGTGAGGAATTTCAAGCAATTATTGACGAAGTGGACTGCAAACAATTCTGGTAAATAAACTAAAAAAAATATTATATAAACAAAAATAATAATGAGTATTTAAAAACAGCGCCGTCAATTTGACAAGTCAACAGAAATAAGGAAAATATGAGGCTGAAAAGAAAGACCAGCTCTTTCTACTAAATATATATGGCATTTCATAAATAACATTCGCAAAAGCCCTACGCCATCGCAGAAAGTAAAAGTTATGATTAGCTATATTTAATAAACTATCTAGTTCTTAATAATATCCCAACTTGCAAATAATTAAAATTATAATATTTGAAATTTAGGAAATGTTATCTTTTAGGAAATACTACAATTTGAAATTTAGAAAGCTCTATTCTTCGCATCGAGTTTTTTAAACAAATCAGTAGTTTATCGATGAAAACAGCAAGGATTATTTCTTACCCAATGAAACAATTGCAACATATCTCTGTAAAAATGTTACACATTCTACCGATTTAACATACCTGCACGTTGTGTCATCTATTGGCATGAGGCAGTACTAATTTTTCAGTAAAAAACATCGAGATCCATCCTAAAGTAATTTCGCTATTTCTGGCGTTACAAAATGCCTACATATTAATTCGAATCATGAACTATGTCCATATCAATTTTTTTGTAAAACAAACATCCAAACTTTTGAGTTTATAATATTGGTGGATAATTTTTTAATGTACCAATAACGTAATGATAGAAAATATGATCATCTGCCTACGACTATTCGTTTTCGGATAGTTATTGCATTGATGATACAGTTAAACAGTTGGCTTACTCTTTAGCTTAGGATCTTACAGTATGTGTAATATGTTACACACAATTACAATATTTTTGAAAAGGAGATTAAGGGAGTAAACTCGTCTCTGTTCATAAAAAGGAGTCTAAGGGAGTAAACTCGTCTCTGTTATTGATAATACAATTAAACAGTATACTCGTCTCTATTAAACTCGTCTCTATTTTTGAAAAGGAGGCTAAGGGAGTAAACTCGTCTCTGTTATTGCATTGATAATACAGTTAAACAGTCGACTTTACTGTTTAGCTTAGGATCTTACAGTATGTGTAATATGCTACACACAATTACAATATTTTTGAAAAGGAGGCTAAGGGAGTATACTCGTCTCCGTTCATAAAAAGCTAGCTTCCAATGATGTTAAGACATCTTCAAAGCGACAAAAGAAATGTCTTTGAGAAAAGGTCATCCTGCACAATTTCATTCACTTGATTATATAATAAAGCCCAACTGGCTTTGTTTGTTTAGCAACACAGTAAACTAAATTGATCTAAAAATATAACTCGAATGATTCATTTAACCCCGCGATGTTGACATACCTATAAGTATGTAAATGCGCTGCCATGTATGAGATACGTCGGTATAGTTGGAGTACGACAGGCGATTTCCAAGAATCTCGTCGAATTCCAACGCTCAGTGGAAGGACGTGACGACGCCGAATTAAATGCCGCATCGATACTTGTATTAAATGATCTTGACCGGTGACGATGAAGTAAACGGTTTTAATAATGTGGTATAAATATAGGGATGTGTTAATTATTTAGTTATTTTATAATTTGAGCCAAGTAGAATGGTAATGTTTTCAGTTGGTAAAACTTCGATCAGTTATTATGTTATTTCAACTATTGATAACATAACGTTATTCTGTAATTCACCAGTTCAATGTATTCAAATAAATAGTCTCTCGCTTTACTAGAACTCAGACTTTGGAACTCCATTTTTTAATATATTAGAATATTACTTTAAGATTATGATCCATTTCATCCCTTTTTTGATAAACATTTAACGCTAGAAGTGACCATGGCTCGGCCCACGTTTATGCCTGTTATTAAAATTTTATTTTTTCGCAAAAAGAAACAGATCACCATTCATCGGCATTATCCATAAACAACTGTTAATAATAATAAGAAAAGTGGACAAATTTAGTTATAGTGTACGAATATGGGTATCATTTATTGTGTCTATCCTGATTATTTCTTCCTTGACTTGTTTCAGCAAAACGATTACTCTATAACTCCCTTAAATCGCACCACAATAACGTAAAATTTAATTTAAAAATTTATTCATAAATTGTAATGACACTGTGTGCAAATTTGAGAAGTGGGTCTCAAGTTATAAGGGTACGTACATACAGGCAGAGGGGCGGAAAGAATGATGTTGCATTTTATAATATACATAGATTTAGTAAATGTTCAATTTATTATCAAATTTTAATTAATATCAGGAAAAGATATAAAACTATTTGGTTAAGCTGCACGTTTTTACTTAAGGGATTACAAGAATTTTGTGACCGACAGACAGACGGCGATAAAATTACCTGCTGAATTTTGAAAATACAAAATAGATTTGATAAATATAAATAATATATACCTAGAGATATAAACACCCTTGCTTCCCCTTTGTTCCCTAACAGTGGTCAAAATTTTTGACTTCAAATCTCTCAAATAAGAAAAATGTCTTCTATTTCTATAAGTCCTATCTTCAAAGTAATATTGTAATAAACATATCTATTAACTATTATGTTACAATTTTACCACCAATAAGAGTCCATCTGGAAGTTCCATGAATTAAAAAATTATGATGAGAATACTTGACTTACAAATCAAAAAAGCTATGTTCGTTTCTATTCTACAGCTGTTCACCGACAAAGTTTGGATTTGTTTATTTGCGGCCTGATAGTAAGGGTTGGACTGTATGATGTAAAAAAATTCATTTTAAATCCAAAGCTTTAATATTTGCCAAAAAAAAAAAAACTTCAGTAAACAATTATATTGCCCACAAAGGTTAGTCGTTAGTTTTTAAAACGCCAACTTACGTAATACGTATAATTAAATAGCCGGCGAGCTAAATAAAGCGCTATTTATAAATAATTCACCAAACATCAGCTTAATGACCTCGAGCAGGCAATCGGGCTACATATTATATTCAAATCATACATCATAGTGCAGAAGAAATAAATTTATTTCGTCGAGGCAGTTCCTCTTGCCGCGTGGGACATAGCTCACAAGTCGGTGTCCGCGGGCTGACCTACCTCAGACATATACTTCGTACCTACTCTTATGCTCTGACCGCTCAGGCGACATATTTAATGTATACCCCAGTGTTTATTTCTTGTTTCGCCTCGAAATTATAATTCAATATTGTCGCTTCTACATTTTTCTCACATAAATATGTCATATTTTAGACAGGTATAAGGTATCAAACTGTTCAACAATTCCAAAAGCTTTTGAGCGCCATTTATAACTGGACTAACCGCAAAGGGGTTTATTCCCACGGCGAATTGTATCGCGGAGATGATTGTGTTTGGTTAAAGTTTGAGTCATCTTCTTAGATTTAGAGTAACTAAGCGGTTAAATATTTTAAAACACTCGACGAATAGTAAGCACATATGTTAAATCAATGCAGAGTGAGCTTTTGCGGTTAAACACGAAGTATTCCTTACAGTCATTCTTAGTAAATCAAAATGCGACAAATTTAGAAATATACAAGGGAATAGAAAAGACAACTACACATAAATATGTAAAGCTCAGTAGAGTCATAAAAAAGAATGTAAACAAGCCACACATATGCAAGAAATTTGTTTTCTTGGTATTGGTATGATGATGTTCTGTCTGTTTGATACAGTTTCCCATAATCTCTGCTAGTATTATTAATCTAAAATTTCGTTTATTTATCAGTTTTATTCTTTACTTTACTTTATTAGAAGTAAGCGACAAATTGCCACCAAACACGTTTAGTTCGTGTGGCGAAATAATGGTACGCAGTTACCCACCGCTTCGCTCACCGATCCACGGAGTCTTCAGGCGTTTTTTACTCAGTCACAACTCAACACTCTTAAATATATATTAAATTTGGTACAGATATAGTTTATAACTTTATTTAGTATATACGCCACATATTATCTTAAGAAATTTCATAATTAGACAAACCCCGTAAGATGAGACAAAGTTTTTCGATTTAACAATTTTGTCCTACAATATTTCCATAGATGGCACTACGTGTGAGTTAAATCTGTTAATCATATATAACGAGAGCTTAAAACAAAATCGCTTAGTCGATGATCAATGAAGGCGAAACCATCGACAAAAGCCAGCAATAAAATAAAGGCAATGTGATCTTTGGAAAGCATCAAAAAGATGACAGTAAAAATAATATTTTAAATTTAATTGTTTTAAAGAGCCATTTGGTGAAAACTTTGTTATTTATCTGGCTTATAAAATTACCATGAATCACAATTTCCATCAATTAATTTAAATAAACGATTCATAATTATTTTCAACCCTAACTTTCATTAAACAACTAATCCACTCTAAATTACAACTAAAAATGTTTCAAAATATTATAGCTATGAAACATATGCAAAAATAATTAGCATTTTGGGTGCAAAAACTATATGAAATCGCAATATTTTTTTCCTTATTAAAAATACAAAATATAAAGTGTTGTACTACTGTAACCTATTAATGATAATGATAATAAAATCAACGTAACTAAAAACTGCTATTAATTAATTTTAACTTAACCACATCACGGATTAAGGAACTGTTTACACCAGAAGGTTGCTCAAAAAAATGACCTCTGAGGCTTGCAGCTTACGCACGACGCCACGCGTTGCCCGTGCAAAAAAGGCGCAATCATTAACAATCACCCCTAATTACTTAGACAAATACACGGCGCACAAACTAATTGAACGTCCACATCGCATCCTTCCTGCCCGGTAGACGCGCAGCGCCACACACGACTGATACTACCGACATTGCCGTGTAAATACTCACACATAAGCACACTCTACCGGATCCGGTCTGCTAATCCTTCTGATCGCTGCCCCATTGCGAATCCACTGCTCCATTCATCTCCATGTTAATGTTTGCCTATTTTTCTACCCATCTTTCTGAAAGTATAGTAGTTAATGATGAAGACGAGTCGTGTATGTCTCACAGTTTCATATCATCTCTTGAGAATATTGTTTTTAGCCGACACTGCACATAAGATAGCCAGTATTTAAAAAAATTAATGAAATGTTTATATTCATATAAACATTCTAATCATATTCTAATATTTTTTCAAACCTTTAATCTATACCTTCACGTTCTTTATATATACCTGTTTCTATTCTTTTACTGTCATTCGAAAAAAATCCAATTCCTTTCACCAAAGCTTCCATATGTTGCCGCAAATACAATTTTTCTGAATTGGATCAATTTTAAGTAACCAAACATCTTGTATATTTATTTTTTTGAGTAAATAAATAAATAAATGTACATGTGTGTATATATATATATATGTATATATATATATATATATATATATAAATATATGTATATATCTATATATATATATATATATATATATGTATATATCTATATATATATATATAAATATATATATATATATATATATATATATAAATATATATATATATATATATGTATGTATTTATATTTTTTATTCTATGGGACCATCTTTTCAACTGAAATGAACACCATTCAAAATTTTATATTCGCTTAGAATTCGTGTTTCTCGTGCAAGAATTCAGTAATATCATTTTTCTAAAAATATATGTAATGCAAATAAACAAATAATTCAAAATAAGTAAAACAATTTGAACATGTACAAATTGAATTTCGAGTGAATAATTATAAATATTACGACTTTTAGTATCCATATGAATATACGTCGCGCCGTCTTATTCTACAATATGGGAAAGTTTGTTTCAATATTTGAAATTAATGAAATTATATTGCAATTATTTTCCTGACAATATTTTATTACATTTGTTTTTATATGTATTGTTAACGAATTCCATCTATTTACTTTAAGATATTAAGTTAATTTCAATAATAAAAAAGTTAATATTTATTGCTTTCAATCTTACCAACTATGTATCTCAACAATCTACATCTCGGTTTTAAGGTCCTTAGTAAATTGCAAAAGAAATTAGATATAGCAGATTAAAAATCATGACTGTTCCTGTTTAGACCCTCCAAAATAAGAAGAATGAGAATAAGATAATTAGTTTAAGTTTACGTGTAAGTTTAGGAAATATATTTATTTCAGTTGTGTGATGTAAGACACTTTACATATAAAATATATATTTAATTGTAAAATATATACATATATACATGTAAATAAGTACAAATAATAATGGTGAGTCTACGCACCTTAATATATTATTGACTTAATATATAAAAAATTACTAAAGAATTATAAAACGTCACCATAAATGGTTCAACATGGAACGAAAATAAATAGATGACTTCTTATTCTCTATTATATATTTTCCATATGTTTTTCTTTAAACAGTTTCTGCCCTCAGATATGTATTTTTGTAACCTTAATTTTTATTTAATTTTGTATTTCTTTGAAATAACTTAATATAAAGAGGCATATAAAGTACAAAAAAGTATACGTACAAACTACAAAATTCTGGTCGACGACGAACCGGATTCGGTAAAAGTTCATTCGTGTAAGTCCGTCTATTAATCGCATGCAGGTCCCGTCCGCTCGAGACAAACATTAAAACGAAATGGTTAATAAATAAAAATTCTAAGTAATTTAAGACAATGGCCTCGTCGCCGACATGTTTACGAGAACTGCTTTATAAACGGCTGTGGTACGAGAATGTGAGCGTCATAACTTGTTTATTCATTATTTATATATTGTTTATTGATTTTATTGACACCTTACCGGTGTAGATTCCGTATCTGACTATCGCAGCACTATAACAGGATACAGGATGTTTGTTATTTGAGGTATGCATTTGTGCAATTACGTTTTTTTTTTGGTTTTATGACTCGTGTACCTATGTAATGATATTTAAAAGTAGTGAATACCTCTCTAAAACTAACTTAAGTAAACCGGAATTTCTCCAATGTAATAAAGTACGGTATTATGACATAATTTCATTTTAATAAAGGTAATATTTTTAAAGAGAATATAAGTAAATCAAACGTAACAGGATATTTTATATATCAACTAATTAAAATTTTTTTGGACGTATCATCGCCACACAAAGTAGTCATATGACATTAATATCACTACTAGTTCATAGACATATAAAAGTTTCATGTCAATAAATTAATTAAATGAATATAATAATAGATAAGACAGAAAAAGAATCGCGTTTTCAAAAAACTGACGACTTCAAAAACTTTAATAATCAAAATTTATTCAATTAGGGTCAAATGGTTCCAGGAGAGGTGGCTATAGTCTCTTCTTATCTTATTTGAATTGATTCTAGGGCAATTGAAACTACGATATGAATATTAATGTGATTTTGATTAATAATTTTTTGAAAATAAGCCATAAAAGAATTTTAATTAAAAAAAATTAAAAACCTGTATGAAATCAAATTTTAAAAAAAAATATTCGACTGGTCATCTAAGATGGTAATAGATGGCAGCTGTGGAAGGGATTACCATAATTGTTTCTTATCGTTTTCAAACCGATTCCGAAACAGCTGAAAAGTCAATGTTAATAAGGTCTTTATATATTAATATTCGAAAATGAACAACAAAACATGCAAACAAATTAAAGGAAATGAAATTAAAATATTAAAAAATAGGAATTGACCGAAAGCGCATGTAATAAATAATTACCAAATTCATAAAAACCCTGTTTTTTTTTTACTTTACACCTTTATATTTACTTAAAGTAAGAAAAAAATACAAAATAAATTTTTACACTTTGCTTGTAAAAATGTTTTTTTTATTCTTTTGGCCATCTATCCTGACTATCTGGGAGAGACGTCCATATAAAAACAAAAAAGAAGTATAGGCAATTTTGAGGTTAATTTAACATGATATATGAACATTTCGTGCAATATTTTTACATAGCTATAAAAAAAACCAAGAAACAATAATTACGTTTTTTTTCACAAGACACACAATGAACACTCGGCCTCAAGTTAGCCGCGAAGCCGAATGAAAAAATATTGTTGCCAATTTTATATTATAACAACGAATAATATTAATCTACCACTCTCTCCTAGGACCACCTCTCCTGAAATTATCCTAACTGAACCAAAGCTCAAATTCTAATTTTATCGTTGAACAATACCGGAGCGAGTACGATAATTGATTTAAAATAAACTGTAGACAGCTATACAAGTTCAGTCGAGTACATTCTCGAAACATAAATGTATTGATTTAAAATCAACCTGTACAAGATATGATTTTGATGAAGCTGCCTGTTTATTACTCCATTAATCATTCATTGTGTTAATGAATTAATCAACAGATCATCTTTGGCTCTAATTTTTTCAACTTCAAAGGAAAGCAATCAATCTTCTTATCCTCGTGACGTATATTATGACAACAACGTTGTTTTAAATTTACACATCACTATTACCTCCTCTTTAGTGGATACTCAAGAATCTTTTGACAACACTATTGAGAAACAATTTGAGAAAATAATTTTTTATAAGACTATCTGAGAACATTATTTTTTTCAGTATAATTATTTCTAAGTTATAATTTACACGATATCTATTATCTAGAGACAAATTTACATGGAAATAGCGATGTATTTTTTATAAATCGATTACATAGACCTCTATTGAATATGATGGGTTATCTGAAAACCTTTCATAAATATACCTACAAATTACTGAGAAAATCTTATAAATTAAACTTATCGTAAAAGATTATTATCTCTTACATAGATATTCCCACAAATCTAATATATAAAATAACATACAAAGCTGTGTGCTACTCGCTATGCCTATCAACAAGTATCTGAAATTATAACATATGTACTAAAGTCTAAATATAGTCTTAGAAGTATTCGAAGTAGTATTCTTTCTAAAACGATTTCTTGAGCTTTCTAAAACGATTTTTCATACTTTTTCGCAATTCGTTTAAATTGTTAAAAAATAATAAATTTCATATAATGTAATAATGGATATATTATTAACATGCAGTAATAGATACTTCAGCTTTTCACTAGTTTACGTTTTTTACGCTCACTAGTAAGAAAACTTACGACCCACCGTGTCAGCAAATATGAACCTTTTTTCTATATGCCAATAATTCATAAAAAGTTCCAATATAAATATATATATATATATATATATATATATATATATATATATATATACATTTTTTTTAAATTTCGAGTCCCATAAAGCGGCCATTAGCCGGTAGCAAGTACAACAATACCTTTCATAAAGTAGTAGTCGATTGATATATGGCGCTTACCAACTTGAAGAAACAATTGTCCGATAAACGCACTCGGCGAACGTAAATCTTTATGACTGATGTGTAAATAGAAACTAATATAAAGCGACTAAAAACTAGAATAATTACAGTAAGAAATGACACATTTCATAAAGAATGTACGTGTATAATGCATAGGTCTAAAATTTTATCTCCTCTTTTAAAATGTTACCACCATTGAAGTAAACTTTATTTAATTATCTGTTATAATATAAATTATAATATTGAATTATAATATAAATTTTATGTTCACTTTATAATACTATATATTATAATAGATAATTAAATAAATTTGTTTATTGTATCATAATTTAAATATTATTAACAATAATTTAATGAAACTGATCTTCGATTTGTAATATTAACAGGTATTGTTAGCCAAAAATAGTTATAAATAGGTTTTTTTATCCAAAAGTAGTTTTTTGACAATATTAATCATTACTGTAAGTAATATCGTTGTATCTTTCCAGAAAATGTAATTGTTCTATATCAACGTTTATTAGCGTAAAATTAATATAGTTTTTTAGACAAATTAGGAACGTTACCTATTGAAGTAAAATAACTCGAATGTTAAGTACGTTAAAGATTATTAACGACTGTTGTCCCGACATTGTCCGGTGAAAAATGTATAATGACCGCATATTGTTATGATTATTTTGTTTTATAGCAATTATTTTTGGTTAAGTTAATATTATTTTATAGATTTATTTAATGATTTTGTTCCTTAGCCGAGCATAAAACTGTACGGCCCATTTTTTTTATAAATACGGCCCATTTTTTTTATATTAAAGGCTCGATTTTTTTTATTTTTGATATAGCCGTTTAATTTCTTTTAGTCAAAATATTTCTATGACTCAAAAAAAACGTAATATTGTACAATCTGTAATAATTAGCAATATATTTGCTAAAATGTTTTTTGCGGATTTTTACGTTGTCTATAATTTCTTCGTACTTTATTTTAATGTAGCAATAATGATTTTAAAGTTTAACTAAATATATATCTGACACACTTTTTCACTTCAACATTATTACGTACCACCTTTTAGAAAAAAGTGTGTATAAACTTTGTCTATCTGGACACTGCCAGCAATAGCATAATGAAAGTTTTATGTTATTTGTATAAGCCGTTTTTATGTCAAACAATAAAAACAAACAAAAAATGAAACTTTTGTTTTATAAAATGAATATTATTAGCTTATTGTTTGCGTCTGAATACTTTATAATATGTTTGTGTCTGAATACTTTGTAACATTTATTTTGACTCAAAAATCCACTGTGTATTATATGCAACATCATTCTCCCTAAATTCAGCGCTGCACACTTCAAAACGCTTGCAACCAACGTAACACAATTGCATTCTACCTTAGCCGATAATATTCGTTCTATTCCAAATCATTTCGACCCACATTTTATGTGGCATTAAGATTATCTATTATGTTTTGATAATGTTATAAGTTACTGCATTTACTGCCAATGCCCTATTTTTCTATCAGCATATTTTATTTAGTTTTTCAAATGAATTTTCAATTCATCTCTACCTAAGTATTTATCAAGTAATGTAATCCGTGTGACGTATTAAATACATGTTTACATATACATGTGTATATGTATATGTATATATATATATATATATATATATATATATATATATATATATATATAAATATGAAAACATTTAAATACCTAAAATTTTGTAAAGCAGTTTGCAACGCTGTGTTTCTCAATTTTCCATATATTGACTCAATTAAATTAAGAATAAATGTATAAGAATACATTTAGAATCGCCACAAAACCGAACCGGGTCGAATCAGAGCTAGCCTATATCAAGCACACATATATGCCTATGTATTCAGGCTTACGTACGTTCACCGACACACGTTCAGCGACAAGCAGGTTCATTCGAATATTTTTTATAATTTTTTTAAACATTATTAAATATTCCAAGGTTTCTCACGACACTGTCCTTTGCAATTCGACCTCGACCTCCTTGAAGCAGGATACCAAACGTTTGGCACCGCTGTTCGCCACCATAACCAATATCGTCAGCGCAACCGAGTCAGCACAGCGTATAGTATGATTATGGAGTATCGTGACGATCCTATTACAGCGGCCGGGCCGAGGGCCGTTCACTACGCAAACTGTTACTTACAAAACTAAGAAAATATTACTTAATCTCCCGCTCGGACCGTCCAGCCGGCAATCGATCATCGCGCTACGGAATTATCGGTGTTGGTTTTATAAGCCCAGTGCTGGAGGCGCGCGGCTGTTTTAATACCGACTATCGTCTTCTGCACTGATATAATAATAAAACGTGATTAAAAAAAAACGAAAAAATTGATAAGAATAGAGGAACGGTAAATTAAACAAGGGTTAATCCCTACCCCTAATATTATAAATCTGGATTTTTTTATCAGTTTTTTAGTATATTTGTGACTTAATAACTCTACAAGGGATTAACGAATCGGTACGAAATTTGTCATGCGTATAGTTCGTCCATCGGAGTAATATATGAGCATATGAGGTATTACTCGCATGGAATGCTAATACCAATGAAAGTGTGTTTGAATGTTTGTCGCTTAGTCACGCTTAAAAGAATGAACAGATTTTCTAGAGAGGCTTGCTCAGTATAGGCTTGCTCATAATTCAAATTCACAGAGCTCTTTTTAACACGCTTTTATTAGGTCCAACTGTAAACTAGCTGTGTAATGGAATATACGAAACTAAATTTTATGCACCTATAATTGTTGTATCATCATGAAACTTGGCATCTGTGTGTAGTTCTGATGATAAAACAGTAAATTGGTCATTCGAGCTGGCTCAATGAACTAAACCGGCGTGGTCTATTTAGGAATCTTTGCGTCTGAGCAAGCATACGTAGCTTTAAATAGAGTAAAATCAGTTTGTGAACTTCAGATTGAATAATTGGTTTGTTTCAAGCTCTCACAGGCACAGAATGAAGACGAAATACCTCAACTTACTCAACTATGCTGCACTGCTAATTTGAATTCTGTAGAAGTTTTTTTTTAATAAAGTGGTAATATTTGTAAAAATAGTTCTGAATGTAATATAAAGCAAGTTTAAAAAAATATTCTCTCCCTTAATATAAGACAAAAAAA